>CM070825.1:28537707-28881914 GCA_036326025.1 Chrosomus eos | reverse complement strand
GGACCGGTGGCATCTGACCTTCACAGCTTGAACTCCACTGAGGTTGTTCAGTTCGCTCTGCTCATGAGGACGGGGCCGGTGTCATATTCCCGTCGATTTCATCAGCCACGAGAGTGCACAGAGAGACGCTTTATGTTGAATGACATGGACTTTCCAGGAGCTGTCCACTAGGGTTGATGGGAAGACCTGTTTCAGGTGTAGGGTTCAGGACAGAGGTGTTTTTGTTGTTGATGATTGGCAGTCTTGATGGGATGTTATTTATGTGTTGCCATTTGGGGTTTGTGTCTGATTTTCTCCAGTCGTTCAGTCGTGATCAGCGCACCTGTTGGAATGATGTGTGTGTGTGTGTGTGTGTGTGTGTGTGTGTGTGTGTGTGTGTGTGTGTGTGTGTGTGTGTGTGTGTGTGTGTGTGTGTGTGTGTGTGTGTGTGTGTGTGTGTGTGTGTGTGTGTGTGTGTGTGTGTGTGTGTGTGTGTGTGTGTGCTGGTGTGTGACTGGATGACTGTAGGGAGCGCTGCTTAGATTGATGGGGGTCTCTGATGGCCTGTTGTTATTTCTTCACTGATTGGACAATGAGACTGTTAGATCTGCAGAAAATCTGTCTGTCTTTTTTCTAACAAGTCTTTGTCAAGCCACTAGAATTTGTCTTAATAAAAAAAATTGTCTATTTACTTATGCTTTTTATATATATTCAAATTTGTATTCCAATTATATTTCCTGCTTGCTACCTTAATTCAAATTCATAAAATTGATTTTAAAAGGCATTCTAAGTTCAATTCTGGCGAAGCATTGGAAATTATGTTGTTTTACATACATTCTCTGACACTTGTCACATATATTTCTGAATATAATTTCTAATAATAATTGTTTTAAAATGATCTTTTTACTGAAATAATGAACACAATTATTATATAATACTGCAAGTACACAGTCTTATTTTTTTTCTTGTACAGCAGTCTTACTTTCTTTGCTTCAAGTCAAAGTTTGCATTGTGTGGATTCATCTTTGAGTTGGTAGGTTAAGTTTATGACTTAGAAACAAACAAACAAACAAGCAGAGACACATTTCAATCCTCATTACATACCTATTTGCAAACAATCAGGTTCTCAAATAATCTTATCTTAATCCCATCTTTTGTGTTAGCCTAAATTATGTCCCACTGGCTTCTCTAAACCCTCCTCATATCCCACAATCCCTAGCTGCCAGACGGACACGACTCATGATGCTCCTCGCATTCCTTGAGACATTAACCTATGGCACTATCAACTGTTGTTCTTGTTCTCTCAGTGTCTCCATGCCGGGGCCGGAGTAGTTGATGTTGTTTCCCTTCATTAGAACCGAGAGAGGTAGTGCCGTGCGTAGGAGTGACTCCCCAGTGGGAGACATGCTTATTTGGGATTGAGAAGCTTTAGCGCATGTCCATTTCCTGTGGAGCATGGGAAACTGAAGTGCACAAAATTTTCTTGTGATCAAGAATATAAAGGATAGAAATGAAGGGGGAAATGGTGCTGTAAAATAATCACACTTATTAAACACTAATTAACCCTGTAAATTTTTTCCCACATTCCATCATTATATTTGATATGGTCATAATTGGTCATATGGTCATAATTGGCCACATTTATTGGCCATCCCTATAATTTGTTTATGATTAAAATATCTCTGCATATATTTACATTTTATATTTACATTTTTATACCAGGGTGATTAGAAAGTTAGGAACATGAAATTGTCTAGCTATGACTTCTTGTTTCACAGAAGTTTATTATGAGGAAACACAAAGGCCAAATCCATCACAATGAGTAAAACCAAAGAATATAGTTCTGATGTGGAGCAAAAGATAGTTGAGCTTCACAAAATAGAAAGTGTCTGTAAGAAAATAGCTAAAGAATTGAAAATCCCCATTTCTATCATCAGAGCAATAATTAAGAAGTTCCAATCAACTAAAGATGTTACGAATCTGCCAGAGGACGTGTTTCTTGCCTTAAAGGGATACTCCACTTTTTTTGGAAATAGGCTCATTTTACAACTCCCCCAGAGTTAAACAGTTGGGTTTTACCGTTTTCGAATCCATGCAGCCGATTTTCTGATATTTAGAAGAATATCAGTAAGCAGACAGTTTCTGGTCTCATTGACTCCCATAGTATATTTTTTCCTGTTTGAGTGGCCAAAGACTCTCCAAGGATCACAGATGGAGAATTGCAGAGATTACTTGAGTCTTGGGGTCAGAAACCCTAAAAAAAATTATAAAAAAAAACCCTACATCACCACATGTTGTTTGGGAGGGTTTCCAGAAAAATCCTCCTCGCTCATCCAAGAACAAACTCCAGCATATGCAGGTGTCAGACGTGACAGCTGGAGGTCCTAGACATCTTGTTCAGATACATGGTATCATGGATTCTAGCAAATACCAACAGATAAAAAAATCGAAACCTGACGCCCTCTACTAGAAATCCTTGGACGTGGTTGGATCTTTCATCAGGATGACGATCCAAAACAAACATCAAAATCAACACAAAAATGTGTCCCTGGCCTGAGCACAAAATGGCCTTTCCCTGACCTGAACCATATAGTATAATGAGTGGGTTGAACTAAAACGGAGAAGCACTAACATGGATCTGGGAATCTGAAGGATCTGGAGAGATTCTGTATGGAAGAATGATCTCTGATCTCTTGTCAGATGTTCCTCAAACTCATCAGTGAATAAATGAGAAAATTTAGAGCTGTTATATCTTGGGAAAATGAGACTGCAAAAATATTTAACAAAAGGTTGCCAATAATCTTGGCCAACGTGTTTTGGTGAAAAACATTTATTTCAAATGGAATGTGATTTCCTCTACAATATCAATTATTTTACTTCAATGAAAGAAGTTTTTTTTTTTTTTTTTTGCAGGGAACTACAGGTCCACCAACTACTGGTTAGTTGTCAAAAAAAAGGATTCATGTAGTCCCAAAACAAAATAATTAAACAAACTTCAGTTTTAAATCCATTAGGTCAATCGAACAATTAAGTTGTGACAAAATGTTACTTGAATAAACAAGGCAGACATCACTGAATACATTTTTTTGAGTGTACAATACAGTTCACAAACTAACCATGGGGGCAAAACATGGTTTGTTTGATTTTTTTTAAGACTAAAAATTGATCAAAAAAGACAACATTGATGACATATTCAACCAGCCCAAAACTCTCTCTCATTATGTGTTCGTTATCAGTATCGGTTTGAAAAATACCAAAAACAAAGTGTACTTTCATTTGTTTTTTAAAAATAGTCCCTAAGACAGCTGTATCAGGGAATGTTCTCTCTATGAGTCTCAGTGGGTGTTTCTGTCAAGTGAATGAAGCATTGTCATGTTTTCCTGTCTCTGGAACAGGTGTTTGGTCACCGCTCTACTCTTCTCCATCGTGTGAGCAGCTGTGGCTGATCGCTGCGCATCCCTCAGCTGATCAAAGCATCTCTATGTTTCATAGGTGCTTAGACAAATAGAGCGTTGATGAAGTGAACTCTCTCTTTCTCACGGTGGATGGAGGGCGGTGCAAGCAGATAGATATCTATTCAACCTGCATGTCTTTGTCCAGAGAGATTAGATAAAACCCAAGCTTGCGATCACCGCTGTAATTCTCAGAGACGAGATTGCTGGTCTGATGGACCGTTAAGAGTGAATCAATATTTAATCACCTGGTATGAGAGGATGACCTGCAAGGCCATGGGAAATGGAGGCATTTGAACAGTATCTGTCAGATTTGAGGTCTTAGCATGTTCATTTATACATCTATAATTATTTTTCCATCAATAAAAGTTTGATTTATGCAAAAATGCAAGCAAAAGTATTATCAGCATAACATTTTTAGTTAAAAGTTCTATAGAAAAACACGTGAGCTTGTCATGACATGTCATGTGCTTATAATCTAACTTTATCTATCTAAGATTTCCCTTAGGAGTACAGTGTTGGTCATATTATGATGCTTCACTCGTTCAGTTCATTTGAACAGTATCTGTGTCAGATTTGAAGTCTTAGCATGTTAAAGGGTTAGTTCACTCACATTGAACGTTAGTTCACCGGACGATTTAAGCTGCATGGAATTCATGCAGGAGTTCGGACACAAGTTTGTGTCTCCAGCATTGATTTAAGATTCAAAGATCATCTTGAGATTTTTTTTTATTTATTACAAATTTTAGATTTTCTGTGTGGCCTCAGACCATCTATCCTGTTTTCATACAAAGACTGATAATAACCCAGCCATGTGAGGTTTGTTTGGCTGAGAGTCACTGGTTTGGAAGGAGACACACAGCAGTTATTGGGATCATGAAAGCAGGAGTCTCAGGTGTCTTGACAGCAGGATGGGGTGAATACCACTGTGTGTGTGTGTGTGTGTGTGTGTGTGTGTGTGTGTGTGTGTGTGTGTGTGTGTGTGTGTGTGTGTGTGTGGGGTGTGTGTGTGTGTGTGTGTGTGTGTGTGTGTGTGTGTGTGTGTGTGGTGTATACGTGCGTGCGTGCGTGTGTGTGTGTTTCTGCCATTTTGCAAGGCTTCCTGGTGACAGGAATGGGCTGTGTTCACACTTAACTCCTTCCTTTCACAAAAAAACTACGGATGCTTGTATTAATAGAGGTGTCTAACTATTTAAACTTGGCTCATTCTCACCTCATAGAAATAGCATGGCAAAAAAAAAAGCTTTCTTTTGAGAGCAACATCTTTAGAGCACAATAGTTTGTCATCACTATGAAGACTGCATACCTTCTGCGTGTTACTACCTCCCAAGGTTTCTTCCTCATCCTATTGACCATCTTATGAAGATTTTCCTTGCATTCTCAGAACAGTCCAACCAGCGTAATTATGAAAGCTTAAAGGTATATTCACCTTCATGTCGTTCCAAACCTGTATGACCTTTTCTTCTGTGGAGAACATAAAAGAAGATATTTTGAGGCAATGTCTTTTTATTTTTCGTGGTGCGTAACCAAAGTCAGTGGTAACCAAAAGTGTTTGAATACCATCATTCTTAAAACTATCTTTTTTTTTTGTTCTCTTTTTTCATACAGGTTTGGAACAACATAAGGGTGAGTAAACAGCAAAAAAAACATCATCAGAGCCATACTTGAGCTTTGAATGAGAAACAGACTGAAATTTACATTGTTGACAGATAATCTTTTCCTCTGGAGAATATTCGGGTCATTAAGATGAAAGTGTGACTTGTCATGGCAGTTTAAAAGTCAGAAGTGATGTGCTTTCAAGGGCTAGACAACCAGATCTTCAGCAGAGGGGCGATTGACCAACCTCTGCGTAATGTTCAACTTGGATCATGTCATTGATTTTCACACAACTCTGACAGAAATTCAATTACTGTTTGTGGATAGATACTATATACATAGAAATAATGGGATGTGTCAAAAACTGAATCAAAATGGTCTCAATCCAAAACTATGTTTAATGACAAACATGTTGAATATTGTCCGACAGGCTGTCAATTCATTAAATAAGCTGTTTTACCACAAAAAGCAGTTTATCCAGCATAAAGCCTCTCCCCCATTGATATCAATTTGTTACACTTTTTTTGCCCACCTTGGAGGCTTGCCTTAAAGTGGATTTGATTTAGTTTAAATTTTAATAGTATTTGTGCCTTTGTCATCTTTATAAGTTCTGTTTTTTATTTTTCTATTTGGCTAAATATATATTTTATTTTTATTGTTTTAGTTGAGTTTTTAACAGTTTTAGTTAACAGTAATAACACTGGTAGTGTCTTTGGGCGAAAGTTTTTTGTATTTCAGCCTGCGCAATTGAATTGATTCAAAATTGAATCAAAAATTATTTAAACTGAATCATATTGAATCAATTACCCACATTTTCTTAACAAACACTTCCCTGTAGGAATGATCAGTTCCACATAGCACGGTCCAATGTAAATTCTCATCTTAACTGGTCGTCATTGGTATTCAGATGTCTGAACAATCTGAATCTACTCTTTTCCATAAGACCAGCGCTTGAAGACAGAGCCTGAGTCCAGACTGAGGGACAAAGTTCAGGCTGATTAATAAGTACAGCAATGCCAGAGAGCAGTGAGTCACTGACCCTCTGCCATTTTCTTTCTTCCCCTTTATTCTACTCTATTAATCTCCTCTTTTGTGTCTGTCGTTTCTCTCACGCTCTCGCCTCTCTCATTTTCTCACTCTTCATCACTTTAACTCCGGCTTTCTTCTGGCCTGCCTTTCTCTGTCCCTCATTTTCAGTCCTTGTCTATGGTCCTCCCTCGCCTCCTACACTCTGTGCAGCTGCCGAGTACCTCTGTAATGCAGTTCATTACTGTCTATTACTGTGACTCTCAGCTTGACTGCACAGTCACAGGTGTGTTCCCCTACGGACGGCAGCGATCGCCTGAATCCAGCCCCCAACTGCTCTCAGATAGTAGCTGTGATTACAGCAATCGATCAATTTGTATAGTTGGTTGTGAGCGCGTTCACATGTGTGATGTCATAGCGCCTCAAAAGCTGATCTCAGTATAATGATGTGCATCAATATATGGCTAATACATGGTCTACAGTTCTCTTACGAGAGTATCTCTCGTACTGCGTAATATCTTACGCTACGGGGAAAACTCTTTTCCACGAGATATTGAAGCCAAAAATTATCCTTAATTTTTTATTAATGTAAAACGCTTTGCAGCAGCAAGCAGACATAGGCGAGACAGCTCGCGCGCCTATTGGCTGCCCTGCGGCAATAGCAGCAGCCTATCGAGAGAGGCTCTGCGTGACGTCACGACGAATGGGGGCCTTTCGCGCCCATATCGTCACGTCCCGCCAGAAAGGGCGTGGTCTCGCCCCATATCTAGGCTCGATAGCTGCTCTTACGTTGATTTTCATCTCTTCAGCGAAGCCTCCCGCATCGCTGGATCCAGAGTGAGAAGCCGCGCCGTCGACCTGTAGCCTTCAGCGGGACGTGCCATCGAGCCTGGAGTCGCTGGCCTCGCCGCCTTCAGCCGCCGTACCTGCTGCGCTTTCCGGCGTACATATCCTTTCCTCTGCTTAGAGTGTGTGTGATTGCATTATCTGCCTTTTTTTCCCACCCCTCTAAAAGAGCGGCGTCTTTTTAAAGATGCCTTCCTGTGGTTCTTGCCGAGCCCCACTCAGCGATGAGGACCGCCATGTCATCTGCGTGTCCTGCCTGGGTGAGGATCACGCGGCCATCGCGCTCGCTGACGGCGGATGCCATCATTGTGAACGTTTGCCTATGGTGACTCTGCGGACTCGCCTAGCTGCGTTATCCGAGCCCGCATCCCAGCCTGCCGTGACGCCGCGCCGCAAGAAGCGCCGCGCCCAGCGCGCGCCCGAGCTATTTCCAGCCCGCCAAAGCTCGCCGGTTCGCCCGCCAGCTTCGCCGGCTTCGCTCGAGTCGCCCACGGACGGACAGTGGCCGCCGTCTGCCGCCGCGTCCGCACTTGAGCTCGACGAACTTACCGGAGACGGCATTGAAACTGAGCCGATGCGTCCGCTCTCTCAAGCCGTGGATTACATCGGCCTCGACTGAAAGGCGCTCGCGCAACTAACGCGCAATAGGCTGGACGGACGCTTTCTCGGGAAAGACGAAGCTCCGTCACAGTCGAGACCCGCGCCTTTCCCCCCTGAATGGTGAGAAACATTTGTGGCTAACTATCCGAGATGACGGAAGCTGAGCGCTCCGTGTTCCTCGACGTTCTCGCTCTGCTGGACGCCGCCCCCCTCAGCGCGGGCCCCGGCCGAGGATTGAGATAAAGCCCGAGGTCTCAAGGCCTTCCTAGTCTCTCTAGGAAAGCGACGGTGTTCAGTTCCCGCTGCGGCCGGATTTCCACCAAAACTTCTCGCTCGTTCAGTTCCAAGCAATGTGACTGTTCCAGTGTATTTCGCAGTGAGCAAGCTGGTTCCACAGCCCGCTTGCCTGCGCACAAAGGCCGTCGTTTCGGCTAACTAGCAGCGCCGCCAGGCCCGAGATCAAACACCGCGCTCTCGCTCTGCTGGACGCCGCCCCCCTCAGCGCGGGCCCCGGCCGAGGATTGAGGTAAAGCCCGAGGTCTCAAGGCCTTCCTAGTCTCTCTAGGAAAGTGACGGTGTTCAGATCCCGCTGCGGCCGGATTTCCACCAAAACTTCTCGCTCGTTCAGTTCCATGCGTTGTGACTGTCCCAGTGTATTTCGCAGTGAAGCAGCCGGTGTCTCAGCCCGCTTGCCTGCGCACAAAAGCCGTTTCTATGGCTACCCAGATAAATCCAATAAAGAGTGCATTTTCTGGTGTCCCGGCCACGGCCGATGGTGTTACGAGTGTTGTAAGAATGCCCACGTCCCAGTGCCCATTCCCACACCCAGACACAGCCCGCCATGGTGCAGGGCTAGCACAAATAAAACCAACTCATGTTGGTTGTGCAGAAAATGTAGTGAACGCGCCCATACAATGCCCGCTTACACTACATGATGCGTGTCCCTTGGTTTCTGTAAAAACGAAACTAACACACATTTAGTCGGCGCGAGCCGACAGTGTTCTCAGTGCAGTAAATGTGCCCGCTGTCCCGCATTTCCTCACTGACACGCCGAATCCCACGGGATTCACCCCCGCTCGCTTTCTATGCACAACCCGTCACAGAGAAGCTGAGCGCGGCCAGGCTGCCCGCTGTGATTAGCGCGCACCTCGCACGCTGTGAACACAGCGTTGATTCAGTCGGCGCGAGCCGAGTGTTCTCCGTGCTGAAAATGTGCCCGCTGTCTCGCGCCCGCATTTCTCACAGACACTCCGAATCTCACGGGATTCGCCCCCGCTCGTTTTCTCTGCACAACCCGTCACAGAGAAGCTGAGCGCGGCCAGGCTGCCAGCTGTGATCAGCGCGCGCCTCGCACGCTGTAAACACAGCAGTGATTTAGTCGGCGCGAGCTGACAGTATTCTCAGTGTAGTAAATGTGCCCGCATGTAGTAAATGTGCCCACATTCCCTCACACGCGCCGAATCCCACGGGATTCGCCCCGCTCGCTTTCTCTGCGCGTCCCGCCATAGAGAAGCTGAGCGCGGCCAGGCTGCCCGCTGTGATCAGCGCGCCCCCCGCCTCGAACGCTGTAAACACGGTGTTGTGTTCCCAGTACACAGGGGCTCTCGAGCCGCCGTCCTGCCGCGGCCAGAGCCCAGATTTCATTCTACCCCTAGCTATTCACGCAGATGCGTGGTCAAGGCTTCCCGGGGTATCAGAATGGGTGTTGAACACTATAACGAGAGGCTGTTCGCTACAGTTCGCTCGACGCCCCCGCCGTTATACGGCGCGAGTCGAAACTACGGTGTAAAGCGAAGTGTTTCATCTACTTCGAGCCGAGATAGCGAAACTACTGAGAGAAGGGGCTATAAAACCTCTATCTCAGGGCGAAGGGGGCTTATACAGCAGATATTTTCTGGTACCGAAAAAAGATGGTGGGCTCAGACCCATTCTAGATCTGCGACTGCTTTACAGAACGCTTGTGAAGCGCCAGTTCAGAATGCTTACGACCAGGAAAATCCTCGCGCAAGTGCGCCAAGGAGACTGGTTCATGTCAATAGATCTGAAAGACGCCTATTTTCAAATACAAATAGCGTCCCATCACAGGCGATTCTTGAGATTCGCCTTCGAGGGCCAGGCATATCAATACACAGTCCTGCCGTTCAGCCTGTCCCTAGCACCCCGTACATTCACGAAGTGCATGGACGCGGCCCTCGCCCCCCTGAGACTTCGGGGCATGCGAGTTTTTGAACTACTTGGACGATTGGCTGATTCTAGCTCGTTCACGAACGGAGCTCATAGAACACAGGGCCGCATTACTCGAGCACCTCGAGGAGCTGGGCCTTACAGTCAGTTGGGCGAAAAGCTCACTGCTCCCCAGTCGGAGAATTTCCTTTCTGGGAACAGTGTTAGACTCGCTATCCATGACAGCACGCCTGTCACCGGAGCGCGGATTGAATATTCAGCACGTCGCGAGATCCTTCCGCCACGGCTCTATAGTCCCGCTCAGAAGGTTTCAGAAAATGCTGGGTCTGATGGCCTCAGCAGCCTCCGTACTCCAGTTGGGCCTGCTCCGCATGCGCCCACTGCAGCTATGGCTAAAAGCACGAGTTCCCCCCAGGGCGTGGACCGCAGGTCTATTTCGCCTCAGGGTCGACCTTCAGTGCATTTCGGCTCTGAAACCATGGAAAGCAACCGACTGGTATCAGTCAGGTGTGAGTCTGGGGATCCCCTCGAGTGTGAAGGTGGTGTCTACGGACGCCTCCACTTGGGGCAGGGAGCGCTGCTCGAAGGCAGACCGCTAGCTGGCCTATGGTCAATACGGGAGAAGCTCCTTCACATAAACTGCTTGGAATTAATAGCAGTCGACAAAGCGCTACGGCGCTTCTGTCCCCAGATAAAAGGCCACCACGTATTGGTCCGGTCGGACAACATGTCAGTGGTGGCGTACATAAATCACCAGGGCGGCGTCAGGTCCCGAAACCTTTACAGGCTGACGGAACGCCTCCTGGTCTGGGCTCAGCACAACCTGCTCTCGCTGAGAGCGGCGCATGTGCCTGGTCACCTAAATGTGGGGCCAGACAGGCTGTCCAGAAACAACGTCCCAGCAGGAGAATGGTCTCTGCACCCGCAGACGATCCAGCTGCTGTGGGAAACGTTTGGCAAAGCGCAGGTGGACCTGTTCGCGTCCCAAGAAAACGCTCACTGCCCGAGATTCTTCTCGAAATGCCGGGAGGCGCTGGCCCATGTTTGGCCCCGCCGCCCCCTATATGCTTTTCCCCCTGTCTCACTCCTGCCTCAGGTGTTGGAGCGAATCAGGAGGGAGGGATGCCCAGTGCTACTCATAGCTCCGCTCTGGACAAACCAGTCGTGGTTCCCTGTCCTGATGCAGCTGACCAGCGCTGCCCCATGGCCTTTACCGTTGAGGAGAGACCTCCTCTCTCAGGCGGGAGGCTCGATTTGGCATCCTCGCCCGGATTTGTGGTCCCTGCACGCAGGGGCCATCAACGGGTACCCGCTGACCTCCCAGAGGGAGTGTTAAACACGATCGCGCAGGCTAGAGCCCCGTCTACCAGACGGCTCTACACCTCGAAGTGGTCTGTGTTCTCTGCTTGGTGTCAAGCGCAGAGCTTTTCACCTGTAGACTGCGGGGTTACGGAAGTGCTTTCCTTCCTTCAGGAGCTACTGGATAAGGGCAGGACCCCTTCCACGCTCAAAGTATACGTGGCGGCCATAGCAACGTTTGTAAAACCGGTGTCTGGCCAGTCACTAGGAAAGAACGACTTAGTCGTGCGTTTCCTTGGAGGAGCTCGGAGGCTAAACCCTCCCAGGCCCCCTTCAGTCCCGACATGGGACCTTTCCACGGTCTTGGAGGCCATGAAAGGTGCCCCATTCGAGCCAATCCAGTCGTCAGACATGAAACACTTGTCTTCAAGACAGCGTTTCTTATGGCTCTCGCTTCAGTGAAGCGCGTAGGGGACTTGCAAGCGCTCTCAGTGAGCGCGTCATGCATGGAGTTTGGACCTAATGACTCAAAGGTCATACTCAAACCGAAGCACGGCTACGTGCCAAAATCCCTCAACACACCGTTCAGGGCCCAGGTGATTTCCCTGTCTGCCCTTCCGGTTCTCAATGAGGAGAAGGACGCGAGTCTCCTTTGCCCTGTTAGGGCACTAAGGGCTTATGTGTCCCGCTCGTCTGGTTTCAGACAGACTGAGCAGCTTTTTGTTTCGTTTGGCGGCCGTGCTAAGGGACTTGCCGCTTCGAAACAGAGCCTATCCAGATGGATAGTTGGTGCCATAGCGCTGGCTCACACTTCTAAGGGCCTACAGTGCCCTTTGGGTGTTGGAGCGCACTCCACAGGAGGCATGGCCTCCTCGTGGGCATGGTCTAGCGGGGTTACCCTGCAAGATATTGTATGGCCGCGGGCTGGGCCTCGCCGTCTACATTTATAAAATACTATAACCTGGAGGTTCCCGCCTTGCAAGCTAAGCTTTTGGCGGTATAAAGTCCAGTGCTATCTGCCGCTGTGCGGCTCAGATACTGAGTTTGACCTGCGTATTGCTCACTGACCGGTACAGCAGCTCATTAAAATGTCGACACACTTGTGGCCACCCAGTTCAGGCTGAATGTTCACCCTGACGGTATGGTCTATTTGTCACATGATCAGCTCCTTCGGATGCTATTTACAGGGAATGATGCTTCTAGCCTCTCTTCCCTCACTCTCTGTGAGTTTATGGTGATTATGCACTATATGCGCCCCGGGCTTCGGCCCCTGGGACTTTGGTGTTGGATCCCTACCAGCACGGCGTGTTGCATTGTGTTCCCCATAGCGTAAGATATTACGCAGTACGAGAGATACTCTCGTAAGAGAACGTACTCGGTTACTAACGTAACCTCGGTTCTCTCTAGAGAGGGAACGAGTACTGCGTATCTTGCCGTGCTTGGAATACGCTCTGGTTCGCTTCGGCGATGAAAACCAACGTAAGAGCAGCTATCGAGCCTAGATATGGGGCGAGACCACGCCCTTTCTGGCGGGACGTGACGATATGGGCGCGAAAGGCCCCCATTCGTCGTGACGTCACGCAGAGCCTCTCTCGATAGGCTGCTGCTATTGCCGCAGGGCAGCCAATAGGCGGCGCGAGCTGTCTCGCCTATGTCTGCTTGCTGCTGCAAAGCGTTTTACATTAATAAAAAATTAAGGATAATTTTTGGCTTCAATATCTCGTGGAAAAGAGTTTTCCCCGTAGCGTAAGATATTACGCAGTACTCGTTCCCTCTCTAGAGAGAACCGAGGTTACGTTAGTAACCGAGTACGTTTTCTGTCAACTTGGTCAGTCTGAGACTGCTTGATAAAAATGATGGTTACTTGTGTCACTTAGCCTCAGATAAGGCAAGGTAAAATTGTTGACTGTGAGACATCACCATACTTCCCCCAGTTGATTAATCACAGTACGTTAAGTCAATTGTTTTTGTATTACAGGTTTTCTGCAATGTTATGTTTGAATAGGCAAATGAGGCACACTCTATTTAAATATGCACACATTTACAAACATTCCCAGAACAGAACTCTGAACATTGGATAAAGCCAGGTTCGAAATTTTTGTTTTTTGTGAAGATTTTTCCTATCTCTTTTTATCGTTCGTTCGTCTTTTTTTTATTTATATAGCACCTTACAGGCTACACAGTAGTTCCAAAGTGCTGTACATTACAATAGAAAGCAAAAGAACAACAGAACAAAACAAAAACATCCATGTGTACTAATGTACTAAAATGCCAAAGAGTACAGATAAGATTTTAAATGATTCTTAAAAACTTTAAGAGTTTATTAACCGTTAGAGAGTTAAGGAAGATCTAACATCCAATGGCAGATTATTCCACAGTCTTGGACCAGCGACGGAGAAAGCACAATCACCCTTCAATTTGAGACACTCACGGGGAATAATTGAAAGAAACTTGTTTCGATGATCTTAGTATTACGCCTGAACTGTTGGGCTTAATAAGCTCAGCTAAGTATTCTGGCGCCATTCCGTGAAGTGCTTAAAACATATATCATAATCTTATACTGTATCCGAAATTGTACAGGTAGCCATCCTGAAAAGGAAAACGGGAGAAGCATGATCCGTTTTCGCAGCATTCATTAACGTTGAAGCAGCATTTTGTACTAGCGGCAAGCGAACAATGTATGTTTGGCAGGTCCCAACAAAGAGCACTACAATAATCTAGACGGGGAAAAAATATATAAGCATGGAGAAAAGTTTCTAGGTCACTGGCTGACAGATTTGGTTTCAATTTGTCTATATTTCTTAAATAGAAGAAGCAATTACAAACCACCGTCTTTATCTATCGATTAAATATGATGGATAGTCAAAAATAACTTCAAGTTCTTTACTTGATCCTGCAGGTACCCCTTCCATAGGCCTAAGTTATCTTTTAATTTAGGCGACAAGCTGTGCGACCAAAAACAATAATTTCTGTTTTGTTTTCATTCAATTGAACAAGGTTTTCAGCCATCCTTACTACTGGGTCTCAACAGCAAGTAGACTTGAGAGTAATCTGCATACAGATGGTAAGAAATACTATACATCTTAAAAATCCTTCCCAAAGGGAGCATGTACAATTAAAACAGGACTGGACCCAAAATGGACCCTTGTGGGACCCCACAGGTAATAGGTGCTGGAGCAGAGAAATAGCTACCAATCTTCACTGAAAGGGATATACATTCCAAATAAGAGGCAAACCATTTCAAAACCGTCCCCTGAATACCAACAAACTGCTTTAAACGAGTCAGAGTCAGAAGGAGCCGGTGATCGATTGTATCAAAAGCTGCTGACAAATCCAATAAAATGAATGCTGCATGATTACCTGCATCTCTAATTAAAAGAAGATCATTAACAACCCTTAAAAGGGCTGATTCTGTGCTATGTCCAGTCCTAAAACCAGACTGAAATTTATTTAAAATATTAATAATTGTTTAACACTACTTCTTCAAGTACTTTAGACAAGCCAGGCAATCAATCACTATATAAATAAAAATAGAAAATAAAAAACTTTCAACAGCCAGAAACATTTTTAGGAATACATTTATGTATAAACCAGGTATATGATATATGAACAAACCCCTCAGTAAAAACCTGAAGATATAAATTAAACTCGAGCATTTAGTGTATGTAAGTGCTTCTGAAGTGTGGAGATTTCTGGCTCAGTGCATAAGGAAAACTCTTTTCTTCGCTGAGGAAGACTCTACAATTACTTGTCGTCGCTTTGGATTTGCATATACTGAATAAATAAATGTAGATGCAAGCAGATGACATAAAATAAACACAGTTTGTGTATTTTGGATATTTTCATTCCAGTCTGAAATTGTTATGGAGGCTAAATAGAACAAGCTCTTGAAATTGACCAGTGCATGAAAAAAACAATACTTTTCCCTTTAGTCTTTTGCCATAAGCAGAGAAATGTTTAGATGGCACCACCAAGACAAATCAAAATTGGTCACATATTTTCGCTTCCATGATTGAAAGAACACGGGAGTCTTTCAGTCATTAATGCCCCATTAAGAATAGCAACTGCAGTAAATGATTTATAGAGGTAATATGTCTAATCTGTTGTTCATTAAATCCCCATGCGGTCTGTCAGATGCTCTTCTAATGTAACCTGACTCCGCCAGATGGATTTGCTCCGCATATCCATCTGGAAACCTTCCGTTGAAGTAGTTTTGGTAAGGGGCGAAAATACTGGTTAGCTGATTGGCCTATGTTGGTGATAGACGGGCCAAATCAACCAATCAGATCAACGAAGCATATGAGAGCGACGACGAAAACACAACCACAAGCCAGGCTAGGCTACTCTTGCTGCTGCAGGTAAAGGCTCGTTAGCTCTGTAATTCCGATAAAACTTGCTTGATAGCCACACTGATGCTAGTTTCATCCGCTGAAGCCGCCATGTTCTTAAGACTGAACTGTCGCGCTTCTCGTTGCGTCACACCTCAACCCGCCTCAAAGCCAACGCTGATTGGACGTTCGTTTGGTGAACTGCTCCCAAATTTTCTTTAACGGAAAGTATCCAGACTGATCGAGATGGTCCTCACTGCAGAACATGAAATCCACGGGGAGGAGTCGGATCTAGATCCGACTCCTCCCACCTTACATACCTAAACCTACCCAGCTCCACCCCTTATCCCTAAACCCACCCCTAAACCTACCCAGCTCCACCCCTTATCCCTATAACCCACCCCTAAACCTACCCAACCCCACCCCTTAATCTGGATCCGACTCCGCCCCCCGGATCTCGTGTACTGCAATGAGGTGCTACTGGACTGATCTGCGAGTGAAACCTTGAAAGCTCGCGAGATCAGGATGGTCTCACGAGGCTACTTCTAATGCAGTTCACCCTTGAACCAGATGGACCATTTTAATGTCTCAGTGATGGGATACTGATCTCCCATGTGTATTGTTTCAAAGCTTTCTTCAGTTAAATGCACAAAGCATCTTACCCATATGAGATATGATTAAAATGTATATTGTAATTTTCCCAATGAACAATTGAATACAGAATGAATAGACAATTTTTTGTGAGAGTGTGAAAAGTGTGTTTTAAGAGTCTATTTGTAGGAAGAATTTTTTCCTAAAATGGTTGTGTGCATTCAAACGTGTGCTTCAAGCATGAGACCAGAGTAGCTTGTGGGTGTATGGATGCACACAGAAAAAAAGTGCAAACCAGCAGGCACAGAGAGATTATGTAAATACATTTTTATGAGCGTTCAGCTTGTTTCTCAAATGCACAGCGCTTTGTCTGCACATTTGTTTCTCACTGGGTGATGGATCCGAGAAACACAGGAAAGTGCCATTTCTTATAGTGCCTCTCAGGGCATCACTGTTCAGATCAGAGCTGCTTTTGGGAGAGGACAGTTATCGTTTTGGGTCTCAAGAGGGAAGTACTTAACAGCCACTTAGATGATTCATCTCGTTGTATGCTCTGAAATTAGACGCATAGATTAGCAACATATTTGCAGATTGTTGTTAAAGTCTCTTTCTGCATGGCTGCACGTCTTCAGAATAAAAAAATAAGGTAAAATCTTTATAAAAGCTAGTGCCATAGTAGTTGACTCAAACTGTATGCGGTGATGGGCCCTGCTGTTTAAGCTTCTTTTGTGAGGCCCCAGGAAATAGTCCTGTCTGCAATCATTTTCCCTTCATGAATGTGCATTTTAGCTGTCTAGATGTATCATAAAGGCTGTTAAAGGGAAAAACTTGAAGCTGAGAATGCTTAAGCCACTGCCCCCGGTGGCACAAACCGAGCTATAAAAGTGCTATTACTGCCATAAACATCTGATTGCTTCCACAAATGCAGTCGATTATGTAGCAGTGAAAGGACCTCGATTCCGCTGAGATATTGATAGCATCAATCACACAGCGAGTCAATAGGTTGACTTTACTCAGCTGTCACAGCAGATGCAAATCTCATAACTGGCCTTTCATTGCAATCATGTAAAAAAAGTATTTTAGTTTCTTTGCTGAGCAACTCTCCTCATGTATCTTGATTTATGTTGTTCTTGGCGCACTAGCACTTGGCTACTTGTCAAGAAAGATGGACGAACGCATTAGTCGTGCTTTTGTGCCAATATGAACATCCACTCCATCCTTCATCGGTGAGTTTAGGTGGCTGGGGAACTGTTGCCGTTGTTTATTTGTTTTTGAAGTGAGCCCACAGCGATTGAGGCGGTTAAATCCCAAGCGCTGTAACAGGTAGTTCGCCCTGTCTCTGCCTTACTGAAATATTTAGCTGTGCTCCAGGAACCAGCGATAAATCTCGTTCCCAGTTACAATTGTGCTCCCGTCATGGCTGTTTACATCACAAAAGGAGAACGATTATGAGGGAGAACACAATTACTTCTGCAATAAGATTTTCCCTTGCCTTATGCGAGTTCATAGATAGCGAAGCCCATTGGGAAAGAAATGGAATTAAAAACTTGACTTGTGAGAACAAATGGCTGTTATTAAAGGAATTCATGAAGCAGTTGGAAATAATAAGATGCTAATTGCTTAAGTTTATTCAGTGTTCTGTTTGATCTTTGCCTGCATACCCCTTATCAACTCCTCCCTATGTTCCTGCAGGCTCCATAGAGGCTTGCTTAAGTCACCTGCTGAAGCGAAGAGCGGCCGGATTCCTCCGCAGCGATAAGATCGCCGCCCTCTTCACCAAGATCGGCAAGGTGAACACCACGGCGAGTGAGATCTGTCGCAAGGTTCAAGAACAGCTACAGCAGCAGGCCGAAATCACCAGGTCTGACTTCTTATTGTGCGCAAACTATGCCCAATCTAATTAGTATTATTTTATTAATCTTTTCATTTAATTAAACTCTGCCTCTGAAACAATTTTCTCTTCAGCTGATATCACCTTGGCCATGTGAGCTATTGGTTAATCATAGTGTACACTATCTCTTAAAGGGGATAGTTCACCCAAAAATGAAAACTCTGTCATTAATTACTCACCCTCATGTCATTCCAGACCCATAAGACTGTCGTTCATCTTCAGAACACAAATGAAGATATTTTTGATGAAATCTGAGAGCTTTCTAACCCCTTCATAGACTGCAATGTAATTGTCACGGTGTGGGTTCATGTCTTGTTCCTGTCTGTCTTGTGTTCCCTCCATTATTGTGTATTTGGTTTAGTCCTGTCTAGTTTCCCGCTCCTCGTTTGTGTTCATGTGTTTCCCTTTCTTCATGTTCAGCTGTTCCCCGTTTTGTTGATTAGTCTCCCCATGTGTTTCTGATTAGCCACGCCCCCTTGTTATCGTGTTTAGCTTGTTTGCCTGTGTATTTATACCCATGTTCTTCAGTTGGTGTTTGTCGGTCGTTGTTTGATGTTGCTTGTAGTTGAGTTCTATGTTTCCTTGTTCCTAGTTCTGAGTTTACCCTGGATTACCTGTTTGGTGGATTATTAAAGTGCTTGCGATTGGATTCACTCTCTGCTTCATTCCTGCCTGATCGTAACAGTAATCACCACTTTCAGTATTCTCATCGCTTCATAAAATTAAGGTTGAACCACTGTAGTCGCATGGACTATTTTAATGATGTCTTTACTACCAGTGGCCATATCACCATGTAGCCCAAGACTGGTTGCCCACTGAAGCTAAGCAAGGTTGAGCCTGGTCAGTACCCGGAGGGGAGACCTCCTGGGAAAACTAGGTTGCTGCTGTAAGAGGCGTTTGTAAGACCAGTCGGGGTGCTCACCCTATGGTCTGTCTGGGTCCTAACGCCCCAGTGTAGTGATGGGGACACTGTCAAAAAGCCCCGTCCTTCAGATGAGACATATGTAAAGTATACTCCCTTTGATAGAGTGCACAAACGCAGGTGGTCGACTTGGCTCTAGAAAGTTTCATCTTCGTCTTGTGTCTGAACTAGTTTTTTCAAATGTCTTTGTATTCTTTTAAACTAAAATTGCGGCTATCTCATTACCTCCTCACACAACATTTTTTTTTGTTGTTCGTCTTTTTAGTTTCGTTTTCTACTGTGAAACAACGGGCTGGTGAAAATTGTGTGGTGCGCATAGTGTATGATTATTATAGTGTATTAGTATAATTGGCAAAATGCGCCAATTATGAATCAGCATATTAGGCTGCCCCAACATACAGCAATGATATACTTTACTTTTAACAGTCTCTTATTCATCATATTAGTGATACAAGCAATGCTTTTTGACTGATAAGCAGTTGAGACAATGATGAAAGCAGGAAGCAGATCACATCTGGTGTGTGGAGAGGGATGATTTGCTGCGTTGACTGGCTCTGCAGCACTCTAAATGAGGGATGGTTTGGGCGGATGCTCCAGGGCTTCGGTCAGCTTCTTATTTTCCAATTAACTCTCCATTAGCAGAGCCACATGGCCAATGTGTCACTCAAGAGTGGACCTCTCTGGTCTAATAGTCACAATCTCCAGGTGATGTGGTCAGAGATTAGTTGAAGCCACTTTGGTGTGTCAGAACAGTAGCTACACACACACACACATTTAAAGCATTATTGTGGAGTGCTGCTAGTCACATGATCTGCGGTGTTCCCTGCCTGTCCATTTTAACCACCCTCCCCCACCATACACACTCGGTTACTCACGTTGCCACAGCAACACCCTGGTGTCCCCATTGCTAGAGCAACAAGATGCTCGGTGGATATTGAATACCTCTACTGCAGCGATTCAGGCTCAAACTCAGATCTAATAAAGCAACTGCATGTCATTCATTTCTTATATTGCACTCTAAACACATTTTGTACTTCAGTGGGGGGTAGACCCCTGGGGGAGGGGGTGCCAGAGTTATAAAAAGGGAGGCATGGTAAGGCTAAGGGATAGTACAGTCAGCAGATTGCTATATAAAAGAAACCTCCTGAGGGTGATACAAGACCCCACTGCGAAATGATCCCGCTTATTATGTGGCTACTTGCCACATAAGTAAATAATTGAACACAAAATATTAATTTGACATATTTTATTATCTCAAGATGGCTTACAATACCAGCTTGAGTGGTCTGTTCAGTTGTAGCGGTTGCTATCATGGAATAACCGACTGCTACATGTGAAGAATCAGAATTGATTATTGCAAGAATATAAAATATAAAGAATGGTTCTGCATGGACAAGTTTGTAAAATGACTGCCAGTGACAGGTAAACGTAAAGCAGACGATGAATCTACTTTTAACGTCACAACTATCAAAACAACGTGTCCAGATGTATCATGAACGTCGTGACACGACAAAGACAAAAATAACCCATAATAATCAATGATGCTGTCTACACTGGATGTGGCGTGGTGCAACAACAAATTCCCGACAGTTAACTGTTGTAATTCATTATATTCCCATTATATTTCTGACATACTCCAAATCTTTGCGCAACTTCTGACATATATAACGGTGATAAGGGTATAGCTGGAGATTGGAAATTGGAAATAAAAAAGCTTACATTAAAGAATCATTGTTTATTCTATATATAAAATACTAGTTGATGTGTTGCTCATCCCTATTAAATACATGGATATTATTTGTCAATTAGCTTAAAGCTAATCGACCAAGCAACAAGGCAAACACTGCAACAATATTACAGTTCGCAATTTAAGTTAATATTTCAATTGTTTTCTTTTTCTTTTGCTAACATGTCTGTGTCTCTTACAAGTTTGTTTTTCTGTTGTTTGTTTTCTTGCTTTATAAATGGAGACTGAGCTTGTAGTCATCTATCAGAAAGTTGCAAGAGTGATGAAATACATGTTGGCATGAACAATGGTTAAATATACAGTTTAGCTAACGTTATACAAAAATAAGTGCAATTTGTGGATTCGATATGGATTCACTTTATTAATAGCCTCTGAAGCTGCTCTAGATGCTCTGCATGATTGTTTTTTTTTTTTTTTTGGATCAGAAACGCAGAGTTTCATCTCCCAAGCATCTGCATAGCTCATCAGGTGCATGGATTTATTTGCTTGTTTATACTGAATGTCCACCGCTGTGGCCAACACTCACACATACAGTGTAAGTGGCAGGCCATTATGGGATCAATGCTTATGTAAATCAGAGAAGATGAGGGCTTGGTTGCATAGGCAGCAGACTCATCCATCTCTGGTGATCCTGCAGCTGTGGTGTAGTGTGATGTCCGGGCTGGAGGGAGATTGATGGCTGCGGGGTGTTATTGGCTTACACCCCATGATGGACTCCCTCAACATTACAGCAGTCTTCCCAGCTCTCCACAGCCTCCGAACGGATCTCAGAATGGCTGGCTTAGTCACAGAAACTGTCTTAAAAGAATATTCCTGGTTATTTTGTGATTGTTTAAGTGATGAAGTGATAGTTCACCCTACAATTATTATTTTACTCACAGTCATGTTGATAGAAAACTTGTATGATTTTCTGCCTTTTGTTAAACATAAAACAATAATGGAAGAACTGCTTTTCTCTATACAATGAAAGTCAATGGGGTCCAAAAACAGCAATAAAAAAAATTATAAATAGAAGACTAAATATTTTTTAACTCTTCCTCAGAACATGCTGATCTCCACTAGGGTTTTCCTCATTTTTCTATTTTATTTTTCCTGAACAGCTCTGTTCAATCTTAGCTTTCTGTTCTAACTAGACAGTGCCCTGAAGCAAGATGGGTTTTTTTTTTGTTGTTGTTGTTTTTTTTATCTTCTGTGATTTCTTATTTTCTCCAGATGCAGCAACAACTCCCTGTCACCGCTGGTGTTTGGTTCTTGAAAACTAACAGTGCTTACTGAATACTGTGATGTAATCTCAGCCAAAACATACAGTAGCATTCAAAAGTGTGGGGTTGGTAAGATTTATTTCATTTTTATCAGAGAGACTTCTTATGCTCACCAAAGCTGATTTTATTGTTCAAAAATACAGTAAACAAAGAAATATTGTGAACTATTATTACAATTTAAAATAACTGTATTCTATTTTAATATATTTTAAAATACAATTTATTCCTATGATGCAAAGCTGAATATCAGCATCATTACTCCAGTCTTCAGTTTCACATAATCCTTCAGAATTCATTCGAATATGCTGATTTGCTCTTCAAGAAACATTTCTTATCATCAATTTTATTATTTTTGAGAAACCCTGCTTTTTTTATGAATAAAACATTTTATTTGAAATAGAAATCTTTTGTAACATTATAAATACAAAGTTCTGTCATAAAACTCTAAGTGTCACCAGCTGGTCCTTAACCCAATCTGTTTACAATCACATCATTCTCTATGGGGAACAGCTAATTGGTTCTCGCTGTATCAGCAGCCAATGAGCTTGCTGCTCAAAATTCAAATACTTGCCTATCGTTTGCTTAGCAGTTTGCCTCTACAATTTCCCCAGCTTTCATGTATGCTTGTACAGCAGCAGCATGTCTTACTTGCTCACAACAGCATGTCATGTATGTATTGGCAGTGGCAAGTCCTGTACTTGCTCTGCATGCAACAGCTATAATCAACAGCAGTACCGACCAAACACATTAACATTGTCATATTCATTGCCATACCAAACTCTCAGAGTTGTCATTACAGAAATGCATTTACGTATTAATTAAATTTAAAAAGTATTAATTTCTTTGGAAAAAAAGAAAATCTTACTGACCCCAACTTTTTGGAATAGTAGTTATTATTGCAGGGATTTTGCCCAAAAATACTTTTCAGGAATAAGAGGAAATACTGTTTTTGTTGGGTTGAGTGGTCTGCATGACAGATGATGCAATAACTCTAATCTTAGATGTTCCAGCTCTCTTGTTACTCTGTCTTTTATCTGTGAGATTGATCTTTTTTAATACGCTGAGGTGAGTCTTTTGGGATGACACATGCTCTGCCCCTGTCATTGTGTAAATGTGTGTGTTGGCTTCATTGGCTGAATGGCCTGGCGGGTTCGAGTGGGCTTTGAGACTGCCGCTGGCCCTCCTGCTCTGCTCTAGATGAGGTCATCCTTTTGAGATGCTGTATGGAGAAGTATATAGACACACAAACACTTAGAAACATCTACTGACAGGCACAGTCATGATCCCTTATGTGTCTTTTGCTTCGTTCCTAAGACCAGACAATGTAAGGGATTTTTAGAAGGTTATATGAGGATAAACAGAAGCACAAAATGAGTGAAGGTCTAGTCACGACAAGTTTCAACTTTCTTCGAGACTTTTGTCTTAAATTCATATAATGTTTTGGGAGAATGTCCAGGAAAAATTGCAAATTGGTGTGCAAAAATGTGTGCAAATCAATCCTATTGTTTAATTTGGTCACATCCGACTTGACTTTAAGTGAGCATTTTTGTCATATTCACTTTTGATCATCTTGTGTGTGAATGTGTTTGTCATTGCTCGTCTCTCTCACAGGAGGACTCAGAGCACAGGACAGGAGGCCCTCAGGAGACAGGGCTCCTCTGCCGGACGAGCACCTCAGCCACTCTCCGCACAGGCCATCAAGCACATATGGGTCCGCACGGCCCTCTTCGAGAAAGTCCTGGACAAAGTTGTGCAGTATATTGTGGATAATGCAAGGTAATAATTAGCATCAGTACTGCCTGCATTTAAATTCAGCTTATTATACCTTTTTTTTTTTGTATTTAAATTGAATATCTATGTTTTTGTACTGTATATAATATTGTGATCAGGGGCTTTTATCGTTTAATTAGTCCCGGGGCACAGGCCCTCAAAGTGCCTATATTTTGATACTCTTTTATACTGTTTTGGATATAAATGGATATAATTTGTCTTTACCTATAGTACAGAGTCTCCTAACAGCTGCTTTGTCATTTAAAAAATGTAGAAGACATCGTTTTGTGTGTTTTGTTTCCTACAGTACAACGAATTGTATGTAAATATCTACCTCATCCAGTGCTCTTTTGGTTAAAATATCCTGTTACTTTTTCAGTTTGAGAAACCCCTGCAAACAACTCTGTGCATTAGTGACCAGTCCAAATAAATCAAACAGAACTTTTTGCAAACCTGTTTGATAGATTAGAACAAAAGAGATATTTATTTATGAATCTGTCATCATTTGTTCTGATTTCATCTGTCCTGCCTAAATATTCTGGCCACAAATTAACAATTCCAATGACTACTAATACGTCAGCACTTTTACTAATTTATTCCCTTGTTTTAAGTAAATTGTGCTCATGAATAATAATAATAATAATAATTCATTACATTTATATAGCGCTTTTCGCGGCACTCAAAGCGCTTTACATAGAAGGGGGGAATCTCCTCAACCACCACCAATGTGCAGCATCCACCTGGATAATGCGACGGCAGCCATATTGCGCCAGAACGCCCACCACACACCAGCTTACTGGTGGAGAGGAGACAGTGATGAAGCCAATCAGTATATGGGGATGATTAGGAGGCCATGATGGACAGAGGCCACTGGGCAGATTTGGCCAGGATGCCGGGGTTACACCCCTACTCTTTTGAAAGACATCCTGGGATTTTTTGTGACCACAGAGAGTCAGGGCCTTGGTTTAACGTCTCATCCGAAGGATGGATTATGATCATCACCTCTCATGACATAATAATATGTGGTAACACTTTAGTTTAGGGTCCAATTCTCACTATTAACTAGTAGCTTATTAGCATGCAATATATTAGGATATTGACTGTTTATTAGTTCTTATAAAGCACATACTAATGCCTTATTCTGCTTGACCATTATTCTATATCCCTTAATCCTACCAATACCTAACAACTGCTTTATTAACTATTAATAAGCAGTAATTAGGAATTTACTGCTGCAAAGTCATAATTAATAGTTAGTTAATATTGAGAATTGGACCCTAATCTAAAGTGTGGCCTAATTCGTTCCCTAAATTGTGGCCATGTTGTAATTATTTGGTCACTTGTTTTATTAAAATCAAAACAAGAGAACGAATTAGGACATTATGGCCAATTAACTAATTCATTCATAGGAACAAATTCTTAATTCGTGGTTATGATTTAACTAAAATGAGAGAACTAATTAGTAAATCATGTCCTCGATTATTGACCATAACATTAATATAATTATCAACTTATTGATATCAGCCAGAGTTTTAATATCTGTGCATGCCAATAAATTTTTTTTGTAAATAGTGGCCACATAGCATGCATTGCATATAATGCATTGTTCCTCTTTCTTATTCATATTTTTATTTGCTAAGATTCAGGCCAGGCATTTCTTTTTTTTTGTCTAGAAATTATTTGGACTGCCATATGAAGCTCATGAAATAATAATGGGTTATTTGTTCAGCTTTTGAAAGAGGTCACTGGTTATTGACATACACATTGTGTGTGTTTGCTGTTGGTGTGTGTTTGTAGTAAATATTACGAAAGGGAGGCCCTCATACACGACTCTGTGTTCGGCCCTATACTGGCGGCACTGCTGGGTGAGTTCTGTTAAACTTGTTAAATGAAAAGATATATAAAATATTAAGGCATTAAAATGTTGTCTGCATGTTCATGTTATTATGATTCACTGTTGTATCACATTACAATTTGTTTTGAGTGAAATCAATATTTTTTTCATCTATAGTTGGGCCTTGCGCTCTAGAGTACAGTAAGCTTAAGACGTCAGATCATTTCTGGACGGACCCGTCGGCCAATGAGCTGGTCCAGAGGCATCGCATCCACGGGGCCCACAGGGGCCAGGAGGTGTCGCCGGGACGCAGGCCTGCACTTGGGGTGAGAATATCATACATATATGGGGTGATTGTTCAGTATGTTTTGTTTTAGTAGTTCAATATAAGAGTAAACTGCATAAATATCTTTCCTCAGATCCGAAAGCGTCAGTCCTCAGGAAGCATGTCTGAGGATAAGTTTGCAGCCTCGGCGAGAGAGTATGTCGAATCCCTGCACCAAAACTCACGCGTTCACTTGCTCTACGGAAAGAACAATGTACTCGTTCAACCGGTAAGATACACACACACACAAATGCACTTACAAGAAAACTAGTTCAATTTGCATCTACATTTCTTTTGATGGTTGTAACAAAACGGATTGATTGTAGATCAGTGTATCTCATCCAATCAATACAATGGAGCTTAAAGACGGCTGGTTATAGGAAGTGAGCCACAGTGGTGTACTGTAGTTAGAAAAGATCATTGATCTACTGGTCAAAATTTGTTCTTCCCTTGTGTAATGAATGGTCAGATGGATCCGGCTCCCTTTATCCCTGGCATCTTTAGGTCTGCTGACTTCCTGGCTGATAGTTGTGAACTGGAAAAGGCAGACTGGATTAGCCATTACACCACATTAGATTTGTCATCAAATGAGTCAGGCACAGACTGAATGTGTGCATGAGAGTGTCTGTGAGATTTGCAACAGTGACTGATGTAACTGGGCACAGAGAGTGCTGGGTCTGGCGAGGACTTGTAAAAATCAATAGTGTAAACGTCCCTTGCCAAAAGGATTGCAGTGATTCGGGTCTAATTGGATTTCTGTGTGAAACCGGATGCGCCGGTTTCGCAGTTCTCATCATCACAGTAAATCGTCAGAGACGTTTTATTTATGTCACTCTGTTGCTTATTTCACTCTCTTTTCTTTCATTTTGTGATCTCACACCTTTTTTCAAAATTTCTTGTTAACTTGTAAACCTAGAAAAATGTGTAAGGCTGCTGAAGTTATTTTTAGACTTCCTGTAAGAGGAATTGGGGAAGCCGCTGTGTTTTATTGAATAGACTTTTTTCTTTGCAGAAGAAGGACATGGAGGTGCTGCGTGGTTACCTGTCCCTTCATCAGACGGCAGAAACACTGACGCTGAAGTGGACGCCCAATCAGCTGATCAATGGCACTCTGGGAGACTGTGACCTGGAGAAGAGGTCAAATATACTGTAACACACACACACACACACACACACACACACACACACACACACACACACACACACACACACACACACACACACACACACACACACACACACACAACAGGGGGGAATCAGGGAAATTATGTCATCGGGTAAAATGGGCCACAAGAGCTTGAAATTGTTTGAGATTGCCAATCACTGCAAATAATTTTGCCCCTACTCGGCAGAAACTGATTTGATTGGTCTGTGATTGTTAGGTTGGGCAGAGAAATTACATTTACAGAGGATTTACAGGAAAAGCATAAGATGATTGTCCTGATATGCTGATTGCTGGTTTGTAATGATAAGATTGATGTGTTTGTGAAGGAGTAATAGACATCTGAATGTGTGGTATCAGGAATGAGATTAGCAAAGCAACCTTGTTGATTTTATGAAAAATACTATTTAGATTCTGGTCTATTTTAATAGAACAAGGGAGAATTTTCACTCTCTGCCTCTTTCTCTCTGTTTCTTATTTTTCTATTTTTTTTTAATCAACCTCTATCCCACTTTAGTATTTATTGGGACTACGCTTTGACTGTGCCTTTAAGACAGATCGTCTGCATTCATTGTCACCAGCGCCGTGAGTCCCCTTCCTACACCTTTGGCATATTGTTATATAATGTTATATTATATTATATTATATTAGAAATATTCAACATTTGACAGATTGTCAGCTTCAATGTAGCACATATCTTTCATTAACAATGATTGATTTAATTCACATTATATCAATGATTATTATATTACATTATATTATATTTATTATACATCTTTTAAACCGCTTGGGCTATGTAGGGTTGCTGGTGTATTATATTATATATTATATTATAATAAAAAAAATTATTCATGTGAATTTCTTTTAGCGGACTGTGGTGGTACTCTGGTGTTAGTAAGTCAGGATGGGATCCAGCGTCCTCCTCTGCACTTCCCTCCTGGGGGCCACCTTCTGTCGTTCCTGTCCTGTTTGGAGACGGGTCTACTGCCCCGGGGTCAGCTGGAGCCCCCCCTCTGGTCCCAGAGGGGTAAGGTGAGCGTTTTACTGCAGCAGCTCTTAAAAACATCATGTAGCAGAATGTTCAGATGTGTCAGCAGCATTTGAACCTTCCACACTCATTCATTCTCATTGCCAGTGATCTACTGTTGATCCTTTTTCTGCATTCTAGCTTTTTGCTGGTTGACGCATTGCAAATTTATTCCATGATCTTTATTTGGAACCTGAGTTTAGATTGAATACGGCTCGTGTGTTTGCTTAACAGGGCAAAGTCTTCCCTAAGCTTCGTAAGAAGAACAGCACGGCCCGTTTAGTCGATCAAGACGTGGATGGAGAGGAGCAAATCGCTGCAGACTATGTGTTTCGCATCGTTTATCCAGGGCACCGTCACGACTCAAGTGAGTTTCAGCCTAAATGTGCCTGACCTGTTCACATCTGTATGTACATCCAACTACAGTGACCCCAAAAGCATTAAACACTTAAAAGCCATGCATAAAAATGCATGAATCTTTATAATTCAACTCAAGTACTCACGCATCCTGTTCAGCCAGACCTGATTTCCTGGATGTGTGAACACTGAAGAACACACCATCCCCGCATATCATTGTTGTCTGTGTGTTTTGTTCTCACTTTTTTCTGGAACATAACAGCCGTTGTGGAGGCTGCTGGGAGGGACGTGGGTATTAAACGCAGCCTTTAGATTTTCAACTGTTCTTGGGATGACACTGCTCCTTTTTATATCTGTGTATGTTTGCACTGCAAAAAAAAATAATTTTTCATCTCAGTGTTTTTGTCTTGTTTTCCAGTTAAGTTTTCGAAGCATCAAGCTTCCATTTACTCGAGAAGCAAAAAGTTATTAAGATTTGTTTGCAGAGAACATATATAAAATTCCATCAAATAAATAAATAAACAAAAAAATAAACGAATAAAACAAGAGGCAAAAAACCCTATAAAAAATACATTTCAATTCAAGATGTGTTCTCTGACAACCAGTTTTAAAGTCGTATCTTATGCGATTTTGCTTGTTTTAAGGATGTTTAGATATTTTACTTCAAAATAAGACAAAAGTACCAATTGAAAAATGTTTTTGCAGGTGTGGTGTGAGTGGAATGTGACTTTGCTTCAGAGGCGGGTGCTAAACTGTGTTCTTTTATTGCCCAAGCAGTCACTATAAACTACCACCACACCACGGGCAGTCGTGCGCCCTCTCTGGACGACGATGAGGAGGAGGAAGATAGACTTCACGCTATGATCTCTATGATCTGCTCACGGAACCTCACAGATCCTAATGTCATGAAAGGTTTTTATCACCAGTGGCCCACTTCATTCTCCCTTCCTCCTTTCATACATCCTCTCCTCCCACTTTTCTTTCCATCCCAACTGTTACCTGGTCCCCACAAGGAGCAACCCAGCAGTGCGGCCGGTTGTCGGTCAGTGAGGGCAGATTGAGACGCGTCTCAGGCGTCATGGTTTCGTTGTTGGCCTGATCTGTATGCTTGTAACCATGGTAATATTTGCGGCTAGGACAAAAGCTAGGTCAAGTCGCACTAGATCCTGAGTGTGTGTAGCGCACATGCATTCCATTGATAGAAAATATGCAAAAAATCTACTTGAAATAGATGTTAGCTAAATGAAAAGTACTGTGTGTAGTAAGATAGTATGGCAGTGTTGGGTCAGACTAATACATGCACCCTATTGGAATTGCTCCGTTTATTATTGATTAAATTTTCATTATATCACATATTATATTATATATAGAATTGAATATATCTATTTTTCAAACCGCTTGTGCTATGTAGGGTTGTAGTTGTGTTATTATTATTAATAAAATGATTAATTAATAATAGCGTTTACATTTGGGGTTGCAAGCAAAGTTTACACGTATGTGTGTGAGGTCAGTGCAGTGCACATCTCTCCCTCTGACTCACTCTCCTCCACTCTTTTCCCTCCACGCCTCCGTTGCCGTGGGTTACCTACTCCAACCCTTTTCACGCTCAGGAGAGCTTCCACTGCTCTGCCACGTTGTCACACTACTACTCTGTCCTTGTCCTTTTTCCTTCTCACACATACACAGACAAAACCTGACTGACCTAGGAGGTGTATTTTTGGCGGTTGTGGAGTACAGACTCCTCACCTGAGCGCTTTCCTCCTCTCTGCACTGTTGGGCCTGACTGTGGTGGCCAGGCAGCAATGCTTCCAATGATTTGCTCTATTTTTCCTTTTGCACTCTTTGGTTGACATGAGTAAGTTCTTATGAGAAGTCTTGGTTCTGTATCTTGATTTGGTTTCACTGCCAAACGCTCAAGGGCTTTGCATGTCGAATTTGCAAACGTTGTGTCTTATATTTTCTTTTCTTTTTTTGTTTTATCTTTGCAGCGAATGTGCTCCACTGCTTACTTGTCAGAACTGTCTCCTTCCCTTTATTAATTCTCTCTTTTCCTCTTTGGTTTGAGTTGTTGTCGTTGTCGTCGTCGTTGTTGTTGTTGTTTTGATGTTCCTCCTGTGTTGAGCCGGTTTTCTGCAATGCTGTTCACTGTAATTCTTCACTAACTGCAGTCACCTTTCATTATATCAGTTAGGTCCTGTGGGGTTCTGGTGTAGTAGACACACGAATCGTTCTGTGAACGCGTCGCCCATTCGATCATAGCCTTATCAAAGTCCTATAGCTCACGTGAGACTTCTAGGGACAGATTTTGAATACGTGCTCTCCGTCCACTTTTGTTATTTTGGTTACAACCAGGGAAGTTACTGTGTATAGCAGGTCACCAGCTCCAACCTGAAGAATTAAGGTGAAGAGCATTTACGTTTACTATCGACTCTTTTGGTTCAGTTGGTTCACTATCACATTTTATACAACTATGCACAGTATACATTTCTCTTTTCTTTATTTGTCTTTATTTTTGTCATGGTTCAATCTGATGCATCCAGCATGGTAGGAATGGTTACTGTCTGTCCTTCTTTATTCCTCTCCAAGCTCTACCAGTGCCTGGCTTGATTTGTGACACTGTGATTGATTGATCGATCGATTGATTGGCAGGTCTCCTGGCATGGCATCCCCGCATCGTTTTACACCTTTTCCTTCTGTTCATTCATAGATGCATGTTTTTTTTGATATCCTTATACTTCAGGTTTGCTTTGATTTCATTATCTGTGTTTAAGGACATCTGGTTAATGCCATTTCTGACAGGAAGAAATATCTGTAAAGAAAGGTACATCTAAATTGGGGCTGTCAATTAAACATGTTAAATATTTCAAATAAAGCAGACTATGTTTATAAAGGGAATAAAGGGATGTCATTATCGAGACACGCTGAATTACTTTAAACTAGAGATGCTGTCTTAAAAAACTTAGTGCTCATGGCGTGAGTTATGCAAGACATAATGCAAGAACAAGTCTTGTGTAAACAGCCCCTACATATAATCGGAACGACTTATGCCCAACGATATGAAAATAAATATTATATTGACACTTTTTATAATGTTTCTAAAAACCTATTTACTCATCTGCCACAATAATTTAATTATTGAATTAGGAGATGATTTCTCAATCAAAGTGAATAATTGCATTCATTTTTGTTTCATTAATCAATATATAATTGAATGAATATTTGATTGACAGCCCTAATCTAAATACCATCCAAATTTATAAATATATAAAACACTCAAATCAGATATATTTAAATGCAGTTTAGGATGCATTTGACTCTTCCTTAATTATCTCCTGGTTGAGCTGATGCCTGTAATTCAGTGAATCTGAGGCTTTGAGCTGAATATGGTGTTTTATGGCCATTCTATTCCAGCTGTAAGAGCTTAATTTCTGGGATGTGAAGTGAATTCCCGTATGGCATCTTTCCACCGTACAACAGCTTCAAATTGTAGAGTAGCTCTGAGAGGAAAGAAAATATCTCTTTTCAATGCTTCTAATATTAACACTAATATATCTTCAAATGCAGGTTACTAGAGCAGGTTTCATGGTTGCTTATTCATCTCTTATTTCCTGTCTCTCTTTCTCTTGCTCTGCCTGTTCCGCTCCCACGCCCTTGTAGACCACGGGGACATGATGGAGATGCAGGGTTTTGGCGGCAGCCCGTTGTCATGGCAGCAGGGCGAGTACCCCAGTCATATGTCATCTTGTCTGTCCTGCTCCACTGGGGGCAGCAACGCTTCCGTCGAGCTTCCAGCGAGCTGCACCTGCATGCATGACCGGTGAGTGAGTGAGAGACCTTTTACACTTCTGGGGGTCCCTGGGGGTCATTTATTCCTGTGATTTTCAGCATCATTACTTCAGTCATCATAGTCACATGATCCTTCAGAAATCATTCTAATATGCTGATTTGGTGCTCAAGAAACATTTCTTAGTATTATTAATGTTGAAAACAGTTGTGCAGCTTAATATTTATTGTGGAAACCGTGAAACATTTTTGGAATAAAATGGCAAACAACTTTGTCTTGTTTAGCATTTTATGCATATAAATTCATGTAAATGCTTCCAATTAATAAAAAATTATTTCACACTTAAATAATTGCAATTTTTTTTTCTTTGTTTCGTCACACGTCACATGTCTAGTTTTTCATTTTAATATTTTTACTGATACTTAGTGAAATATATTAGCGGTAATATTGTTGATTGTAATCAGAATGATGCCACAACTGACAGACAGTCAATTTGTGTAAAGATTGATATAAATCACACAGTAAAAAAAATTATTGTTTGTTTATTTTACTCGGTTTACTCTCACAGCATTTGAAAAGTAGCAAAAATAAATGATGAAAGCATAATAAAAAAAAAATCCAAGATTTAAAAATGCTAATGAGTGCATAATATATACAAAGTTCTGTCATGAAACGTTAGATGGCGCAGGCTGAATATATCCTTAACTCGATCCGCTTGCAATTACATTGTTATCTATAGGGTACAGCTGATTGGTTCCTGCCATTTCATAATCATTGAGCTCGAATTCTTGGTTAGCATTTGCCTTAGCATTGCAGCGCACTTTCAGAAACCCTACACCTTCCCCAGCTCCACCTGTATAGATCTGCTAAAGGTAATTCATGTATATTGTACAGCAGCATGTCTTGAATGTATTGGAAGTTGCAAGTCCTGGAATTGCTCTGCAGCAGCAGCATGTCTATTCCGCCAAGACCAAAATATCAACATTGACATTCCCATTACCATGCCAAACACTCAGAGGGTTGTCAAGACAGAAATACAGATTGTATTTTGGCTTGCATATATTTTTGCAAAAGCATCTAACTAGTCTTCCTGTATTGAAATATGTAATGGATATTTTCTTTCTGTGTCTAGTATTCCACTGAAGATGCTGTGCCAAAATATGAAGAGACAGATTGTGTCTCGAGCGTTTTATGGCTGTAAGTCCAAAAGAATCTGTGTAATCATTCATATGAATTAGTAGAATAAACCCTCACCTGTGCATAAAGTGCTTTAATGTTCGTTTTGTCACTTTCCCGTTTGTAGGGCTGGCCTACTGTCGGCACCTGTCCACTGTGAGGACGCACCTTTCAGCACTGGTCAACCACAACATTGTCCCTCCAGACAAGCCCTGTGAAGCCTCTGGAGGGCTCAGCAAAGATGTGTGGAGTAAATATCAGAAAGATTGTAAGGTTAGCCTAGTACTCTTCAGCTCCAGTCACTAGAGGGTACTAGCGGTCAGTGTCACGTACCGTAGGTTGCCGTAGTCCCACTGTCTCCATCTGTCCCGTATTCTCTCTTGCCAGAATTATAAGGAGCTGGAGCTGCTGAGGTTGGTTTACTATGGAGGGGTGGAGCATGAGATCAGAAAGGAGGTCTGGCCGTTTCTGCTGGGACACTACAAGTTCGGGATGGACAAGAAAGACATGGCTCAGGTAAAGAAGTTCCTAAAACTTTGTAGTGTGTACAGTACATGGCTTTTGACCACCCTTGTGAAAAAGAAGTACACTTTGACATACCTTCAAAAAGACTCTGGTACAAAAGAATAAACATTTAGTCTGTTTCAGCTGGATGTCATGTTTTCAGTCACTTAATTGCATTATTTTTTTAATAATAATTGTTAATTGTAATTTAATGTATTTAAATGTACATTCAGTTAGTTGATTTTTAGAGTGCTTTTTCTGGCTCACTTAAATGTGACTTAAGTACATCTTTATAATTAATTTCATAATTATTGTATTGTTTTTGAAGTATGGTAAAGTGTACTGCTGAAATGTACTGACAAGCATTTATTGTAAACTAAAATATAATTTCATGTAATTTCTATTGAAACTTGTATGTCATTGCACATCTGTAATCATTAAGTTGGAGTTTAGTACATTTAAAATATATTAACTTCCAATATAATATCGAAAAACACACTAACACGTCAAAATAAGTGTATTCAAAGCATAACAAAAGATTATTAAAACAATCATTTAAAATTTACTTTAAAGTAAAGCTTTTAAATTTGCCATTATTACAAAGTGCATTTAAATGTACTTAAGTGAGTTAAGACACGTCATGAAAGGATACTCTCTCTAAGTCCTTTTATTTTTTATTATATTATCTGAAAAAACAGTTGTATACTTTTAAGGTCTGAAGTACACTACAAGTGCACATTCAAAACAATTAAGCACAATTCTTTTTCACAAGGGTAAATTGTACTGGTGTGATAAACGTCATGTCTGATGTGCTCGTGTGTGTTTTGTAGATTGATGAGAAGATCACTGCAAGGTATCAGCAGGTGATGCGGGAGTGGAAGGCATGTGAAGTCATTGTGAAGCAGCGGGAGAAAGAGATGCAGTCGGCCATCTTTGCTAAGTTGTCATCAGGGAGCAGTATAGACAGCCACGTCCTCAGACTCATCCATAGGGACTCCACTATTAGCAACGAGGTCAGTCACAGGCTCTGAGCAAGAGAATACTAATTACTTATAAACTATAGGTGTGTTCCAGTTGACAGGGTCCCTACACAGTGTTCACTGCTCCCTATTCCTTGAGCATGGGGTATCCTTTGAAATGGACTTCGCTGACAATAATCACTCATTTGGAACTCCCTACACCTTCATCGAAGAAAGGCAACAACGGGGTTGTGCAGTATATGAAATAACAAAAATATTGAAATTTTACTTTACTTTCAAATTTAAAATCATATAATAGGCCTATACATATTAAAAAAACACATTATGTATCTAATAAATATAATTAAAACATGTTTATTACATAGACTGCTTGTATTATTACAGATATTAAAATTGACAGATTTGAAGCTGTACTGTAACTGTCATTTAATATGAAAATAAATTTTGATTTGGTTAACTATGTATAAATGTGTTCTTAATCCACGGTCTTAATCATCTTGTGCGCTGCATAGTAAACATTCCTGAGGTAAATAAAGTCAAATAAAAAATGACAGCGCCTCAGCTGCTTCTCAACACTTATAGAATTTGCATATAGCCTACTTCTATATTTTACTTCTGCATATACTTCTGAATTTGCCATAACAATTCATAAATATTCTTTTTTGTATAATAACAACGAAATATTTATGAATACTCAAACGCATACGTAATCTCCATCGCAGAGACGTTTTTCAACGGCTCTGCTGGTGATGCGATGCACAATGACAGTTGGGTGATTTCGCTTTCCACTTCCCGTGAAGTGTTGAAACGATGCTCCCTTATTCCCTATGCCGTTCTCAGTGCTCCCTTCGGATTAGAATCTCACTTAAGATGACGGAATACCCTGTGAAGTCCACTTCACAGTCCACTTACGGTCGAATCGAACACACCTTCTGTTTCAAAACCGCTGCCTAGGCTGCATCCTAATGCTTAAATAACTTCATAATTTTAATGGTTTGGGACAGTATTACTATGCAGCACTATATACAGTAAATAAAATGCAGTTCCACCTCAACCTCAATTTCAATCTAGTTTGCCATTAGCATGTTCATAAGCTAACTGTTCAGTAAGCATAAACGTGTGGCACACACAAATATGACGTAAAATTGTTTGTTTTTGATTACACATTTGTGACCCTGGATGACAAAACCAGTCTTATGGGTCATTTTTTGGAAATTGAGATTTATACATCACATGAAAGCTGAATAAATAAGCTTTCCATTGATGTATGGTTTGTTAGGATAGGACACTATTTAGCCGAGATACAACTATTTGAAAATCTGGAATTTGAGGGTGCGAAAAAATCAAAACATTGAGAAAATCGCCTTTAAATTTGTCCATTTATGTTCGCGATTGTGCTGCATTCACTCACAAAAATAAATGTTTTATACATTTACAGTAGAAAATTTACCAAATATCTTCATGGAACATGATCTTTACTTAATATCCTAATGATTTTTGGCATAAAAGAAAAATTGAGAATTTTGACCCATACAATGTATTGTTGGCTATTCCCACAAATATGCCCGTGCTACTTAAGACTGGTTTTGTGATCCAGGGTCACATTTTGATACTTTTGAATATTGATTGAAATTTATATATATCATGTAGTTTGAGCATGTTGCTAATCTAACTGTTCAGCATTTGATTAAGCATAAACATGTGGCACGCACAAATATTGGGTAAAATAGCTTATTTTTTGATACATTTCAATACATTTGAGTATTTAATGAAATGTATATTTATCATTTGGTGTTAGCATGTTGCTAAGCTAACGGTTCAGTACTTTAATAAGCATAAACACATTTGTCACACACAAATATTGGATAAAATAGTGTTTTTATTTCAATATGTTTGAGTATTGAATGAAATGTATGTTTATTTATCATCTAGAAGCATAGCGTCGTCATATCCCATGCATCCCATCTCTACTCTCTCTTTAGGTATTCATGTCTGTGGATGAGCCTGATGCAGGCGGTCACGACACCTCATGCGAGGGAGGAAGTACTCCCACCTTAACCACTGTGGTCACCCCGGCCATGTTAGCCCCAGACGAGAGGCCTCTGGTGGAGTTTGACTCTCCAGACTCAGGCCTGCCCTCCTCCAGAAACTACTCCGTAGCCTCTGGACATTCCCAAATCATGTCCAGCATCGAAGACGGACAGAGCATGGAGGAGGACACTACACCCACTGGGGTATTGGAGGAGCAGGGTGGACGGGACTCTTTGAGCGAGGACAAACTCTGCAGTCAGCTGGACAAGCTCGCAACCACCTCTGAGGGCTCTACACCATCTTTCTCCTCCTATACGGTACATGTCATGCAGATAATACTTTATAGATATTTCATAAATCTTGTCAATTGGTCATAGCTATCGTAAAGCTGTTTTGAACCAATGCTGTGCTTGTGAGCAGATTGAGCTGTTGGACACGGTGGCGCTGAACTTGCACAGAATAGACAAAGATGTCCAGCGCTGCGATCGCAACTACTATTACTTCACTTCCAGCAACCTGGAGAAACTGCGCAACATCATGTGCAGGTCAGTAAAGTACACAGTGTTGATCTCTTGAATTTCAAATCAGTCTATGATTTATGCTTCAATTAATCTTAACAGATTGACTGTAACTAATTTTCTAAATCTGCTGAACTGAGGCTCAGTCCACATCGGTCTTTTATGTCTTTGTCCCTTTTTATGATCAGTTACGTGTGGGACATCTGGAGATTGGCTATGTGCAAGGCATGTGTGACCTTCTAGCCCCTCTGATGGTCATTCTGGATGATGGTGAGTGAGGCATAAATGTACAAGTCGATGACGTGAAACATCTGTCTATCATGTTTATCATATAAGCAATTTTATGAAATCCACTCGAGACTGCTGACTCTGAGGCCATCACAACTTTCAAGAAGCAGCTGAAGAAACGCCAGCCTTCACACACACCACTTAATGCACTTACACACGCATACTGTAACAAAAGTTTATGTATTTGATATATTTTTTCAACAAATGTAATATTATTATTATTTTACAGAACATTAACAGAACATTTTGTAATATTTTTGAATGGCATATTATAAACTTTTACTCAATCAAGATTTTAAAAGTAAAATAATATAAAACACAATACCATTGTTTTATATATGATACCATTTTATAATATTTTTATATTATATATTGTAATCTTTTTTCAATATTAAAACGTTTAGGTACATTTATATATAAAATTGATTATTTTTAATATTATCATTAATTCCCTTCTCTTTAATCCCTAATATGATGTAATATGTAACACACAACCCACACACAATATATATATATATAATAATAATATTTATATAATTTATATATATATATAAGTTATATAATTTTATGTTAAAATAAATAAGATTTTAAGTTAAAATTTATATTTTTTCAACAAAGTTGTAGGTTAAAATTATATATAAAATATAACATTGTTATAACTATATTCTCTTCTTTTTAAACCCCTCTAAAGAGTACTTGGCCTACAGCTGTTTCACTCAGCTGATGAAAAGGATGAGTCAGAATTTCCCTACCGGAGGAGCCATGGACACTCATTTCGCCAATATGAGGTCACTGATTCAGGTAACATGACACATGACCTTTCTCCCTCTTCCTGCCTGAGTTACGCTTTGATTTGTCTTTTCTTCTGATGCAATCTGTGACATTATGAGCTCTTAACTTGATGATTTTTCTTCAGATCCTTGACTCAGAGTTGTTTGAGCTCATGCATCAGAATGGAGATTACACCCATTTCTACTTCTGCTACCGGTGGTTCCTCCTGGACTTTAAAAGAGGTAGCGGCACACAAAGACACTCAAATGGAGCCTGTATGTTATCAAACTATGTGAAGATATTGTTTAACTTGCTGTTTATTTTGTGTGTCTGTGTCAGAGCTTCTCTATGAGGATGTGTTTGCAGTATGGGAGGTTATCTGGGTCGCCCCTCGCATCTCCTCCAAGCACTTTGTCCTGTTCATTGCATTGGCCTTGGTGGAGGTGTATAGAGACATTATCCTAGACAACAACATGGACTTCACTGACATCATCAAGTTCTTTAATGGTGAGTGAACTGAAAAGAGGACAGCTTTAAAGCTGAAGCGTGTAATTTGTGTGCCACTAGCATTGCTAAATGAAATTGCAAAAATTCAAACAGATTTTCCAAACACTTCCCCGTCTTTCATTGAATAACTAAAATAGATACCATCAGCCCTAAACTAACACAATTGGTGGAGCCAACTACATTCTGTGGAATCTTTCTCTATTGACAGCTAATCAAAATTAGTAGTGTGTTCTGACAAAATAAATGGTTTTGTTAACAACATACACTACCATTTGTTAGTGAGCAAAAAGTCTCTTATGCTCACCAAGACTGCATTTATTTGATCCAAAATACAGTAAAAACTATAATATTGTGAAATATTACTACAATTTTTATCTATTTTAAAATGTAATTTATGGCTAGCCGAATTTTCAGCATCATTACTCATTACATTGATTTCTGAAGGATCATGTGACGCTGACATTCTAATATGCTGGTTTGATGCTCAAGAAATATTTCTTATTATTATCAATGTTTAAAGGGGTGGTATAAATGCCCCTTTTTATAATATGTAAAATAAATCCCCAGAGTGTGTATGTGAAGTTTTAGCTCAAAATACCCCAAATACAATTTTTTACAGCATGTTAAAATTATCTCTTTTTGAGGGTCAGTAAAAACGCGCCTTTTCAGTGTGTGTCCCTTTAAATGCAAATGAGCTGCTGCTCCCGGGCACAGAGGGCGGAGCTTCAACAGCTCTGTGTGTTAGCAGCTGTGTGTTAGCAGTGTTAGAAACTCTTCTGCCTTTTATGTTTAAACTGGAGTCGGAAAATGATGGAGAGACTCAAGAAGTGACAACATGTAACACGCAACAGGACGTTTCTGAATGGTTAGTTAGGAATTTATGTTGCTGATGTGGAGTTAACTATCTTTAATTAGCATATTCTGTCATGTTAATCTATAAAATCGCTCGGGAACTGTTGTAAGATGCCTATAGAGTGACATGCTATTGCATTTGTGTTACGTACTGTATTGCATGTGAAAAGACGGATGCTCTACTACAACAACTCTTCCTCTTCTCAACATGGACTGTGTGTTCCCGGGGGCGGGGGTTATGTAAATTTGGGGATTGTGATGTCACTAACCCAGGAATGTCGTGTAGTCCCTTCCAGCCGTTTGTTGTAGTCCTTAAAAAACGATTTCTTTAAAAGCAAATATCGCCCTTTGCTTTGAACTATGAGCGTCGTAACTTTGCAGGTGTTGTTTATGCTCAAACAGCAACACTACACACTAACTAAAGTTAGAAAAGTAAAATCATAATCAACCACCCCTTTAAACAACTGCTTAATATTTTTTTTGTGGAAACCATGGTATTTTTTTCAGGATTCATGATGAATAGAAAGTTCAAAAGAACTGCATTTATTTGACATATAAATCGTATGTAACACATAAATGTTTTTTACTGTCACTATTGTCCAATTTAATAATTTTGGTAAATAAAATATTAATTTCTTTTTTTTAAAGAGAAAAAAAATGACCCCAAAATATTGAAAGGTAGTGTACTGTATATGCTGCTTATATTTTATATTTTTTTTGTAGTAGATCAGGGGTTTTCCAACTTTTTAATGCCAATTAACCCCAAATATGATAGGATCCCCTATTCCCCTTCCAATAATAAAAGGCAGCTAGGCTACATAAAAAAGTTATCATAAATGTAGTTTCCTAAATTAAATAATTGCATTTAATATTATACTAAATATTCTAAATATACTAAATATTCATTATACTAAAGATAATAGATCAACACATTTATTTTCATACTCACTATTGATATAATATTTATGATGCATAACCATGAAAAGAAATAAATGTATTTTAAATTTATAGCACTTCACACTAAATGATTTCCAACTTTAGTCTTTAGAAAGCATGATGAAATAGCAATAGTATCAAATAATGTTAAGATTGCATTAATCGTAATACAAAAAGAAAACTTACATTATCAACTTAACTTTGATGTACATGTACCTTAAAAAATAATTTGTTTTTTTCCCCCAAAATTTTCTTTAACCCCCTAGCTCTTTAATTGTAAGATCTTAAAGGTACACTATGTAACTTTTGGTGCTCTAGCGGTTAATAAACAAAACTGCATGCGTCTTGCGAAAGAACATTGTAGCCGTAGCTACTTCTCTCTGTCTTTGACGAGTCACGCAGGTACTGGGCTACTCCTCAGCAGTTGTCGTCCCGCTCGGTCTAAAATAGTCAGAATAAACACTTATTATAGGCGTACCGTAGTGATTCAGACAAAAACATGGTTTGTATTCATGATCTACTCTGTCATTGTATAAGCTTTGTAAATTTTTAATGATTTTTTTTTTAAATAGTGTACCTTTAACATCAAAAAAACATAAAAAAAAGAGACACAATTCAGCTTTAAAATATGATGGCACAACAGAGTGAAATGTGAAAATGTCACTCTTCTGAATCACTGTATTCTTTGTGTTCCTCTCTAACAGAGATGGCCGAGCGCCACGACGTGCAGCACATCCTCCGAATAGCGCGGGAGCTGGTACACAAAGTGCAGACCCTTATCGAGAACAAATGAGAACAAGAGTAGGCTGCTGCCCACCTCGCCCAATCTCCTTCTCTCCTTCCCAACAGCCCAAGGCTTGAGACTGCCCGGGATCTGCCTCGACGTCTTGACTCTTTATATCGTTTGCCTGCCACAGAATGCCGTTGTGTCAGACCCTGGCGTTGTCTGCATGCTCGTGGTGTTTGAGCACACTGTGACTGAGGTTTTTTCTTTTCCTTTTCTTGCTGTAAACGCCTCCAGCACACGCCGCACCAATCAGGTCCTTTTAGATCTGCTTTTGTTAGACATGAGAAGCCTCGTACAGGGGTCACAACCGTTTCCCTTCCCTAACGGCTGACAAATGTTATTATTCCACTCTTAACGGAGACAAGGATATTGTCTGCCTCGAATAAAACATGCCATTGGACAGTTTAGCTGAGCACAGTTTTTAATCCTCAAACGAGGCTGCGTTAGCTCCCTTAATAACTAAGCCACGAAGAAGTCGTCCAAACAGTGTGTGACCAAAAGGACTGTGCCAAAAACCTTGTATTAGTATTTATTGTTTAGCGTCTTTATTGCCCCTTTTCTTCTGTACGATTCGTTGATGGTGATGACGACGATGATCTCGGAATAAAAGTAGTTGACATTGCCTTTGTAACACTTTTCACCACCTGTGTCCATACTTTAGCACTTTGAATCTGTCGCTCTGTGACACCTGTGATGCTCCTCTATGACAAGAAGAGAAGGGGCTGAGGTGCTCACTACACTTCCCTCAGTGTCCTAAAGTCTGGAAAGGGTCCAGACTCTTCCACGGGTCAGCAAACTGCTTCCGCATGATGGAAAGAGTGTGATGAGACTAATCAGTGTGTCCCATTTTAGATGCTGGTTGTCTTTATCTACTACCTTGTTCACTCTGCACATACTGTACACTACTGTTTAAAAGTTTGGGGTCAGTAAGATTTTCTTTTTAAAAGATATTAGGTTTACACATTAAATTGGTCAAAAGTGACAGTAAATGTATTTACAATGTTACAAAATGTCTAATACATTTTGTTCTATTCATCAAAAGCACAACTTTTTTAACATTGATGATAATAACAAGAAGATGGAGATATGCGAATGAGTTTTTAAGTCAATCAGACTGACTGCTAGCTATAGCTGTTTTTGTTTTTTTATAGCACCACCAAGTGGCCAGTCGGCGCGTTGTTTTTCACGTGACCACAGAGCAAGCCCATAGGTGTAACCATAGACGGGGTGTTGGTGAAACGAGTTTGGTGAAATTATTCCGTTCAAAAGGGGTAACTATAACTGGCCATCGTCACTTCAAACAAAAATTGTTGTCGTTTTTTTAACTATTGACATTCTCTTTCTGCGAGAGAATCTTTCTGCACTGGTTTGGTCGAAAAACAAAGGACTAGTTCGCAAAAGTAGTTTGGATTCCAAGCCAAGGATTCCATTTACACTTGAGCCTGCGATTAATGGTTTAGAAGTTACGATGAGCTATTACTTTTTTTATTATCATCGCTGTAGCGCCACCATCAGGTCGATTGGGGCGAGCCTTGGTGACGTTGTAGACAGGGAGGGTAGCCTACTTCCATCCCTCAAATTTTGGTTGGTCTGCCCGATCACTTTAAGGGCAGAATGTTGATCCTTGGAAATTCTAACAATTACAAATACAAAGATCTTACCAACCCCAAACTATTAAACGGAAGTTAGCATAAATCCTGTCCTTATTTTCACATCCAATGACTGATTATTCACACTTGCAAGTGATGAACTCGTATCATGTCCCGAATCATGAAAAACAACTACTTGAATAAATCTGATCTGACTGTTCAGACTGAAACGCACTTCAAAAATGTTTATTTTAAATGACAAATGTCTCTAAATTTGACCTGCTTTCAGCACGTTATGGCTGTATTTCATCAAACGTGTCTCATTGCTCTTGTTAGACACATTGCATACTGGTTGCACATTTTAAAGTATAATTCACTTTCATACTGTCTTCCCCATTTTCCAAGTATTTGATGCTTAAGGCTGTTCAAAATGGATTACTATCTGACCGAATACTTCATATTTGTTCATGAATAGTAGGGCCTATATAGTGCAGTGTATTTTGGAAATAGTTATTTATAGTTACAAATTTCCACTTTTGGCATGCTGATCAAATTAATTATATCATGGATGGTTAAATATACTGCACATTTGTTCATCAGGGTATTTCATGCACATGAAAAATTCACACATTGTGCATAGTATGCATACTTTATATGGCAGAAGTAGTAATATGGTAAAATGCTATTCTGAACAGCCTAAATAAGTCCCAGTCCAAAGAGATTATGGGAGAAAAGTTCTTATGGTGTGACTATTGGTCACTGCCTCACATCTTGCCAATTCCTTTATTTTGATTCCGGTTGAATGCGAGGGATGTTTCAGCCCTTATAAAAGCTTTACATCTGACTGGAGCTCATGTATCAATGTCTCTAAAACATCATCATCTTTGTCACACACATGTGCAATGTTAAACTCAAAGACTGTTGAGGTGCATAAAAGGCAAATCATTTTTTATTTTATTTCTACTGTGAAACATTTATTATCCTCCTTTCCATGTGTATTATTGCACTGTAAATAAAGAAAAAGCCCTGGATTTCTATGAGGACACTACTGTCAGCTGTATTTCAGACTCTATTTTTACTTCAGTTTAGAAACTGTGCTAACCTGGAGAGCTGTACAATTTGAATGTGGGAAAACTTTGTTACTTGTTTACTGTTATGTCCCTTATCAACATTGTGCACTGGTTTCTAATCGTTTAAAAAATATATATGTACATTTTTGTTTGGACGCCAACATCAGAATGAAGTATGTATTGTAACAGATGTATCATTAATCTTGAATGTACATGTATAATGACAAAAAGTTGTTCCTTCCAATTAAAACATTTTCATATGCAGGAAAACTGTCGCTTTTAAATTCTGAATTGCTTGTAGTGGAAGTTCAAACAGTAATTGATTATCATCTGGATGATGTAATCATATTCCTAAAATTAAGAACTTGTGATATATTATATTACATACTTGTAATCAGACTATGATTACATGTCATTCTCATTCATTTTTTTGTTTTGTTTTATCACTCACTGATCACCGAGTCATTTAACCATTACTTTGTTTAGGTTTTTGTCCTTAAAACACATTAAAATGTACAAATGCACACTTCATTTCATATTTACATGCAATGCAGGGATTCCCCAACTTTTTTTGTCAGTGAACCTCTTTTACCAAATATATTTTCTTGACGTAATTTTTTTTTTGTAGAAAACAAAAAATGGAATATATTTTCTCTTTGTATTTTGTCAATATGGTACAAGATTATCATTCAAATCAATGTGATTAACTGGTTAATCTAAGTGTCTAATGAAGTTCTTACGAACTTTCTATTCTGCAAAGAAATCCACAAAAATATAAAACTAACTAGTTTTCTCCACCAAATCACGGCAGAGCAGAAAAAGCACGTGACCAAGCAATCTAATTCGCTCTGTGCACGAGAAAAATGCTAACTTCCGGCTTGAGGGCGGACGTTGGGTACTTCGTTTCCGGTTGCCGTCTTGTTTACATCAGTGGACCGGCGTTAACTTAGTTTAATCGTTCGCAATGGACCTAAAACATAAAAAACTTACTGTGGCTGAGCTGGTTTAATGGTTAAAGCCTTGTTTAACTCGACGGGTCCGCATGAGCCCAAAGGTGCGCGCCGCAAAAATGACGTGATTGTAACAGCGTGCGCGCCTCCGTATCTCTTAGATTAGAACAGAACACCATTTACTACACACAATAGGCTTTTTTCTCTGATTTTGAAAACTCTTCGTGATCGACTTAAAATGCTTCCAAGATCGACTTGTCGACCGCGATCGACGGGTTGGTGATTCCTGTAACGTTACTGTTTTCCGGTCAATGACAAGAGTACTAATCAGCTGTCTCACGAACGTAACCAGCACATGTATCCACACATAGCAAAGCCATAACACAGCGAGGGAGAAGAACTAAGTTACATGAAACAATCCAACTACATATTTTAAACCACTGACAAGGGAAAAGTCACTACTCACGGTGTCTATAGCCGCTTTCCGTCCGGAGGGACTTTTGCAGTGCCTAGAACCTTCCTATAACCATTTTTTTTCGCGTGTTCCGACCGGACTAAGTTCCTATAACTCTTTCAGTACCTAGTCTAGAGCGAGGACTTTTTTTAGTTCCCTTTCCCAACGTCGGATACCTTTACTCCCTGTATTACATATGTACTCCCTGTATGACATACTGAGAGATGTAATATTTAAACCCCTTTCTCTCTCTTGCTCTGGGGAGCTGGAGAAAAATCACTAACCAATCGTTGAACATCATCGACTCTAATATTATATTATAATATCGACTGTAATCTTCGGTTAATGTCCAAGACATCTGGAGAAATATACATAATCTACGTTGTCCATCAGGCTACCGGAAACTAGACACCCCATATCGGTTTCGCAGCCGGAAGTAGCATATGCTAACGTGCACATGTCAATGAGACCACAACTCGTATAATGTGCAGCCTGGTCAACGGATTCACATATTGATCAATCAATAATATAAAATGTATATGTGAACATAATTAATAATAGAGCACTTTTTTTATGTTATAGGGAAGTAATGTGTTATAATGCCTCCATGATAATCATTTCCCTTTTTATGCATCACGTAGGATTTACGTCATCAATCACGTGGTAATGCCATTTCGATACACACATCGGTAGTGCGTGATACAATCATACCGTCTATGGATATCATACAATAAAGCTTTGAAAACATCGGAGCCCCGGTATTAACCGTCCCATTACTGTAATCCTATTTCACAATATCACTGTAATTTTGATCAAATAAATGCAGCCTGGTTGAGCATTAGAGACTTCACAAACATTTTAAACAGTATTGTACAGTACAGTATTGAAAGAAGGGAAGAGCATGTGTGCAGTGTATCAAAGAAACCACTAGAGGGAGCCATACATATTCCACCATATTATACTTCCACATAATTCTGTAAGTGAAAACCTCGTTTCCCGCTGCTAATACAAGAATATGACTATTGTCAGCAAATTGGCTGCCAACAGCGCTTAGGGGTTTATTTCATTGAAAGAAATAAAAGAGTACATAATTATGATTTACACAAGTACAAAAATAACAATCGTAAAAACAACATCACCGATGTGCGTTTCTCTGCCAATGGAGAAAATGTCAATGAGCCTCTTCCGTTCAACACTGGCAGCTCATTTATTACAGCTCTCCTCAAAGTACATAAGGTCACTCCAATGCGAATGCAGAGAACAAAATGCATGTCTATCTCTCTACACAAGATTGAATTCTTGCACATCATTCAGTACCCAAGGAATTGCACATTACGAAGGCATGGAAATAAAAACCAACATTAAAATAGCGTCTTCTAAAGCCAAAGCTCCTCCATAAATATTTCCTTGCTGCTAATTAAATCCACTGTATTTTCTTATAACAGAATCACAGGTTTATGAAGCCAGGGAAATTAACGGAAACTAAAAGAGTAGTGTGGAAAAACAGAAAAGAAGAAAACCCAAAATTCAAAATGACATTCTTAGGCCACAATTGTTACAGTACAACATCAAAGGCCAAAACTGTCCTACAAAGAATGTTCAGAGGCCTGTGTGTGTGTGTGTGTGTGTGTGTGTGTGTGTGTGTGTGTGTGTGTGTGTGTGTGTGTGTGTGTGTGTGTGTGTGTTTCCATGCATGGAGGTCCCAGCATAGCGGGGGTGACGCAAGTCCATCATGGTCCCACGGCATCTGCTTCCACTCAGCCCTGAAACACAGCAAGAGCCCGTCAGCGGAGTAAAAGGCCAACTGTGTTTAGCATACAGCGTCATCACCAGTCGCTGATGACATCAGAGGCCATGATTTGCTACACAACTGATCAAATTAACAGAATACTGTCACATTCTTTTATTACACAAATAAAAATTGTTAATGAGAATATTTACATGTGTATTCATTACCATAAAACTTTAATGGTAATGGGAAATTTAAAGTTTTTTGTTTTTTGTTCATTAAAACATAAAATGTCTGATTTTCTGTCTCTGTTCAACATTTTTTTTTATTAGTTTATTTGTCAGGGACAATGCAGCGCACATTATTAGATACATAATTATCATAGGCAAAGCCATAACAAAATGTGTAAATGTGTTGCATAAATGGATTCTAGCCAGTAGGCTAATTTGCAACCCCAGTCCCTGGTCAGGCCTTTCTAAAAACATATACCAAATAGATTACACATTCAGGCATGAAATACATTATAAACACTAACAAAATGACTCAATGTCCACATATTTGATTTTCTTTCAGCCAGTGTTTCACCTTTGTATTAAATGTTTTCAGGTCAGTTTCTGTTTTTATTTCTGTTGGTAAATCATTCCAAAAATGGGTCCCTATCACTAAAAAACGTGACTGACCAAAAGTGGTTTTGCGCCCCTCTGCTATGCAGTTGCCACCCGCTGCTCTTCTAGTGGCAACTCTCCTTTAAATATGGCAGAAATTTCAAAGAATCTCACAGCATAAGGAGAGAAATTCTACGGGGAAATAAATCAGTGCTACCTTTTTTTTTTACAGAAAAAAATATTGTGCTTGGCACAAAGCACAAGAATACTGGTAAATAATGTCACGTTGTGCAATAACAATATTATTTTGTATCTAATTTTTTATTTTAAAAAAGACAATTACAATAATAATAATAAATAAACTTATTAATATTTTATTATTATAAATAATTAAATAGATAATAAATTATCCATTTACTTTGTTTTAATAATACATTTTATTATGCATTTATTTGTTTTCAATAATTATACTAATAAACTATCTATTTAATTGTTTATAATAATAATAAAAAATTATATTTTATACTTAAAAGTATCATATATTAATATAATAGTAAGAAATAAGTAGTTTTGTATTTATTATGCATTTAATTTATCATTTAATTTTTTATAAATAATTACATTATAATAATTATTATCATGATGAATAAAATGTATTAATAATACATCATAAATAATTAAACAGATAATAATAATAAAGTTAATTGTTTTCAATAACAATAAACTATCTATTCAATTGTTAATAATAATAATACATTTCATTATATATTTAATAGTGTATAATAATATAATATAATAATAAAACAGAATTATTGTTTTGCATCTATTTATGAAAAATTAAATGCATAATATTTATTATTATTAGTAGTAAGCTATTTATAATAATGTATTATTAATAATACAATTAAATGGATTAGAATAAAAATAATAGCGATAAATTACCCATTTATTTGTTTGAATAATAATAAAATAATTTGAATGTATATTTAATAGTATAATATATTTATATAATAATAGTAACAGCAACAAAGCAAAAATTTATTTTAACACGTATACTGTAAATCTCAAAAGGCATGTTAATAATGCAAAACACCATCTGATCCAAAGAGGAATAAAAGATTTCACTCACTTCTATTGAAAAAGCTCTTGTCTTCTCCTCCTAACTTGGGTTTGGCTTTTCTGGAGACTTCTGCAGCTGTTATAAGAGAAACATCGGTTACACATGTGTGGACACAATACTGTACAGTGAAACATTCATTCACACATTATAGTGTATTGTATTGTTCTGAGCAATCATGTTAGTGCACTTTACAATATCATTTTCATTTCCTATTTAGATCATTTTTATATACAGAGGAGCAGATCTGATGAGAGTGTATGTTATAATATGATTCATATTCATTAGTCACAGATTTTGAATTACAGCGACCTCCGTCCCTCTTGAACTTCTCAACACCATCTAATCCAGGGGTTTTCTTTACTTTTCTTTTCTTTTCTTTTCTTTTTTGATGCCAAGGACCCCAAAATACGATGATCTTCTTGCAAGGGAGCCCAAACTAAAGGCAGCTAAATATTAACTATACATATTAAGAAAAAATATGAAACATAATATATAGACAGCTTTTTTTTGCTAAATAAAATCATTGGTTTTTATATTATTACTATACTAAATCCAAAATAAAAAGTTAAAATATATTGAAGGCACAGTATGCAAGTTTCACCGCCGAGTACTACCTTAATGGCACTGCAAATCTAACAGGATTTGTATGTTTCCTATAAAATCTTTGCTAAAAAAATATTGCTAAATGCAAAATCGTTTCCCATCATCTGTCCAAGAGGGGGCGGTATAAGCCTTCTATCTAGAAAGCAGAATTAAGCACACAAAATGAGGCCACACACATTTCTAGCAGCTAATGTGATCAGATAAAAAAAAAAAAACAATGAAAACTTGGAGATCAGAGAAGCGCAGGCTGGAGGAGATCAAGACACCTTATTAACCACCATTATGATCAGAAATTACGTGAAGAGCAAAGAATCAGAGTGAGTGGAAGCAGATGGGAAGTGAAGATCTCTAATGACCACCATTTTATTTACTAGTGGTGGGCATACTGTAACAAACAAAAAAAGGAAGAAGAAAAATCAATAAAAAAAAAAAAAGCCATTTATGAAGAGCTTAAGGACAGGCAGAATATCTACCATACCTGTGTCTGTTCTTTAAGAAAATCAGGTAGCTGAAATTCACCCTTAAAGACCTGGAAAAACAGAGAGCTGATTTTAGAGACTGTCACACTGTGCAAACAGTCTTTCCACAAAGAGCACTGCTCATTCATTACACAGTTCAAACTTCAGGTAAAAACTGAAAAAAAGAAATCTCTAAAAACATCCGTCTGAACAGCATCAACACAAACGGTTTTATATGCCTCCAGAAAGCAGTAATGGCCAAATGAAAAGTCTGGCGCTGAACGGATAACAGAGTCCTCTTATGTGAAACGCTCTCTCGCGCCGCTAGGAGGATATTGTGTGTCAATTCCCAGGGTGTCTAACTTCACAAAAATCACAAAAGCTCTATCCAGGAATGAAAGAAAGAGTGAAAGAGAGCCAGACTGAATGCTGGTATGAGAAGCAGCCAGTGTGTCTGCTCCAGAGAGGACGACAATCTCCAATTAAGACGCGTCCAGCTGATCTCATTTCCTGGCTTTAGTTTCTAAGCTGAGGAAATTGGGAATGAGGAGCACAGAGAATCGTGCAAGTGTTTGGGGTGCCACAGGAAAGAAGCGCTGACCTGACAGGAAGCTACAACTTGGCGATGGAGCCACGATTTGAAAACACTTTTCGCAGTGAGAAACCTGAAGCTCACGCTCTTTACTCCCCTGCTTGGGTCAGTTATTGCAGCTCTGTGAAGGGGTATTTCTTAGAAATAACCCATTTCATTTGTGCAGCAGACAAAAACTATTTTCATGAGAGCCAAAGATCCTAAAAAGTGATCAAGTCCTGTCTTGCTTTACCTCATACATAAAAGGATAGAATGATAGAATGAAAGAGAATGATAGAACGGAAGATAGAAAGAAAGAAAGATAAATAGAGAGAACAATAGAATGATAGAACAATACATAGATCGAATGATACATAGAACGATAGAATGAAAGATCGACAGAAGGATCAAATGATAGAAAGAAAGACAGATAGAACAATAGACAGAAGGACCGAAGGATATAAAAAAGACGGATAGAACGATAGATAGAAGGACCAAAGGATAGAAAGATAGATAGAAGGACAGAATGAAAGACATATAGAACGATAGAAGGACCGATTGATAGAACGATAGTTAGAAGGTCCAAATGATAGAATGAAAGATAGAAACAAACGATAGAATGAAAGATAGATAGAAGGACCGAAAGAAAGATAGATAGAAGGACCGAATGAAAGTTACATTTTCTCTCTCTCTTATAGATATCATCACCTTTCATGCTGTGTGTAATATATAGCGGTTTGTGAATGGCATTTAAAATTTTGCTGAATTTTTACAGTGCACGCCAAATAGTTATTGTCTCATAAACGAACGAATTGTTTCTGAACTGTTGAAACAAGTCACTTAACACACCTACGTAACAATGTAACAAATTTGCATAAAGGCAGTATATGGCCTTTAATGGCTGCCAGAAAACATCTACTTGACCCGCGCTCAAACACTGTAGTTTAGCGGAGGCCTAGAAGAGTTTAGTTTGTGTTGTCGACATGTTGAGAAGATACTGTTTTCAGCGCTGTGAATCCACTTTCCATGCACTTAAAAAGGATGAGGACTCACGCTGGAATTGATACAGAAAAACCAATGCCATCAAAGCGCTGACACGTGCTGTAAGCAGCAGATCAATAGACTGGGCCGTCTGACCAATCAGAGCAGAGTATGCTTGCAGAAAGGAGGAGTTTAGAGAGACTAAATCTTTGCACATCCCTTTTTCTGAGTGTTTGGGTTTTTGGTAGAGGAAAACTGAATGAATTTGGCTCACTCTCCCCATCACAGTCAGCTGAACTGTGGGATATGTGTGTTACGCAAGACTTCAGACCCAATTACAGAGAGGAGTTTCCGGGCTGCTGGTTAAAGAGAGCTGGTATCACTGGTGGGTCAAGAGGCGGGGTTCAGCCGGTGGGTGTAGAAGTAAGCGAGTTCGGTTGGGGTTCGTTTGAGTCAGATTGTTTTATTTAGTGCCAACAAGTCAGCATCCAAGGCTATTTTCATGGCAAAAACGCTCATTTGAGTCAAGTTGACTAGCCAAACTTGCGGTTAGAGCACAAATGGAATTAATTTGCAATGAGAAAGGCATGCATGTTTCCCATTTCCCTGGGTTACATTTTGTAACGACCTACAGTATTGCTCATCCAAGACTGTTACCCCGCACTTAATCCTGTTAATGTTGCGTTAGAGGTGGCGATTCGTAAGACATATCCCCATGGCTGGAGGACAATCGATGGTTAAAAAGAAAGTCCTGCATGTCTTGGCTGTGATTGGTTCTGATTCATTTTGTTAGTTAGGATAACAAATGAACAAATTGGATTTGTAGAAGTCTCAAAAAAGTGAACATTATCTTATCCAAACACTCCTTCATATCTCCAACACAACAAGCGTCTGATAAGCAGGTCTGTGTTGGCTGCAATGACGTATCTGGTTCTCAATGTTGGATATAACATGCAAAATGAGACAATTTGTTGAGACACCCAACATTTGTTTGGTTCGCTACCACGGTAAAGTACATTTTTCGTCGCTGATGTAACAGGAGGACACACTTATTCTTCAAGCAAAATATGTCAGTATAGAGAATAATTTGACAAAACCTGTGGGTAACTGAGGGCGCGTGTGATTGAGACCTTCATACAGGCAAATTCTTCAGATCCTCAGTTTCTGAGCTCCAGGGAGGCGGCGGTGGAAAAACTGACTGTGCGGCCCAGCGGGGGAATATTCTCTACTGGAAAGTTTACATTCAGCCCTCCTGTAGCTTTAAGCATGGACTGCTTACTGAACAGTAGGTTTAACTTCTAGAAATACATGGAACAAGAAAATTAATCATTGGAATTATGTAATAATTGGCCAATGCAAAAAAGCGACAAAATACAAATGTAGAAGTTAAAAAAACACCTTATGTTGTTTCAAGACACATATGCCTTTCTTTAAAGAAAAGCAAACATACATAAAAAGCCATAAAAGCAGTCAATTTGATTTGTTTACTATATTACAACCCAGCTGAAGCCTTTTGATAGCTTTATGTTAGGAACAGACCGCCTAACAGGACACATTATGCCTAACATATTTTCTACAACCTTTGGCATTCCACAGAAGTCAGTCAAGTCCAAGGCACTACTGTTTAAAAGTTAGGGTTCAGAACGATTTTGTTTTTAAAGAAATTTTACCTAAAATGTATTACCTAAAGCCAGAACAGCAACACACAGTGGTGTTTCAATCGGGTGAACCAATGATTCAATGGACCAATCATATAGAGTCATTTATTTAATTCCTGAATAAATAAGCAGTTCGAATGACTCAGTAGCCGCGTTTCCACTGCCGGGCCAGGGCCGAGCCGTGCTGGTATGTGCCAGGGCCAGTCGCGTTTCCACTGTCACTTCCGGGCTTGAGCGGGGCTTCCTCGGGGCCAACGGCCAGGTTTTCTGGCCCGTCGAATACCTTGGGCCAAAGCGGGCCAGCTCGGGCTAGAGGCGTGCTCGAGGTAAAAGGCGGAGTTTATCGGTGTTATGGAACGTTATGATCTGAAGCAAGATGCACATTTCACTGTTTTATATCGCGAAAAATAATCGCTGCTCGAAATGGAGAATCGCCTGTACTGGTCTGCCGAAGATACCAAAGCTCTTCTCAGCATCTGGGCAGAAGAATGACGGCGTGTGAAGAAACGAGGACGTAATAAAATGCATCGATGCTGAACTTTCTAAGCTAAGCATTCAGCGAGCAACGCTTCAAGTTAAGGAAAAAAATAAAGTCGCGGGCGCAGTATATTGTACAAGGTGATTAAAACGCACAATGGACAAAGCGAAACTCAGAGAAGGGACTTTCCATGGTTCGACTTGATGTACGGTGTGCTGGGTCACCGTCCACTCGCGGGACAATCGGGACACTAGCAGCCACGGCCGGTGAGTTAATATACATTATACATCTTCCTATTATAAATAAATTCATAATACTCGCTGAAATGGGTTGGGTTGTATTGTATGACGTTTGATCCAGAAAGGCGTGTTAGGGGCAGGGTTTAGGGCAGCGCTGCAGGGCTACTGGCCCGGCAGTGGAAACGCGAGCCCGGTGCTTGAGGCCCGAGGCCACTGGCTCGGCTCGGCTCGCTGTTCGCTCTGGCCCGGCCCTGGCCCGGCAGTGGAAACGCGGCTAATGACTTACTCATTTAGATATTTGCCGCCACCTACTGGCAGTAGGCAACCGCCCTAGTGCTTTAGAAAAAGGAGAGCGCGGTGCGCCTAACGTTTTCTACACGTTTTTAGGCCCGATATGTGAACAGGCCCTTAGTCTCTTATTTAGGGCATCACTTCATAAAACATCACTTCATGGGGGGTACTTTTTCAACCAAATTAAATTGTGATTAATTAGATTAACTAATTGGCACATCATGTAATTATTTAGATAAAAAAAAAATTGTAATTCAAAAAATTGGAGGCCACACATACATATTAGCTTGACAGCCTTAATATCCATTTCAAATAAATGCTATTCTTTCGATTCATTAAATTATTCAGAAAAAAGAGATCAGTTTCCACAAAAATGTTAAGCAGCGCAACGGTTTTCAACATAATAAATGCTTCACTTGTTTTCATTTGTAGCATTTAAAATGATCAATTTAAGTTTTGAGTGATTTTTAAAGATATTTATACAAAATAGCACAGCATTTTATTATTATTATTGTCTGAACTTGAAAATAATTTTCGACAGACTTATCGACTGTATCGGCTTGATATCGCTGTTTCCCTTAAAAAACACACTAAATTAACAGCCCTTAAGTAAACAAACACCCAATTACTTTAAACTACATCTTAACTTGAAGATTTGCATCAAAAGAGGTAAAAGGTATCAGCAAGAGAAATTGTACAGTAGCCTACAGACACGCGTAAAGATCTGATCTTATAGTGTAATGGCTTAGACACATTAGGGTGGTCTGGTTAATCCCCAATAGGCTTCAAATGCGAGGTGGCGAGCAGACGAGCAGACAGGGATGTTGACAGATCTGTGCAGCTGACTGTGCCTCAGCCTCGGGTAGAGTAACCGTCGGCCCTGATCTCCCAGAACCACTACATCCAGAATCACCTGCTGTAGCCTCGGAAGACAGACCCAGTGGAGCGTAGCAGAAAGCTGGGGCTCACTGTTCCATACCACAGAAATAGCAAAAGCGATTCATCAAAGATGAATTAAACTGTGGTAGAACAGTCATACACCCACAGCTCTTCTAATGCAAGACGACACTGCTGACTCAATGTGTTAACACACACAGCAGACGAAGAGGGGTTTTTACCCCAGTACCATGACTCTTTTCACACCTATTCTTCATTGGGCAGCACTAGACACGCAGGAAAGGGACATTTAACATTATTACACACTGTATCAACTATGGGTAAAAAGTTATACTAGCTTAAAGGGATAGTTCACTTTGGAATTAATTTTTGATATGTTTTAGCTTACCTCAAGGGCATCCAAGATGTAGGTGTCTTTGTGGCCGCAGTATTTTCAATTTTGATATTTTTAGGTTAAACCGTTCTTGTCTGTCAGTCATATAATGCAGGCAATAGGGGTCCACCTTAAAAAGCATACACAGAGAAGTCCAAATTAAACATGATTTAATGACTCGTAAACGTAAGTACACATTGATGACCTAAGACACGAAACGAGTGGTTTTTGTGAGAAAACGAACAGTATTTATATAGTTTTTACCTCTTGTAAACACAGCCACGTCCAAGTGATCTGAGATCGCGAGCGCTTCGGTCTTTTCCGGAAAGCACCGGAAGTGAAACCTCGCGCGTGTACGTCACTCATACAACTGTTTTATTTTTTTGTAATTGTTTTCATTTACGACGGTTTAAACATCCCGGATAAGCGCAAATTAGTACCCTTTTAATTAGCAGTCTTACCTACAATCTCTGTTCTGTGTAAACAATGAGTGACGTACACGCGCAAGGTTTCACTTCCGGTGCTTTCCGGAAAAGAACGAAGCGCTCGCGACCTCTCAGATCACTTGGACGTGGCTGTGTTTACAAGAGGTAAAAACTATATAAATACTGTTCGTTTTCTCACAAAAACCACTCATTTCGTGTCTTAGGTCATCAATGTGTACTTACGTTTACGAGTCATTAAATCATATTTAATTTGGACTTCTCTGTGTATGCTTTTTAAGGTGGACCCCTATTGCCTGCATTATATGACTGACAGACAAGAACGGTTTGACCTAAAAATATCAAAATTGAAAATACTGCGGCCACAAAGACACCTATATCTTGGATGCCCTTGAGGTAAGCTAAAACACATCAAAAATTAATTTCAAAGTGAACTATCCCTTTAAGTATTAAGCTTCAGCGTGCAACTAACCATAATTCACACTGTTTGTGCAATGAACATGAATGATAACCAGTGTTGTTATCGTTGGCTAAAACTATTCATTTATATACAATTTTTGATTAAATGGACATTTATTAATGGGCATGTTTTTTTTAATTTTTGTTGGTTTTCCCAGAAAATCTAGTTCCTGTTATACAAGTTATATAAAGTATTACACAAAACTGAACCGAACTTCTAATCTGTTGCGGCTAAGCCTCCAGTACAGCTAAACAGTACCATTTCCACATGATGCCACTAGCAGCGCAGTTGAGACCAACTTATTGATCATAATATCAATTTACCAACACGAATCATGACGATGCTGCAAAGTCACTTAATAGGTATCGATTGTGGCTTTGGACAGGATTCAAAATGTACTAATTCACAGGAGACCGATGACAGACAATTAAAGGGTGGAAAAGCAAATGACTGTCACTTATTCTCTGCATTATATAGAAGCCTTTATGAAGTGCAACAATATGAACCAGGAATAGTAAATCTGTTGTAAAAACAACAACACAGAAACTAACAGATGTCTTTATAAGATAATGTCACTGAAACCTATATACATCCGTCCTCATGTTACTGTTGTCCTACATAGTTTGGGTGGATCATGTTTAATCTGCATAAACAAACCAGATGAAAAAAAGATAAGCAAAAGACACCAGCTAAGCATGATACACGAGATAGCTATAGAAGCAGTTGACAGGGATCCCATGAAAATAGGTTTTTATTGTATGATATTACCATTAAGTGTGTGTCTTAACAGCTGTTTGTCCTCATTTCTTGCTTACTCATGGCATCACTGCACAAGATTGCTGAGACCTGGTAAAAATGTCAACAGGACCTAAATTCACAGCAGAAACAATATGGCCATTTGAACACTCAAAAGTGTTCCTTTTACCTTGCAAGCATTGAATTACGCTAATCTGCTTATTTTTTACTAATTGGTAAGCAACTGGACATGTGATAGTGCTACCTTCATTAGGTCCATTTAGTCTGGAGTGCTCAGATCAATATTACCAGCTAAAGTCTCAATACTTAATTGCAGAAATGGTGCATTACTGCCACAAGAAATTAGGTTCAAGTTTAATTACCACAGGACACAAGCATTGAAAAAGTGCAATGATATTCAGAATGGATGTCGATAGCTTTCAGGCTGTAAAAACGCTGTAGTTTCAACAACCTGTTACTGATGCTTTTTAGAAGAAAAAGGGTTCTTAAAGGATAGTTCACAATAAAATTATATATATATAATATTTTTTTTTTGTCTATATACAATGGAAAACAATGTGGTGCTGTGTCATTTTGGACCCAATCTAGGCCTACTTTCATTGTATAGACAGAAAGAGCAACATTATTCAAAATATCTTCTTTTATGTTCCACAAAAGAAGAAACAAAATCATACACCCTAAGAAAAATAAAAGTTCAATGGGGTTCAATGTAGAACTAGGGTTCTTGATTCAGTTTTAAAAGCACCTTTATGCAAAAAAATTCAATTTAAAGGGATAGTTCACCCTAAAATTAAAATTCATAATTATTTTATTAATTTTCATTTTAGGGTGAACTAACCCTTTGAGCAGACATGTCTAAACCCATTAAACATGGAAGAATTAACAATGCTTTTATCATGTATGTTTATTATTATCAATATCATGTGTGTTTATTAGCCGTTTAATTCATAAAATTGTATTAAAATTAAAAAAAGGAATCTCATTAAAGCCTCAGTCACTTCACAAATTGGAAGATTGGAGTTTAAATATAACATAATAAAATGTTGATTTTCTTTGTGAGAACACTAGCATTTAGCTGCCCTCAAAGCTAACAGACTAAAAGCCACAAAACTCTTAATTTTATTTCATCAGGTCTTAACAAGAGACTTGGTAGAAGTGGTAGTAAAAATGCAAAGAAAGGAATTTGATAATTGATGCAACACTGAGAAATTGTTTAAGGGAAATGCAACACAAATAGCTGGTTTCCCTCGAATCCGCCTCAAAACAAGGAAGACAAAACCATGACATGTTAAGGAAGCGCAGCTGCAAAAGCCATTAGATCTCACCAGACCTCAGCTGTGGCCCTGTGCTCGAGCTGAGGTCTCTTCTACAGAGCAGCACCATGACTGTGCAACATTGCAGATTTTTCTCTGATGAGCTGGAGTCTTGCAGTTCGCCCCTGTTACCAAGGAAACCTCGTTATTTAGAGGCTTGCGACTTCAAAGCCATTTCTACAGCTATACAGATACTGTACAGAAATGGCAAAAAGACTTGCATTCAGAGCTTACAGCAAGGACATCATGTGAAGGAGACGGCCGAATTAATCAAAAACACAGACGGTCGCTGTGAGAAAACCAGGTATTCAAGTAATACAAGCTTCTTACACTGAAGGTTTTCATTTTGAAACATTTCAAGCAGTTGTTTTATATGCAAATGTTTGCAATGGGACACATTTTGAGTGATTTTATAGTCGAGTCATTCTATGTATCGATCTTCTTTTATATTTTAAGACATCACATTTTTAGCATTGCACATGCTTATTCAGAAAAAGAGGTGGTACATGGTGAAAGTCAGAGCCTTTTGCGTATGATTGCTTATACCGGTCTGACAAGCGAAAGTTTCTCGTGCACTTCTCACTCTTTCCACAATATAAGCAGATCTTCATCCGGTGAAGAACTAAATATAACAATACGAATCAAAATACAGCCACACTTGGATGCTCCTGTGGGTACAAACTATCACCTCTCATCACTTCAATACTGTATCCACAAATGTCACCAACTGCATTCTGCTGTACTCAGGAGATTAAGTGAGAGATTCAATGTGAACGTACATTTCATCGTTGCCTTCTACGGCAGTAAAAAAGTCAAATTGCAAGGAATTCGAGTGGTGTTTTGTCAGTCAACTAGCAATGATACGAAGCTCATGTATTGTCTGGATCTATTCATTTATTCAAATTTTATTTATTTTATGACAAGGTGTAGGTTTGGTAGTAAAATGTCATGTGGTGTGACTCCCCAAAATCTTAATAGGCCTACGTATGAATCATTTCATAATATCTGTAAAACCTTTTACCTTGTGATATAACACTAATGTTCAAAAGTTTAAGGTCAGTATGATTTTTAAAATTGAACACTTTTATTCCATAAGGACGTGTTAAATTGATCAAAAGTGACTGCAAAGACATTAATAACGTTACAAAAGATATAGATTCCAAAAAATACTCTTCAGAGTCACATGATCATTCAGAAATCATTCTAATATGCTAATTTGTTGCCCAAGAAACGGTTGAAAATGGTTGAAAGATTCTTTGATCAATAGTAAAGTTCACTATTGATCAAATAATCTTTCAACCATTTTCAAACCAGTTTCTATGGCATACCAAAATAGGCTATATTTGTAATGAAGAGTTTGTAATGATCTGGAAAACTCTGAATGAATATATTTATTTATTTGGAATAAATGAGAGACTTATTTTTAAAACCATTTAAAAAATCTTACCAACTTTCTCCAAACTTTTGAATGGAAAATATTTTTTTAATAATGATTCAAAAGAAATTTTATCATATAACAAATAGGTTATTACTTTTAGTTGATAGTTACACTTCTACCTTTTTAAAGAAAATGTTTAATTTAATGACTAAAAATGTCATGTAATGTTTTACCAAATCATATGAAACCCTTTCAAAGCACAAGGCACATATTGGTCACTGACCTACATGCTAAGTTTGCATTGATTTCAGCACACCATGGCCTGAGAATACAATATGAACAAATGAGAGGCCTACTGACCTATCCAGAAAGCACTGCAATACTTCAAGCACAAAGAAACTCTGAATTTAATGGATGTTAAACCGAGTGGAAATAAAACGGCTCATATTCTTTGCCCTCTGAAGCTCAGCTTGCTTCTTAGATTTCAAAAATAGTCGCACCACAGTTCACAAATTTTACTGCACTCGCTCTGTGTTACGGTCTGTCTGCATTGCACACCTTGTGAGCAGATCTTAGATCTTCGCTGTTGTGTGTGTGTCGTACTCCATGTCGAAGGAGGGAAGGGGGGGGGCTTAACGACTGATCCATGCAGCTGTGTTTGATCCAGGGGAAATACACATTAATGCGCTGCAGATGTGCTTCTCCCAATTGTTCTCACACACACACACACACACACACACACACACACACACACACACACACACACACACACACACACACACACACACACACACACACACACACACACACACACACACACACACACACACACACACACACACACACACACACACACACCACACACACCACACACACACACACACACCCTTGAGTCAGAAAGATGGATCTGGCAGTAGAAGGAGAGAGACTACAACAATAGCTTTTCAAAAGAATGCTGAAGGAAATCTGGACTCCCAGGTCAAGCACAAGCATGCACAAAACCAGCCAATCTGTGCGTAAAAACACAAACAAACAAATGAAAGATGAAATGCAAAACATTTACAAACAAACAGCACACTCCTGTACCCACTTTCGTTTTTTTTAAACCACCCCCTAGCGAAACAAACATTTATGATTTTGCTCATGTGCGCAGAAAACTTTGATAGCTTTGCAGAATTTGTTAGTCGAATAATCCTCCTTTTCAAAGAAAACAAGGCTTTGAAGACCACAGTGTTTCGGTGAGAAGAACACAATAAGTTTCTCAACAAGAGAAACATATGGAACTGACAGAGATTGGCGCCAATTGAATCGTTGATAATGATACAAAAAAAAAAAAACCAATTGCCCAGAATTGTCTAACAACCTAAAAAAAGGAAGAGGGCGCCCAACTCGGTAAAGAAGTACAAAAACTCATCATCAAGTTGTTCCAAAACTGGATGACTTACTTTCTTCTGTGGAACACAAAAGAAGATATTTTGAAGAATGTCTTTTGCCAATATAATGACATTCAATGGTGTCCAATGTTGTTTAATTGTATTGACAAGAGACATTTTTCTACATGACATGAAGGTGAGTAAATGGTAACAATTTCATTTTTGGGTAAGCTATCCCTTTAACTAACTAGCCATTTCAATGCCACTGATAATTTCCCAAGGACAGGAATCTGACACAGCTTTCCCATCAAATTTCCCAAGGACAGGAATCTGACACAGCTTTCCCATCAAAAAACAACAGCGCACTCTTCACCGTGACTGTGGTTCACTGCTCAAGTAGCATAAAAATGCTTTCCACCACAGTCAGCGCTCCATCAAGTCATGCAATTTTCCTAAGTTTTGTGTTGATTCAACATGGAAAAAGACTAATATAGTGAAGATTTATCATAGTGAATGACGAGACCACCTAGCCCACCTTGAGTGGCATGGTTTCCATTATTTAGATGGCACTTGGACAGTGCAACAAACAGGCATAACTGTAAATCACAGCACCTCAAAACCTTGAAGGCTCTTACGGAGTATTAAACACATTTTATATTCTTTTTTTTTTTTTTTTCATAGTTTAGCATTTGATTTCGTCATTAACCGCAGCAAATGGATAGCAGCTGTGAGGGAGTGTGGTGTAATACTGCTGATGTAAGAACTGAGCCCAAGTTCTCTTTAGAAAAACGAGACATCCAGCCAGAGCGAGAAGAAAGGGACACTCCGAGGTAATATTTCCGTCATGTGTATGATGATTTAGAGCTATTGATGAGCTATTTTTAAAGTAATGCTAGCAGCTACAACTATTCTTGAACTGTCATAGACTCAATTAGTTTTGTAGCATATCCATATTCTGTAAGCTTCACTTTAGAAAGAAATGACACATAATGAAGTGAAATTAATAGAAAATAATGCTAATGAAGGAATGTCAATCGACAAGCTCGGCTCGTAATAGAATGTACATTTATTAGGGTTTAATAAATAGCAGGCAGTAAGCTGGGTCTATAACCACCAGTGAACCATGAATCATTAGCAATCAATAACCTCAGAGAAATGATGATGACAAAAGGGATTCAATAGTGTCAATCAATGTTTGGTTCTTTATAAAGAACACCCACTTCATCTTCATATTGTAAGTCTCTCAAACACAACTCTATCAACATAAAACAAAATGGCCAATTTTTAACCGAATTTATCCTTAATTTAAGACTTGTCTTTTTTGAGATGGGTGATTGCTAGCCTCTAGCTTTCTAGGCAATATAGCTAAAAAAAAAAAAGATATATATTTTACACACACACACACACACACACACGTTCTGCATAACCGATCTGCGCAAATCCCAGAGGTGCAACTCACACCTAAGTACCCATTTCACACATGGAGATGCTCGCGCCTGCAGGATGTGTGGAATGTAAATGGCTTTTAATACTTGGATTAGAAAGTAAAAAACAAATAGCTAAGCTATCCCAAATCCTCTGATCCCAGTCTCATAACATATAGCCCAGCTTGAGGAACACTTTTAACCCGCATACTTCACAATGTGTCAAATACGTACATGTCTGATGTAATAATAGCAGCGAGATGATTTAGTAGCGGATGGGAGAAAATGAGGTCGAGTTGCTTTAAGGTACAATTGAAAATGAATGTAGAAGAATGTAGAGAATGTAGCGAGGCTCACCCTTCTAGTGTTGTCCAGGACAAGGGGGTCGGGCCGGCCGTAGTTGGGAGGGTTGGCGTGGGGATCATAGCCGAGCCTGGCCAGCATGGGGGCGATGACAGGCATGTCCCGCAGCACATCCGGGGGGATCTTACCCACCCACTTGGATAAGGCCTCCACGTTGACAGGCTTGATCACCTGGTCTGTAGATCTCTCTACCCTGTACAGGAAAAGGAGTGTCATTGGAGCAGGAACACATACACGTGTAAGACTATACAGTAAAACACCCAAGTATTCATTACGTCAATGAGCTCATTGTTTCTGCATTAAATTATTACATTGTTTGTATGAATACATGTGATTGTATACATGTACATTTCTGAAATACATAACTTGGACAGTTACCTCTGATAACAGATCACTCTAAATTGTAATATGGACTCATGCACTTTCTGTAAAGCTGCTTTGAAATGATGTGCATTGTGAAGCGCGCTATACAAATAAATTTGAATTGAATCTTACCACAGTAATGGGTCTGATTAAATCAAGCAATACAATTAAAGAAAGCACTAGGCTGTGTAATGCTTCAAATGAATGGCCTTTCATTCTCCAAAACCATTTCCCAAATGTATCTCATTTCATATTCCACACTATCCTTATATTTGATTATGGTACAATGACATTGATGAATGCTTCTTGATTTGCTAGTCTAGATGTATAAGTTTTAGCACAACCTGGCAGAGTTTTAATGGCTTTATGCAGAAGTAAAATACCGTAGCTTACCGGTTTAATTGAACCCTAATAAATAATTATAGTCTAGTCTAGTTTTTACTGCTTACTGTAGAGCATTTCCTACTTTCTAACAGCAGAACCTGCTAAATAAGACTCTTGCATCACTGCACCATAAAATATGTGGATTCAAAATGAGAGATATTAAGAGATATTAAAAATGAATCAGGCATTATGTCACACCCTGGGTAAATTATTCATATGTCTGAAATTAAATATTTACAAACCCATGGATAAACTAGAAGATGTCAGATTTTTGTTTAGAGAGAACTAGGAGGGGCTTACTCATTAGGATTAGATTTCTTAGGTGTGCCGAAAGAACACCACAGACACAGAACAATCAACATGGGAAAACCTCAGTAAACATATGCAAAATATGATACACCGGCGTTTTGCCAGATGAGAAGTTTATCTAGGTATAATCTTTTTACTCTTAATTCCTTTTATAACTATAATCTTATGTCTCTTTTTAACTGTTTTAATAATCCTTGCTTTTATTTTGTGACTATTTGAATTAATTTCTGTGTAAAGCACTTTGAATTACCATAGTATGAAATGTTCTATATAAATAAACTTGCCCTGCCTAGGAGGATATACAGATATCACAATATTTGCACACAGAGATTAAGTAAACCTTTTTTCCAAGAAAACTGGACCAAACTACTGAACACCCATCTCCTATGACAGCAGATGGGAACAGCAAATATTGGGTCAATCTCACAAAGCCTGTCTAGAACATGTGTGGGTCATATTACCCCTGAAATAAAATTCTAATCATTTATTCTTAACAATTAAGAACATTATTCCCTCCATCTCATTATTATAATATATTAAAATAAGTAATTCTACATAATTTTACTAGCTGTATGCTATGTTTAATTAGCATTTTTTTATTAAAAAAGTAAAGTGAATTACAATAACGATACTTTTTTACATTACAGTAATCAGGCTTTTTGGTTATATAAAATCTTTTTATTATTATTATTATTATACACAGTATATGGAAGTAAAGCGAAAGTGAAATATGACTTGATATGACTCACTCTCTGTTTTCAATGCTTCAAATCTTTTTTGGGCTGAGATGACTGCAGTTGGAGTCGGATAAAGTAATTGAGGCCATATTCCCCTTTTTATTATTTCTTCACTCATAGAAAACACTGGCTCCAGATGGGAAACAGATTATTAAACTCAATCCCCATCTGCAGCCAAGACGCGGGGGATCGTCAGCTCCACATCAGAGTGCTGTGTGGAACGGGATCCAGTGCAAAACAGCCCGTGAACACCCTGAGCCTATAATCCCTCAATACAGCAAACAATGACACAAAAGCAGCAGCAAGACTCATGCTGGCATGCTTTGTGTGTGCGCATGTGTGCAACCAAGCAAATGACCCAGAAGTCACTGTGACAACCTGCCTCGTCATGCCCCCTCAAACATCCCTCACAGGGCCGTGACTGGAGACAGTCATGAGCTGCCATACTCTTCATGAATACAATCGTAATGTCCAATATTCTGAGGTGTGTATATGGCAACCTACAAATTTTAAAGAGAGAGACAGAAAAAAAATCTAGTTCTCGTCTCCTCTTATTCCTGGAATGCAAGAACACAGCGGTCTGTGAGTTATTGAATTCACCTTCCCATCACACCCTCCCCGACCTCAGCCTCAGCGTTAGAGACCTGCCTCTCTCCCCAGGCACCACAAAGTCCATTTATACTGGCAAGCCGCTCCGCTGTACATTTCATTGTTCAAGTCCCTGGCCGACGCAGTCCTTCACCTCTCTAATCCATTTACATTGGAATTGCACTTCGGCTGCAACATGATTAATAGATTTACTCTTTCCCAGGACAGAAAGAACCGTTTTCTTTCTTTGCTGCAGTTATTTTCCTCAGTGGAAAACTTCAAATCATTCATTAAAAAACAGAAACCGCAAGCACAAGTAAGCGTGGACAGGAGGAAAAGCCATTTCTGACAGCCTGACAGTGGATGCGTCATGCTATTCTCTAGAAAATAACATCCTCTGTTCCGCAGTTGCTATGGCCAACACATGCCAAACACGCAGTCAGCCTGCACTGATGCTCATTGGTATGAATCGCTTTATGACGCAGAGCTGACACCCTCTGAGGTGAGATTTGCATCTGTAAACTGTGTAAAAGCACACATATAAGATGATTGACATGATCATTTTCATGGCCATTATGGACTAGGGGTGGGACAAAATATCGATTTATCATTGTACTTCTTGGTGCGATACGGGAATTGAAATTTTGGCGCCAAATACATAAAATAAGCTGCTTTAAATAGATTTCCCTGCTCCCATCAACCAATACAACACATGTAAAACTGTATTATCAAGCTTTGACTTTCAGGTCATGGGACTGGATTTAAATACAGTGATTTAACACTTTCCAAAAAAAAAAATTCTTTTAAAGTTAAATTGACAGCCCTATTAAAACCATTGAATTTATCTTAAAAATGTGACCATTTGATTTTCTTGTCTTTATTTTTGTCCCCTCCAATTAACAGAGAAAAGTGTAAAAAGGAGAGATGATGGAAAGAGAAGAGGAACAGGATGGAAGCCAGATCCAAACTCGTGTCACCCACATGTGTAGGAGCACATGTGCCAGCCGCTAGACCACGTTCCCCTTCAACGACACATTTAGCCATGAAAAATATTCTTATTTTCCCATATTTTCCATAAAAGGTGAGTATCTTCAGTGCATGTTCACCACCCACGGCCCATATGTACAGTACACTAACAGCTCCAATAGCAACACAAATCACTAAGCTGTCTATAAGCGCCCGAGTTAGAGAGATGAAAGAGATATTTTAACTTCGCTACTGCTACATCCATTACTCCTCAGCAGGAGCTATATGACAGCAGACACTGCATATATCATGATACTGACGGTGGCAATCCACTTGATTTTTGCAGCTCTCAAACAAATACGCTGCCCTTTTCTCGCCAGTACACAAACACAAGCATACACGATTGTAAGGTCACACGGAGCTACCTTCTGGAAGAGTGGCTTAATGGTCTCTGGCTGTTTGTCAATTATTCATGGAGGGCGCTAGAGCTTTTTGCATGGCGGTGTAGTACTAAATCCAAATAACAGAGCCCTGAGCTACATGGGCCACTCGTGCTAATGACCAGGTCTCTGCTACCAGTCACTTAAATCATGCACTCAGAATTGATGTTAATTGGCAGGCTCATGTCTGGTGGCCCACACACAAGTCAGAGACAGAGTCAGAGGTGGTGAGCCACTGATCAATAGCAAAAAAAAAAAAAAACAGATAGAGACCAGCCTCTAACAAACCTAAGTGCAGAGAGCCGCTCCCCTGGCAGGTGTTATGGGCCAAATTTAATGGACTTGTATTTGTACGTCCCCTCTGGGATGAAGGGCGAGGTTCAGTGTTTTATCGCCAACCATTAGGTCCCTAAAGGCTCCCCTCTGCCTAAAATCATATCAGTGTCTTCTACGAAATGAGCTATGGTGGTTCCGTTCCCTCAAGGACTGCAGAACCATGAAGGCTTGAGCTGGCATGCTTTTTTCTGATGCCTCCAAGGAGAGCAGAGGCGCCTATTTGGCCGAGTCCTACAGTAGAGCTCCTCTGATGGGCTGCAACATCATGTTTGAGAGGTGTTGTTGCTTCTGACTGATGTAATATTTATGAATGTGTTGTGTGCACCATGCTAATTTATCAGAGACCTTTAGGATTAACAGACATGAAACCCCTGACATGAAATCGTTATACCTACTTGCTGTATTGGTGTTTCAGAAGATATTTTATATTTTAAAGTGCCCATATTTTGCTTAAGTTTATTATTTTATTTTTAGGGTCTGGTCTCTGGTATAATACATTTACATAATTTAAAGTTTTAAAGTAAAAAATTTGCATAGTGTACATTGCGGCAGCACCTCTTTTTAACCCTCTGTTTAAATTCCTGACTCTTTAAAGCCCCACTTCCAAATCTCAGTCTGTTCTGATTGGTCAAATGCTTAGTGTGTGTTGGAAATGTAATGCCCCTTACCATAATTGGGTTCCAGCTCCCAAGGCATTATCTGCAGCTGTAAACATTATTATATGTAACTATGGTGTCGGTCAGTATTTGAAGTACATACCATGTTTTTCGGCCTTGCAACTATTCTTTGCGGATGGCTAGAATCAGGTTGATCCAGTTTAACTCGCTGAATAAAAAAAGTGTCTTGGACAAAATATGTCAATAATGCATCAGCAAACAAGCTACATATACTGTCCCCCTTTTAAATAAATATTTGCTTATGTAGACTGTGTTCTGAAAAACGCATCTGAACATAAGATCCAGCCATCCTTTCTCCATCTCTCTCCTGAGGGATAGGTTAGGACCCTAGTCTCTCAAGCCTACTGTCACTGAGATGTTACAAACAGCAGTACCGGTCACTTAGCATTCATTAAGGATTTTTATGGATATCCAAAGCAGCCAGACAACCCTTTAAAGAGCCCATGAAAGTACAGGAATAGGGATCTTGTCAGTAGAGGACTCTAGTTAATTCAACAGAGCCTGGGTTGGACTCACTGAAGCAGACACCAGGAGCACTCAAGTCTTGCCTCAGGACACACACGGGATATGGGTGCAGAATAACAACAACAACAGTAAAATACCTGTTGAAGTCACCACAGATCCTCCTTTGAGATTCTTCCTACAGCACCACATAAATCTCCAGAAATCCCCATTAAGCCTGGAAAGCCTGATCAAGCAACAGTACGAGGAATTATGAGTTTTGCGGTGGTATTGGTATAAAAACCTCCAGAAAGGAAAGCTGGGAAGCTGCAACAATGCGGAAAAAAAGAAAAATATATATTATATACTCTTATTTTCTGAAATAAAATTGTTGTGCTTGCCCAGGCAAATGTCGCCATCATGATGCTAGTGTTTTGGGCCATTTATGACTCAAGTTTTCCTTCAGTGTAAGCCTATGGAGATTTCTTTTCTTGTTTTATAGTCCAAAATCGTCCTCCTCAGTCCCTGCGTCCAAATATGCTTAAAAAGTATGCCTAAAGTACCAAGATGGCCTACTACTTTCACAGAGATTCTGAAGTGCACATCCAAAGGACACTTTACCGTCCCAGGTGTGGTACGTACGTCTGGATTGCATTCCTACTAAATTCATGCTATTCAGAATATACTATACCTTTTTAAACGTTAACACTCCTGGTTAAAAAGTTCGTTCCTCATTAAACGTAGCGCCTATGTGGTTTCAGACACACCTACCTAGTACACTAGTACACTTAGTACACTAAATACATTCATGCTATTAAGAACATACCTTTTTAACGTTAAAACTGACTCTTGGTTTAAAGGGTACCTATCATGGAATTTTGAAAATTACCTTTCATGTAGTGTGTAACATAGATCTAAGTGAACAAAAACATCCTGCAAAGTTTTAAATATGAAAGTTCACCGTATACAAAGTTATTGTCTCTCAAAAGTAAGAGTCGACTCTGAGTCGCTGATATGAATCGAAAGACAAACGATGCATTTTTTCTAACTTTCGTACGTCACTTGTACAAGTTATTTGAATTCGACACGCCCACTCAGTGCGCGCCGAGCAGACAGAGAAACCTGACAACAACATGTCGACGAGACTCTGTTCTGAAGTGCGAATCAAAAACAAACTTTTTTTTTTTCACTGCCCAGGGACAAGCATGTGAAGACTCAGTGGCTAGAGTTTATATTTACAACTATACCACACAAGTATAGCCACCTTGAGCTGTGTTCGCGTTATTTTAATGACGATCGCTTCACAAACACAAATGCTTTCAAGTGTGGATTCGCGAGTCGGTTGATGGTTCAATACCAAGTTTATTTAGATCAGCTTCCTCCTCCGAATCACAACCTGTAAGTACTATTAATAATTGTTGCTTTTATGTGTGTGTGTGTGTGTGTGTGTGTGTGTGCGTGCGTGTGCGTGAGAGAGAGTGAGAGTTACGCTCAGCAGCTTCTAGGTCTCCAATTTCATTTTTTTTGTTTTTTGAAATATGTGAAATTATGTGAAGCGTATTGTAGTACTGCAGTGCTTTATCAATATGTTTAAGTTTTGGGCTAACGCAAAATATAACTGACTGGGTCATCTGACCAATCACCGCCGATTAGCGTCACGCAAAGGAGGGGTTTGGACAAATGAGTCGTCAAACGAATCATTAGGGAGTCGGTGAGCAAATCAGGTAAAAATAAATGCATATAAGACAACAAAAGTGTTTTTTGTCATTGCATGCATGTAAAACTGTTGTTGGGGACTCCCAGAACATTATTAGGAACATTTTAAATGCCATAATAGGTACCCTTTAAAAGTTCGTTCCTCATTAAACGTAGCACCTATGTGGTTTCAGACACACCTAGTACATTGATAGTACACTAGTACACTTAGTACACTAAATACATTCATGCGATTAAGAACATACCTTTTTAACGTTAAAACTGACTCCTGGTTAAAAAGTTTGTTCCTCATTAAACGTAGCACCTATGTGGTTTCAGACACACCTTCATTTGTAAATGTAATAGAACACCTAACCTTAATAAACCTCATAATTTAATTTACGCTTAAGTACAACAACTTAGGTTTGGGATTTTGGAAAATGTCAAAAAAAAAAAAATGGTTCCACAATGGTATACAAAACTGGCATTTTTAATAATGACCCTAATATCAGAAATATTCTTATTCTAAGAAACCGGGCAGTCTAATTCCTAGTAATTTACTTACTTTTATTCGATTTATTGTGAAAACAGAAAATGAATCAATTATTCAACAAAGGTTGAATCTATCAGTGTCATGGCACAAAAATCCACTTGTCCATTCAATGGCTAATGATACTGTGTGTTACTGATCCCTTCATTACGTGGTTTTGGAAGAATAACAGAGTGTTCAGCAGCTAAGGTGTTCTCAACTCATCCTTTTTCCATTCCACTAAAGACCATAAGAAGCCCTGCTTTTACTGACCACACTCTATTCTACTCTACAAAACACTGTCTTTTAACCATGTGCCCTTCAGCAGCAGCTTCCCTCCAAATGTTCAGGGGAGTGGACACAGTGAATAACATGATAAATGCTCAAATCTCAATCCCAGCTTAATACAGAGAGATTCTGACCCCATAAAGCTTTAGATTTAGTAAGCTTTATGTAAGACTTCAGTATTATTATAAATTATTAATTAAACTTTAGTGATTTTGTTGGCAAAGTAAAATTAATCTTGAGACGCAATTTAACACGTTTTCATGAAGCCATTAAGTTTTCTAAAACCCTGCCAGTAAACACGTTTCACACCCCTCGTGTCATGACTCCTGAGAATTAACGTCTCTGATATAAATTTGAGAAAAATCAGTGCATTGATTCACACAATTTAACAAAATGTAAATAAAAGTTTTTCACCATCACTCAATTTTCACAGTTTCTCAAGGTTTTAATTTATTTGCTTTAAAAATTATGAAAATATATTTAGGTAACTATCCACTGTTACTGTATATCTGTTTACATCTGGTTTATCTCTGTATACGGAGCATAGTAAAATACAATTTTTTTATACATCTATTTTTCTAAGTGAATTGATTAATCTCGTATCTAATTTTTAAACCTGCTTTTAAGCCATTTAAAAGCAAATACTAAATATACAAATGTATTTGCATCTAAACATTTTAGTAAATACATTTGCAGGTAAATATGACTGTTTTATTAGTGAATACTGAGCATATAGCAAATAAAAATAATTACATATTGTTTATTGCAATAAAATGTTTGTTTTAGTATGATTCTTCAGCTTATTTTACTTCTTGCATGAAAAAGCCAATTTTGAAATCATCCTTTTAAAATAAATAAGAGTACTGTACATAAACATTCTATGTTGAAAAAAAACAAGTTGTGTTGTTGTTGTCATTATAATATTGCCTAACTCTAATCTAAAGGAAGTGAAAAGAACTGAGGAGAGAGAGAGGATAAAACAAAGTCAGAACAAGTTTGCGGTTCATTCAGCTGACAGATATTTGAACATGAAAGACAGACCTGAGATGCTTTGAGAACAAAGAGGGGAAAGAAGAGATATGCTGCAGCATCCAAATTCCAAATAAAAAAAGAATGTGTGGGCCCTCTCTGACCATAAGCTTTTCATTTCTAAAAATAGACACTAGACAGAAGAAGCCAAATTTCTTCATGGGACATAAAAGGGCTCAGTTGATTCATGTGTCAATCGCGGTGACCCTTTGTGCTTTGGAGATTTCGATATCTTCTGCAGGCCATGTGTATATCTAATATGCCTTAAACCACAGCCACACCGTCCATGTGACCAGCACTTTCTAGTTGGGATTTTTCTTTTCAGAGTGATTAATGAAAAAGCGACTAACCTTGTTCTGTTCTTGAATATGTAGCTCCCTAAAGTGCAGAAACAAATTACATCTGAAAAGCATTTGACAAAACAAGGTTGCATTTACAAAACAAAACAAAAAAGCACGAATTTAACAAACTATGACATCAGATGGCTGTCTTTACTTTATACATCAATTTTTCCTATTGAAAAAAAAATTTTGGGGACTCATGTTCCAACATGCAACTACGTGTTTTATTGCAGCAGGAATGTTCCCGGTGAACTACACCCCTTCGTTTGGCCTATTCAGGGCATGAACTGTGCAGAGAACTCATTAGATTCATGAACATACCCTAAAAGATGCAACACAACATATTGTGGTCAAACTGATCCTGTACACAATTGCACCCTAGGGATTATCAAGTTATCTGAGAATCCGCATCCCTGGTCAGTGAGAAATTCAACATGTAGCCTACAGTTATAGTTAAGTCTGACAGAGAGAAAAACGCCCACACATATCTGCAAATCAATGATCACGGTTACTGCGTACACAAAGTGTTGTTTTGTTTGGAATAGCTACCATACTAGTCTGACTATTTCTGGAGCATATAGTATGCATGCTATGCACAGTATATGAACTTTCTGCATGCATGGAATACCCAGGTGATCTAACGCATGACACTTGACTTCTGGCGAAACATTTCCATGGTGGCGAATAAACAGAAGTAATTAACAATCACGATATTTTATAGCTTTTTCTTGACTAATCACTTGTTTTTGTGATTAGTCATGAAATTGCCAAATTGTCTTTGTTACTTAAAAAGCTGAAATAAATAAAAATGAAATGAAAAACTATACAACATAAACAAAATATAAAAACAAACAAACAAATTAATATAAGAAATGTTTCCTTGGCAACTAATTGCAATAAAATAAAAATAAATTAAATATAAATATTAAATAAAAAGCTATTTCAAAATATTAATAAATACTATAAATAATGCTAAAATAACAATACTATGACTTGCAGAACAATGTAATGTGACAGCAATGTTCATCACACACTGTTGCACAATGAAACAAGGAAGTCATGACAAAGCAATGTATTATGACGTTTCAAACTGTAATACACTACGTCACATGCTGTTTCACACACTTTTTTAAATAATAGGCAATACACACCATACTGTGCAGTACGCCATAAGCAGTAAGCTACGCTAGTATGCCAAACATAGCCTGTGTGACACAAATGGCTGGTGACATTAACTAGGTAAGATAACTGAACGAGCTTAATTTATCCAGATGACTCACAAACCCAAGATACTCATGCTGGAATACTAGGCTCAAAACCTTGCTTTGGCTTTTACAAGAAAACAAATAAAACTTGTTTAAATCAGAGGAAACCCCTGACCCCACGCAAGGTAAACAAGAACTGTTGAAGCATTCAGGACCCTCACACAAGTCAACGGCACTTACTTGGAGAGTGAAACACCTCCTACTTTTCCAATAAGCTCCTCGTGGTGCAGAACTGCATCATTCCAAGGAATGTTCAGGAATTTCAGAAGTGTCCTCATCCACTTTTCTGGGTGCAGAACGAGCTGTTCGTAGTGCATAGGAAGGCACTTGTCCGCTGCCTCCAGGCACTGTGTGTACATTGTCTCAATGGCCCGGTTCCACTTTGTTAGGCAGTCCCGGTAGCTGCTTAAGTCAAAGCCAGCAATGGTGACCTTACGGGAGATCATAGAGTGGACAGAGGCCCTGCCGTCGCGGACCATGAGGATGAACTTAGCATGAGGGAAGATCTTAGCCAGATAAGTGAGTGATTTAAGAGCAAAGGGATCTTTATTACATAGGAAGTTGGCAGGTTCTCCGTGTTTTACAATAATCTCCAGTAGGAAAGCTTGCATGGCTGAGTCCAAGACCTCATCCGTCACTCCAGCTTCATCTAGACGCATTTTCTCCCGCCCAGAGCGGCTCCACATCTGCTTCATGGCCAGGATGCGTGGGATAACGCGTGTCTCTTCCCCACAGCGTACATCGGGGTGAGCGTCCAACATAGCCCTCATAAGAGTGGTGCCGCTGCGAGGGACGCCGCCGATAAATATAAGAGGCATGTCTTTATTGTAGATGAAGGGGTTGCTGAGGTTCTGGCCAGTACGCAGAGTGGTACGCAGGCTGCTCACAAGTGGCTGGCTGCGCTCCTCTATCCGGTGGTGGCACTCCATGGCATGCCTACCCAAGTAGAAGACTGTGATGGAGCTGATGACCAGGCAGGCCACTAGTAAGTTCTGCTTCAGCTTGCCGATCATCTCGGGGGCGAGTGAGAGGGCCGGTAGAGGATCCAGTGGAGGAGTGGGATGGGGAAAAAGCAGATAAAGGGATGGTGAGGTCGGGCAAAGTGTGTTGATGTGAACGCCCGATACTCAGGACTGGCCGTGACGGAGCAAGTGGAGGCTGGGATCTGCTGTACGCAGCTCTCGTTGAGTACCTGAATCCATCAGGCCTGAAACACACAATAGAACAGATTAACCTCCTCATATAAATTGCAGCATTTGATTGTCAATGACTATTATGCATGACCATGGTAAAGGTAACAGTCTTAGGACACTCTAGTTTAAACATGTGCCATGTAGGGATGTCATGGTAAAAAAAAAAAATTCTACCACTTGATAAACTTAAGCTGCCTTTTCACATTCGAATTTGCAATCTTGATCAGGGGGCGGCAGTGGTGCTGGAAGTTGTTGCCCTACTGACTGCATATTTTACAAGAAAAGATATTTGTCAATGACGTTCAGGATCTGTTGAGCTCAATTTTTCTTTCCGTTTTGCTGTTAAATCCTCTGCTATCGTCTTGTCAGTCATCTCTACTTACTCTTGTCATGTAAAAGTAAATTGGCAAACAAAAGCTTATTTGATGTGGCAGTAGTCTATTTTACAGTAAAAACTTTATAATCTATCAAAAACTAGTCAACAAAATGTTGTCTTTCATATTTCGTATGTAATAGGCATATGGTTTGTTGTTTTTTTATGATATATTAGGGCATATAAAAAATCGACTAAAACAACAGCGCGCATCTGAGCCATTTATTCACACACATACACGTGATTCATATCACATCTCTCTCTTTTCATATAGATTACATAAACAAGAGAATAATTGTTTTTGTTATGAATTAGATCATTTAAAGTACACACTTAAATGATTATAAAGATATATTGCTCATGCCTGGGTGAATAGTATTCGCTGAGTTTGGTTTAAGTTTAGAGACGTGCTCCAGAAAAAAAGTTCACGGAGACGGAGAGCCAGAAAGCACACCCTGTTTATTTTCTTTATTTTACAAAAACACAATGTTTTATTTCGATTGTAAGTGGACACATAAAAAATAAGACATTTAACAGTTTATTTTTTCATATTTCTTAAGTCTGTATGACCAAAAATGATGGAGTATTTTAAAGTCCCCATGAATTCAAAATTGACCATACTTATTTTGTTTGCCTAAATTGATCGTTTTGTGGTGAACAATTCATCCATGCAAGTCAATCCACACAAAAAAAAATTTTGGTTTCGTAATCTTTAATCAAAATCTGAAAATGCCCCTCCCCTCTGCATTGGAGGACCTTGCCCGATGACGTAGGCCGATGACGTAGGGTGTGTGCTTAACATCCGGAAGTACGTAACTCTCGGAAATACGTCACAACACTGGAGAAAAGTTGTTTGCAACTTCCGGTTCACGGGGACTTTAAGTCTATTTTGCAGCTATGTGAAAAACACTTTGCAAATCAGCAACTGCAGGGACCCCAGTTAACTCTATTAGCCTGTGACTATGTGTGCCTGGGCCTACTTTCCCAAATGGCTTCATTCTACTGGCCTGTGACTATGTGAGCCTGAGCCGAAAGCTCAAACATTTCCAATTAGAGAGCGCATTATGAGTGGCTTTAACAAATAGTAACATGTTGCAGGCTATTAGAGATGAGAAAAGAAACCCCCCACAACCACCTGAGCAAATAGTATGATGATTTAAGATCATTTGATAATCGTCATTGTCGAACCCTCTTTACTCCTATTTGTAAATGAACAACGGAGTATGACTAACATGCATTCAGCTGACCGAGCCCGAACAAGCCCAAGTAAATGAAAACATTGGCTTTGCTGCTGTCTCTTAATATGCATCTCTGCTGCTGTATGCTAGTATTTTACTCCTGCAACAAATGCAGGATTGTAAAACACCTTTCTTAAACAAATAAGGCATTGTTTGATGTTTTCGTAGATTAAGCAAAGGTTAATATTTAAACGTGAATGCCCATCCTGGTCGTGGAACCCAGAGTTCCCAAAATCTTGTGATGTACCCCAAACATTATATTTACTAGTCATTATTTTACGATATTTGGAAAAGAACTCAAATGTTTGAGCTGATATTCTATTTATCTATTGTCGGAGTTACATTACTGCTTGGCATTTCATATCTGTCCCATGCAATGGTTATGCATGTTCAACATCGCAACTTGCAACCAACTGTTTGTCCTCACCATGGCATGAACACTTATTCAATGAATGACACTCATCTCAGCCCCTGCGATCTTATAAAGTGCTGCTACATCAATGAGCTGTGCAATGAGTCTCCTATTTATACTCCTGTTGTTAAGCAAATGCTTCTGCGGTCTAAGCAGTGAGTGATTCTGAAAAGCACCTAAAAACACCTCTGATGCCACCACTCATGATCAGCGACATGTCTGCATGTCAACAACATGTCAACAACCAGGAAATGACTGACGTTGTCCAGCGTGTACACACAAATACCCGGTGTAGCGTTTGCCAAAAATTATACAGCATCGCTGTGGTGCTCTTGCTTTTCGTTTGAGAAATACACACTCTATAAGTTGCTGCATAAATGTAAAATGCATGTTCTCTAGCTGCTAATGCTAGTAATTTACTCTAAGCATTAGGTATGTAACGATTCACTCGCAACCGGTTGAAAATCGATACAAATGTGTGACGATTCAAGTCGGTTGAAATGTTAAACGAATCGCGATACACGTTTTAAACAGCAGGGCCGTTTACTGTACTAGCTTGTGAACCTCTCTTTACAGGCACAATAGCAGCAAGCACACACTGGCGCAAAGCTAGCGAGTGTTTTCACTTCATTCATGAAACTTGAGCTTGTGTGAGCCTCAACCTCCATAGGAATGAACTGAAAAAACGCTCGGGTTGCTCCGCTCGCGCCGCGCCAGTGTGTGCCATAGACTGGTGTGCACGCGCCGTCAAACACATGGCGACGGCAAGCGTAGATGTTGACGTTGACTCATTCAAATCGGAGGTGTGGCGGCATTTTGACTTTCCGTAGACTAATAATAATCACCACCGTGAGAAGCACAAGTCACCTCCGTTTTCATGTAAAAGGCATCAAAAATACGACAAGTGCGAGAGGCACGGAGATCACAAGGTGTATCAGTGTTTCCGTGGCAACTAAGTGTTGTATTTATTTTACTATCTATATCTCTAAATGTGTACATGGATATATATATTTTTATATATATATATAATTTATTGATGGTTATGGCATATTTTTCTAAATGTGTGGGTTTTTTTTTACTCTTGCTAGTGTAATAATGATACAAATTATAACGAAATTAAAACCCCTCTAAATGTGGTAGCTACTAATTGTACATTGTCTTTTACTTAGTGTGCGAAGGTACCAGTGCCCATCCTCTTGACCAGACAGACAGAAAGACTGAGTTGAAACAACCTTGAAGGGATTTTTTTTTTATTTCAATGTAGTTTTTCTATTTGACAAATATATTTTAAAATTAAAAAGAAATGTGGAGCATTTTGTCTGAGAAATAATAAAAGGGACACTTTTTTTATTTATAATTTCTTAATCACTTGTTAAAAAAATCGTGAGAAAATCGTATCGTGAAACCAGTATCGTGAATCGTATCGTATCGCATCGTGAGTTGAGTGAATCGTTACATCCCTACTAAGCATTAAATCAGGACTGTTGACATGACACATGATTTAAACTTCATGAAATGGTTAGTTCATAAGGAATTGATAAAGCAGACTACGCAAAACACATAGATATAGAGTAAAAACCCATGCACTTATCTTAGATGTTGAATTTTAGAAGATTTCTGAAAGCGCGCAGCACTGCTATGGCAAATGCTACTTAATTATTTGAAGGTTGAGCAGCGAGCTCATTGGCTACTGGTACAGCAGGAACCAATCAGCTGTGCCCTATAGATAACAATGTGATTATGAAAAGGTGAGTAAAATGACCGATTAATTATGGATCAATACTGCATTTGTAATCATACTTGAAAAAACTAAAATACCACTAGTTGGCCTGTTCAACCAAAAAATGGCCTCAATAAACTGAAAAGAAAGAAGCTTTTAACAAAGCAAATGGACTGAACAAAAAAATGCTAGCGAGGACAAAAATATATCAGACTTCAAAGTATTGGACGATAAGCACAATTGGATTTTGGAAAGCAACACTAGCAAGATATAGTGGTCTGAAATGAGAGACAGATCTGGTCGGATATCTTAAGATTGACTCATGTTTCCACCCACTCTACAACACATCCCCACCAGCAACAAGATGTATGACCTTGCAGTCTTTAATTTGCAGTGCGCTACACAACCTTAAGGAGCGGGTGTCCAACTCGACACAAGCAGTGCACATAAAACTTGACCACACTGTTCTGGCTCAGGCACGTTGGGTTTGTTGCAAGGTTTTGCTATTCTCTGACCAAAGTGTAGCACAAGTTGGCCTGTGTCAGCACTGCACTGCATAAACATGCTGGCGAAGGGTTAATGGCAAGGGAGAATCCCTGTGGATAATGATAGATAGGGATACTTGATAATTCATGAATCAATTTATTGGTTATCAGCACATCCCGCCTCTTGATAACTTAGCTGCTACAATAACCTTAATGTTCGCAGTATATTGCAGTTTAAACAGCAATCATAATATTTGTCAAAATAATCATACTGTGATTTCATTTGGCTAAGATTATGCAGGCCTTAACAAGCTCCAATAATGTCTTGGCACGGTTTTGATAACTTCCAAGTGCAAGTACAACATTGGCCTTGGCCATTTTAAAACAAAATAAATCAATGAGCTGTAATTGTTTTTTTTTTTTTTAGTTTATTCTACCCCTTTTACTGCAAAACTAAATACTATTATCACTGTCAAACACGGTACAAAAATGTGCTCCAATAGGCTAATTTCCATATTTCAAAGACAACCATTTGAAACGAGATCAGTCGCAATGTTCATTACATTACTTACAGGTCTCATCAAGGGAAAAAAAGGTGTGTGAAGGCATTAAGCCACTTCGCTCAAAGCAGTCCTGTGAGACCCTCTCAAGACATCCGAAGGAGGTTACCCACAATGACCCACCCGGGAACCCAGCCAATTGAGTTTCGTGAGACACCTCCGCCTGGAACTGCTGGGAATGGTAAAGTGACCCTTAATTGACACAACTCTTCATCTCTGTCCACACAAAGGAGATTATCTGTAATCACCATTATTCATTATAGTCAAGAAATTCTTAAATATCCAATATTGCTTTACCTTACATCATATGATGAGAATCCCCTATAGCCCCACACAGGTACTTGTGCACACAGACAGATTCAGATGCCATTAGGGAATCTACTGAGGCTCCAGGGAACAAATATTGATCACCAGGGCTGCGGTTTCCCTAATAAAAATGATAGTTCCTATCATGGATGCTGATTGGACAATTCAGAAGTCCACTGTGCTTAAACACACTATACAGTAAAATATCAGTTATGTCGGGAAATTATGGCATGTTAATTGGGTGGCAATAAAATTGGTTTAATATAATAAATTGGTTTAACATTTTAATGATTGTTCTTGTGGTTCTACAATAAAAAGGAGGGACAGAGAGAAATAGAGAGTGAGTGATTATTGTTCACTGGCAGTTGACAGCTGGGAGGAGTTCATACATACTCAAGGACGATGCAGCAATATGCAAGCTGAATTTAGAAAATAAACTGTCACAATTTAATTTGTTTACTAAGAGGCCATTCACACAAAACAGGTTTTTGGTCTTAAAAATCTGAGACGCAAGGCAGTGGAATGAAAATCAATATTGTGCAAAAGAGTGCAACGGTCAAGCACATCTGTCTAGTACGTTTACATACAAAAACTATGGGAAAGCAGTGCAGCAGCATGAAAAAACAACAACTTGGCAGTTCATGAAAATACAACAGAAAAGCAGTGCATTGGAATGAAAAAATGCGTTCTGTGTGAATGGCACCTAACAATGTTCAACGGCGTATACACGCATAATGTCATTTTAACTGAAAGTTACTCAACAACAGTATCATTTACACCGCCTCACAAATAACGCATTGTGTTTAACAGCATGGTGGAAATGACAATGAGGGAAATTACATTTTAATTACATTAGGCAAGCATTTTATGTGATCTAAATATACCTGTATGAAACGACGCACAATAACATACTCCTAACAAATTTATAGCATGGTAAGATGTTTGATATTTTTTCCCACATACCATGTCTCATGTCTGACCTTAATCTCTCCACTATTGTGTTTCTCTTTGGTAGTCATCAAACATACTAAATGAACCGTTATTTATACATTTCAAATTCTTATCCTAATTCGTCATCTATATACGGTTAGTCACTTTCTTTCTGTATTCCAGACAGAAATAAAACTGCTCTGGAAAACAAACACCGAATTCCATGTCGATGTTGTTCTTGACGTCTATCTTTCGCCGTTAATCATACGCTTAGATAAACGTCAGAACCTCGACATCTTATGATGAACACCAGCCGCCTCTGATAAGTGCTAGGAACTTAAAGGTCTCTTTCAAGGTCTGTGCAGATTTACTTTGATGGAGAGGGCCTTGCTCCTGATGGATTTCTTGGCCACAGGCTGTTAGTGCTGACAGATGGTAAACAGGAATTCCACACCCAGAATCCTCAGTGTAATGGATGAGACTCTCCACAGGAAGAGGCTATGTTGTCACAGGATGAGTCCCGGTGTCATCCTCTTCCCTGTTTGCATTTACTTATAAAATCTTCATATGTTAGAAACCCACTCCGGTTCATTCCACAGAGAAGAAACAGATCTCAATTTTTGGCTAAGACACAAGCTGAGTGGGATGTGGCAGAGTTCAGACTAGTAAGGAGTATAAGACGGATACATTACTGATCATAAAGAAATCATTGAACAAATGAAAGGCATGGATGCTTAGTCATTTAGAGACATTTTAAAGGCAGCATCATATGGATGTAAATCACTCCACACCACCAAGGAACAACCTCTTAGCTGATTTACTATTGTGGTGAAGCAATGTTTGGTCTCGAGTTTCACATTTGTGAAAGAGAAATCAAGAAGGTGTTGGTATTAAATTAATAGAGCTTCCACACTTCTGTTATGGATATCCTCCACTGGATTTGACATTGATCTGTTTGGGAATCCTCCACAGGCCTGTGCTGAAACCAGACCACAGCACCACTTAATAAGACGAAGAGTCTGAGAAACATTTCTTTAACAAGACATGAAGGGTGTCTCATTCTTCTTTAACAAAACAATGGTGTGGGGTTGCATTTTAGCTTCTGGATCTGGAATGAAGTGTCCTTCTTGTCTTGGTTACACCATTCCTTAATGATGAGCTTTTTTGAATTAATTAATTCAATTAAAGGGTTAGTTCACCCAAAATTTTAAATTATCCCATAATTTACTCACCCTCAAGCCATCCTAGGTGTATTTGACTTTCTTCTTTCAGCCAAACACAATCACAGTTATTGGAAAGAGAAAAAATGTCCAGGGTGCTCAAGGAGTTCAAAAAAGTATTGGAAGGTGCTCTTTGGGGTCGAGAGTTAAATATCATGTAGAAAAGGGAATCCAAGGCACTCTTCTTTAGAAAATTAAAAAGCCTTTATTAGACTGGCTATATCATGATAGAAAAAAGCAATTAAAACATATGGGGGAAAATATAGCCCACGCGTAGCGGCACAAACAGCCTTCTTCAGGGTATATTTTCCAAACAAACAATTTCCTCATTTATAGGTGCCAATTGGGAACACCTGACTGACAAATAGCCTGCACATACAGAGAAGGTCCACTAGGAGGTGGTGAGAAAAAAAAAAAAAAAAAAAAAAAAAAAAAATTACAGAAAAGGGCTGAAATCTATTTCTTCATTTAAACCAGGATATACTGTGGCCTGTAGTTCATATATATAAAATGTTTCTCTCTGCAGAAGTAATTTTAGTCGGTCACCACCCCGAATACTCTTTTTGATCGTTTCTAAACCCTCAACCATTAGACCTTCTGGGTTACTATTGTGCACGGTTTGGAAGTGTTTTGCCATAGGGTAATCTAAATTGGCTTTTCTGATGGCATTCTTATGCTCAGGTATTGCGGTCCAATCCAATAGACCACACAAGAGATCAATTAAAAGTTCTGTTGCTCACGGCGAAGGATGCTGGATGGATTTCTAAACAGGAGCATGATTTCCTCCTATGTCAACATCCTAGAATACCCACTTTCTACATGCTCCCGAAGATCCACAAGTCTCTTGAATCTCCTCCAGGCAGGCCTATCATATCGTCCAATGGGTCCCTTACAGAACCAGCTTCGCAATTTATAGACTTTCATATTAAGCCATTGGTTCAACGACTTCCTTCTTATTTACAGGATACCACTCATGTGTTGAAGGTATTAAACGATATGAAAGTTCCCGATAACTGTTTCTTAGTCACATTGGATGTGGAATCTCTTTATACCAATATTGCTCACAATGATGGACTAAAAGCTTTACAACATTTCCTGAACAATAGACCTACAGATTCTTTGCCTCCCTCTGAGTTCATCGCTCAGCTTACCGAATGGACACTTAAGAACAATGTTTTCCTTTTCCAGGACCAAATGTATATTCAAGTTCGGGGCACTGCGATGGGTGCATGTTTTGCCCCCAACTATGCTAACCTTTTTTTAGGTTTGTGGGAAAGTGATCTCGTCTATCCACACAGGTATAGTGACAAGATAAAATGGTGGGGGAGGTATATTGATGATATTCTTTTGATTTGGGGAGGTTCCTTTGATGAATTGTTACAATTTTATGAGTACTTGAACAATAATGATAGGAATATAAAATTGTGTATGGAACATTCTAAAACGACTGTTAACTTCTTAGATCTAACCATCTCTATTGGTAAAGATGGGAAACTCCACACTACTGTATATCGTAAAACAACTGATAGGAATACCATGTTGAAAGCAGATAGTTTTCATCCAAATTGGCTAAAGAATAACATACCTTTTGGCCAGTTTCAACGTCTTAGACGGATTTGTGATACAGATAACGAATATGAAGTACAAGCAAAAATTCTGTCCAACCGATTCTTAGAAAGGGGCTATCATACAGAAATTATACAAAATGCTTATAAGAAAGCCCAGGCTATCTCTAGACCAGAGCTATTCCAGAAGAAGAAAAAACCATCCGCTTTACAAAATCAGGCCTATTTTGTGACAGAATATAGCTCTTTGGCCAATCCCATAAAAAGAATTATACATTCTAACTGGAATCTTATTAAGAGTGATCCTGTCCTTAGAGAAGTATTTACTGCATCTCCAAAAATAAGTTTCAAGAGGGCCCCAACTCTACGAGATAAGCTAGTATCTAGTCATCTTCCTGCCGAAAAAACGGACTACTTGGCTTAACACACATTTAAAAGGAGTTTACAAATGTGGGTCTTGTAATCATTGCTCTAGTATCAAAGTATGTAAAGAATTTTTTAATTTTAAGACAGATAAAAAGTATGACATAAAGACATTCATTAATTGCAATACCACTTTCGTGATATATACTGTAGGTTATCATGCATATGTGGATGCTTTTATGTAGGTCGGACCAAGAGACGTCTTAAAGACAGAGTATCTGAGCATAAGAATGCCATCAGAAAAGCCAATTTAGATTACCCTATGGCAAAACACTTCCAAACCGTGCACAATAGTAACCCAGAAGGTCTAATGGTTGAGGGTTTAGAAACGATCAAAAAGAGTATTCGGGGTGGTGACCGACTAAAATTACTTCTGCAGAGAGAAACATTTTATATATATGAACTACAGGCCACAGTATATCCTGGTTTAAATGAAGAAATAGATTTCAGCCCTTTTCTGTAATTTTTTTTTTTTTTTTTTTTTTTTTCTCACCACCTCCTAGTGGACCTTCTCTGTATGTGCAGGCTATTTGTCAGTCAGGTGTTCCCAATTGGCACCTATAAATGAGGAAATTGTTTGTTTGGAAAATATACCCTGAAGAAGGCTGTTTGTGCCGCTACGCGTGGGCTATATTTTCCCCCATATGTTTTAATTGCTTTTTTCTATCATGATATAGCCAGTCTAATAAAGGCTTTTTAATTTTCTAAAGAAGAGTGCCTTGGATTCCCTTTTCTACAATCACAGTTATATTTGATATAGTTATATATGGATCCAGGGGGTTAATAAAGGCCTTCTAAAGTGAAGCGATGGGTTTTTTAAGAAAAATATCCATATTTATAACTTTAGAAACTATAATCACTTTCTTCCGGAAACAGCCGTACGCGAGTCAAGTGACCTCTGACCCGACGCGTAGGATGTAGGAGCAGCGTAAGCTTAGGTGAGAGTAGGGTTTTCTCCTGCGGTTCAAACAAATAGGGCTGGGCAACAAATTCAAACTCCTCTTCTCTTATATAGAAATCCTCTGACATTTCTCTTTAAAATTCTCGTTTTATACTTCTAATTTGTGACCAGTGTTTTGTTTTGCTCTATCCTCTTTTCGCCAATACGTCATGTGTCAGGGTCAGAGGTTACTCTTCCGCCGGAACTAGACTCACGTACGCCCATTCCCGGAAGAAAGTGATAATGGTTTATAAAGTTGTAAATATAGATATCCTTCTGACAAAACACATTGCTTCACTTCAGAAGGCCTTTATTAACACCCTGGAGCCATATAGATTACTTTTATAATGGATGGATGCACTTTTTTTGGGCTTCAAAATCTAAAGGTTCCATTCACTCCCATTTTAAAGCTTGGAAGAGGCAGGATAACTCAGAATGTGTTTGGCTGAGAGAAAAAAAGAAAAGGAAAAAGTAAAATATACTGGCTTGAGGGTGAGTAAATTATGGGATCGTTTTAATTTTGGGGTGAACTATCCCTTTAATACTTTTATTTAGCAAGGACGCATCAAATAGGTTGGAAATGACTGTAAAGACACTTATAAATGTATCTATTAAAAAAATGCTTTCTATATTGCGGTTTCTACACAAGAATATGTAGTAGAAAAACGGTTTTCAACATTGATAATGGTTAGAAATGTTTCTTGAGCAGCAAATCAGCATGAGAATGATTTCTGAAAGATCATGTGACACTGAAGACTGAAGAAATTATGCTAAAAATTCAGCTTTGCCACCAAAGGAATAAATTACATTTTAAAATATATCAACAGATTTTTTTCATATATTACACTTAATAATATTTTTTACAGTTTTTCCTCAAATAAATAGGGCTATGGCAGAAGTGCCTTTCACCCTGTTACGACGTGATGAACCACTGATAAGATTTTGGAAACATTATTTTAAGGTAAAAAATGTTACATAGTGTTGCTTTAACTTAAATACAATTGTTATTTTTATTATTAATAATTTTTTTGCATTTTATTTTTTTGACACAAAATAGCATATGATTTTGATATTTTTTGCTTATCGGCCATAACATGAAAAATAATTATTTATTGGCCTATAGGTCTCACTCACACATATCGATGGTGGTGCATCCCTAAATTTTTTCCCTTAAAAACCAAGATTGGATGTTTAGAAAGCCTGAGAAAAGGGTTTCTTAGACTAAAGAAAGTCTAACAATTCAGACATGAGAAAAGATCAAACTCTGTAATCTTCCCTTTCATACAACACTGATCCTTCTTAAGGAGGTTCAGTCTGGACCACTTGAACAAAACCCTTCAGAAAAGAAACCTCTGGAAATGAAATTCAGCACCGGTGAATGAGCAACAGACAAAGTGAGCAGGATACTTTTCATTTTAGATATGAAGGCTTTCTGTTCAAAGAGCAAGGAGAGAATGGGAACATTTGAAGAAAAAAGTGCTGCATGAGCACATCCATGCTATCATTCTCTAATTTGACAGCTGTGTGTTGATGGCATTTCTGAGCGATTACAAAAGACACAAAAGGAGTGCTCCGGTCACGTGTCAAACATTCCTTAACAATCAAGCACACGCAACCACGTTCTACCTGCTGTCTCACCTGTTCAATGCAATTATGCAACCATTTCAGTTTCCACAAAAAGCACTACGAAATTTCAGTTTTAGGTATAGTAGAAAAAAAATGCACAATTTATCTGTTCCATCTCGATAACCAGGGTTAGGGTTAGGTTTTTATATCAGTTGGTATTGGTATTATTAATTTGATTATTTTTGTTATCCATTTTTTTTTTTTTACTAATTTTATTTACTATTTTTTTTTTTTTAAGAATTATTTTTGTATACACAAAATAGTACAGAATTGTAATAACAGCCGTAGCATCCAATAAGCCAATAATCAGAATTGTGAAATCTGCACATCCCTAAAATATAGGAAAATTAGATGTTTCACTGAAACACATGTTGGCCATTGGCTAAACCTGATTCTTTAGTCAAGGATGGGACACAGAGTGGCATTATGTCACTCGCTAATCTCTGATGGTCTTATTTCTTACGACCTCCGACCCAAAGGCATTCTGTAGAAAGCCTTTTAAGATCACATTACTTCATCCACATGTTGACAACAATATTCTACATTTCGAGAGAAGCTTTTAGGTTCTTGAATGAGCTTGAATAAATCGCCCGATACCGAACACATTTTGCAGCACATTTAAAATGATCTATGAGAATGTCATTGTCGACTTGAGAACTAAGGGGCCTAATCTAATATTCAGATGTACAAACTAGAGTGTTTCATCTAAGATGCCCAAAGTGCGGTGTTGCAGTGCTAAAACTGATCTGAAGTGGCAATTCAATCAGCTCACAAGCACAAAACCTCCAGAGTAATTTCTCCATAGTTCAGAATTGGCTGACAATCTCTGAGTAAAAACATCTCAATCTAGTGGCTGAACTACAGAACTGGGTCAGAACTACAAAAGAAACACTAAATTAATCAGGATTAAAAATATGATCTGTCAATGTGGCAGTGAATGTAGGTTTTAACCTCTAAAAAAGGACACAACACCACAGGAGACACCTTTCTGCTTCCATGCATGTTGAAAGTCCATATTTCAGGTCTCTGTACATAATCATGATTGCGCAAAATGCAAGGACAGATCAATACACAAGTGTTGCGCTTGTTAGATGAAACCACAAGAGAAGTTAGTGTTACAGCAGAAGTTTATCAGAAAAAGACTTTCCATCAAACAGAAATCAGTTGTTTAAGCAGACAGGGAACACTACAATATATAATCCTGAATTCTTAATAAGCAAAAAAAGAACTAAGTACGTAACTATGAAATGTTATGCTTTTTCAGTCTACAACTGAAATATATTAAACAAATAAAATACATTTGAAAAACTTTTTCAAATAAAGTCTATGAGACTATAACTTCAGGGATCACACTGATATTTACAGCAGTGATATGTCTAAACCAGTCGAGATCCCAGTGAAAAGTCAAAAAACAGAGACATATATATATATATATATATATATATATATATATATATATATATATTTATTTATTTATTTATTTATTTATTTATTTTTTTTTATATTGAGAGAGAGAGAGAGAGAGAGAGAGGAGAGAGAGAGAGGAGAGAGAGAGAGAGAGAGAGAGAGAGGGGAGAGAGAGAGAGAGAGAGAGATCTTAATTTCTGTGTCATGCATCACATCAGTCAGTAGCCTCTCAGGTTCTCTCTTAGGTCTGACAAGAAATCACTCAGTCAGTGGTCATTCTCATTGGAATAATGCTTAGCCAAAGCACAACCTCATTTCAATGAAAGGTATTTCTATTGTCAAAAATAATCTTTTGAATCTCAAGAGGGCTGTCTGGCCATAAATTATGAATTTGGCTGAAGTGACTGTCAGACCATGAGGCTACAGACAGCTCTATTCAATAAAACCCAAAGAGAACTTAATGCCAATAAACAAATACATTTCTGCTAGAATCATAATTTTGTCACACGTTGTTCCTGTTCACGACAAAAATCAGTGAAAGAGCTTACAAACCACTATAAATCTTGTGTCTAACTATAGGCACGTTATATATTTTTTGTTTTTATTTCCTTTGACATGCACATCATCGTCACCAGGGTTTGATACAGACTAAGCAGATGAATGACAGCTCGACTGTCGTCCTATACAGTTCAATTCATACGCTGGCACGTGCCAAGTCCGCATCATTTTCCCCCATTTCAAAACATACGAGAGGCAAGACCAGTTTTTTAAAGACTCAAAAACTTAAGGCGGTCTTCAATAAGGAAAAGGAGTGTTTTTGTTCTCGCCGAAGGAAAGTAGATTGATATGCGGTTAGTACGGGTGTTGTTGTAAATACATTGTAACGCTGCAACACTTTGGGGTTGTATTTAAAGAAACGTACCTGGTTTGGTAGATCCGTCACAATAGACGATTACTGGGTTACACAAGAACTCTTTGTAGTCGGGGACCAACGCACAGACGAGCCATTCGCTTAAGCTGTTCCATTCACCGCTTTAAAATGCGACACTCTGGACGTCTCGACGCTGCACTCACCACAACTGTATCACATCGAAAGCTCGTCACCTTCACTGGGTTGCCAGATGCCCGTTATATCGCTTTAACTTCACACAGAGGTGTTTGTTCACTATCTCAAACAAGCACGACCTGATTGTCGTTGGATTAAACTAATATAAAAAAATATACGATTTGGAATGTATAGGCTATTATTTTATATAAAAATTACTGAGAATAAATCTCCTCTCCACATATATACCACTGTCCTTCGAGCTTTAATCTCACAGGCAACACGATTACTGGTTCACTGTCTGAAGAAAAAAATAATAATAGCAACACTCTGATTGGCGCAGAGTCGATTTGACGTGAGTGTTTCGACGTCTGCTATAGGTTAATGCACTCAGTTTGCTTTAAACCCGCCCTCTTTGGTTGTGTTTTGCAAGGGAGCACCGTGGAGCTACGGGGTTCTTAAAGGGAAAGCGCATATGAAAATGGATGTTGTGCTGATAAACTAAAGACTGCGGCTTACTTCACACCCCATCACACACACACACACACATTAACAGAGTAAAATATTAAACACCTTAAATAATTTGTAGTTATAAAAATTAAAACATAAATAAAGAACGCATGCATCTCTTTTATTTTAGAATTAGACCATATTCATGATGCATTTTTTTCCAATAGACAAATTGAACTGAAATAAAAGTTTAAATGTTTCTCAAGTTAGTGTTCATTATTAGCTAAATTGTGCTACTCACTGAGCACCAGCATATTTGCATGACATCAAATTTCCTGTTTCTGAGCCCTTTTCCAAATTGGAAGTCTAGCTTCAGCAGATGACATTTTATTCAACTGTTCCTTGAATAAATTTGAAAACGCGACTTCCCGAGTTGAAACCTGGTTGAAACGCATGCAGCATTACCGGCAAAATAAGCTTCATGCAGAATAAGTTGAATTTGACAGCCATTACTGCACTAATAGACCATAACATGAAAACAGAGCACTCAGCTTCTCCAGAGCCAAGATATTTTGAGCCCCTAAAAGCTCCCATCACCATAGTTTCTCAGCCCATGTTTCATGTTTCCTACTAATGCGGTGGTCAAATGCACTATGTGAAGCTGACATTCTTCAAAAGAGGGACATTTTGTTTTTTTAACATATTCAGCACACTCATTTAGTCTAGTATACAGAAAAATACATAGGATATTTTTATGCTACAGCAGACAACTCTTTAATTAAAAAATATTATATTATTATGAAACTTATTAACTTATTATTAACTTGTGCTATTATTATTAGCACTTCAAGATGGATCATAATATTTTTCCTTTTGTCCCTTTAAAATCGATAAATCCTGGTCAGACCTCTTTGAACAGAGGCTCTTCAAAGTGAGATGTGTACCTGTGAGTGTAAATTATATCTTGTATCGGTTATAAACTATAGACCCAGTCAGATCTTGGTCACTTCAAACCGGTATCCAAAAAGCAAAGATGATCATAAAACCCCACAACTTGGAATTTACACGCTTAATTATGATTTTTCCTTATGTTCACTTCAGTAGGAAGCTCTCAACAGTTCAGGTCTTTGTGAAAAATCATTCTCACCTTTCTTTTCAGTGAGATGACAATCAAACAAAAGTCATATTCCCTCTGGGGGCCATTTTTCCTGGTCTGTAGCTCCGGCTATTCAAATATCATCTGTGAAAGATGACAAAAATATGGCCGCTATATAATGACTAACAAGCAGGTGGGTCAGAAATGGCATCTTTAACAATATGTCCCCAGAGAGTGGAATGGATGGTGTTGAGAAAGCACACCAAAGTGTGGGAACAGATGGGTCCTGAGAGAATGGCAGGAAATCACAGCCTGTGTGGTGCAACATAGTGTGTCGCCTTATGGGCCTGTTCAAATCTGCAGTGGGACAGGCTCTGGGGCAGAAAAAAAGGGCCACCCCAGAGTGTGAACTCATCTGTGCATTTTGCTTCATGTGGTTGCTTGCATAAACACTCGATCGCTGCATTCTAAACACATACAGCTTTGAATGAATCTTTGCACTAGAGAAAGACACTGAACCCCTGGATGTTCAAATGTGATGTACTCTGTAATTTGCACATAAACTGGAAACTGAAAGCTGCCATGAAGGGGGGGGGGGGGGGGGGGGGGGGGTTAGGAGGATTGAATAAATAAAAAAATAAATATATGGCTTACTGTAGAAACTAATTGATTTAAACTTTAATTAATTAAGTTAATTGTATGTACATTTTAAACTACTTTTTGTGGTTGTTGACAGCATGCAACCAATACGGCCAGTACAGTTTAAAGCAGTGGTTCTCATTAGTGGTAGGTATTGTTGGGGTGTACTAACCCTTTAGAAATAATTTATTGATGTAAAAACGTTTAAGTCATCTTGTGGCCCCCCTGGTTGAGAACCACTGGTTTCACTTAAAAAGGACAATTCTGTCATTAGTTACTCACCCTCATGTTGTTTCAAACCTGCATGACTTTCTTTCTTCGTCAAATGTCATTATGGACCCCACCATTGTATGGGTAAAACTGTTGAAATCTTCTATTCTACATTCTATCTTCTTTTATGTTCCACAGAAAAAATAAAGTCATGCAGGTTTGGAATGAAGATCAATAAATGATGACAGAAGTTTTATTTTTATGTGAACTCTCCCTTTAATTTCCAGAACCTCAAAATAATCCTTAAAAAGTTTTTGGCTCTATTTAAAGTTTCAGACTTGACCATAAAATCAAAATTACTGTGCTAGCTGTTGTCAGAGAAACAAAAAACACTGACTGCGAGCTTAAGAAGATGAATCACATCGCCGCACAGCTTTTTTGTCAGGTCTGATCTTAGCAGCAGTGGTTGGAATCCACAGTCCCATTCATACCAGTGAACACGTTTAAAGGCACAAGCACACAACCTCGTGCTTAATTAAAACCATTACGTTGCCCATTGAGGTCTCCAAAAGAGGTTTGATGCAATGACAAAACTGGTTGGCTCTCGTTTACCAAGACGCATTGAAAGAAAAGGATCATGTGTCTGAAAGTTAGGTTAGTGGCAATCCTTTATTGGATACACATGTTATAAGAAATTACAGGTTTTGACGTATTTGGAACTATTTGGAAGTACGTTGTGTAAAAAGTTTTGATTATTTGTGATGTGCCCTGTAATTTCTGAAACAAAAGATTGGATGTGGATGAATGTGCATGCGTGAGCTTTCTGTCCTCGTCCTCCTCTCCTGCAATCAAATTCTTAATCAGTCACACAGTGTCTGGCTTGATTAGGTGAAAGCCTTCAAGCTCTGCCAAAAACAGAAGATTGGGGGACAAAGGGGAGGGTGATGAAGTGCTTGGCCCAGATAATGTGCCTGTTCATACTCAAGGGTACCCGCAAGAATAAAAAAAACAGTTCTCTTTTACACCAATTATTTGATTAAACTGTCTCAGTTTGTAAGAGAGCACCGCTAACAGCCGTAGAAGTTTGTAAAAATACGTGGCCAAATGTACGCCAATTTGTCTTTGAACATTTATTTGCAAATCCGTGAGCATTAATAAGGTTACTCCAAATTCTGCTATAACTGCTTCCCCTTTTCTGTGAAGGCATTCCAGTAGACACTTCCAGAAGACGGATGCTGGGATTTGCTCCCATTCAGACACAAAAATATCAGTGAGGTCAAACTCTGATGTTGAGCGACAGGGTCTGGCATGCAGTTTGCGTTTCAATTCATCCCAGAATTGCCTAATAGGGTTCAGGTTGGAGTTTTGGGAAGGCTAGTCAAGATTTTCCTCCAGATTCTGCACATTTGTATTTTTTTGATCTCACATGTTTGTTTGAATCTGTTAATTTCAACAAAGATAAAGTTAAGTGTTAAACCTAATGTTTCATTATCCCTCCAATAAAATGACTGCAAATGTAAAATCTAATGTATATAATAATATACACCAATATTGATTGTTTTATAAGCACAGTAAGCATAAATAAAAAAAAAACCTTACTGTTCAAAAGTTTGGGGTCTGTAAGGTTTTTTAATGTTGTTTCAGTCTGTAATACTGTAATTAATACAATTTAAAAGAAGTGGTTTCTATTTTGTATTTTAAAATTTACATTTTTTCCGGTATAGCTGAAGTTTCAGCATCCTTACTCAAGAGTCTTCAGTGTCACATGATCCTTCAGAAATCATTTTAATATGCTGATTTGCTGCTCAAGAAATATTTCTTATTATAATCAGTTTTGTGCTGCTTAATATTTTTGTGGAAACTATGATACATAAAAAAAACAGCTTAAAAAAAACAGCATTTATTTGACAGATATCTTTTGTGACTGATCTTTTTTTAACTTATTGACCCCAAACTTTTGAACAGTATTCTAAAGATAATAAACATTATAGACCAGGCTTAATTTGCAACACTGTACTTGCATGTAACTGAAAGGGCTGTCCACATACTTTTGGTAATATAGTGTATAAGCCAAAGAAAGAATATTGTGCTGCTTTGCTGCTAGATGTGGTTCCATAACTGTTTTTAAAGCACTTATACCGTTGTTTATTAAAAAACGGCTGCATCTAGAGTACTCTAACACAATTTAGCAGTGGTGTCCAGCTGGCCTGTCTTTAGTTTGTGTATAGCTCAGTTGTGAATGTTATATGCACTGAATTAGCAGGCTTGTCACCGCAGTTTAATTGAGGTGAATCGGGCTTGGCAGGGAGCCTGGTCTGATTTTTAACTAAGCTGATTTTCATTGGCCACTGTTTAGGGTTATGATCCAGAGGCAGATGGTACTGTACATCTAGTGGGATTTAGAGGTAAAGCAAGATAGCCATAGACAGTTACAATGAATACAAACAGGCTTATGTTGCATAGTATGCCTTGAGTGAGAGCTGTTAGCAGGAGCTGTGTTTTTTAAGTAAAAGATACCGCTTACATGGATGTTGTGTCATCAGGACTTACTTACATGCTTCCACAGCTGGAATGATTTAGTCAGGGTCAATAGGTGGGATTGCACTGTAAACAAACTGCTGATAAAAGTTGGTTAAAGAAACAAGGTAACTTGACATTTCTGCATTCCTGTAGCTCAAAAAGTAGAGCATGGTGCAAGGCTAGCAACGCCAAAATCATAGGTTCAATTCCCAGGTAATGGAGGAAGAATTCATAAGTTTTATGCAGCAAGGATGTGTTAAATTGGTCAAAGGTGCAGTAAAGAAATTAATAATGTTACAAAAGACTTTCAAACATGCAGTTCTTTTGAACTTTACCTTATTGAAGCTTATTCTTCAAAGAATCCTGAAAAAATATATCATGGTTTATATCACAACTGTCAGCATATTATAATGATTTCTGAAGGATCATGTATGTGACACTGAAGACTGGCGTAATGATGCTGAAAATTCAGCTTTGCCATTTCAGGAATAAATTACATTTGAAAATATATTGAAATAGAATAGTTCTTTTAAATTGAAATTATATTTCCCAATATTTCTGTTTGACTGTATTAATGCAACATAAAATGCAGTCTTGGTGAGCATAAAGACTTGCAAAAGAATGCAAAAACATTTAAAAAATCTTTCCTAATCTTTAAAAAGCAGACAGACATTAGTTAGAGAGTTGATGTTTAGATATCTGTGCTTGTGGTGCCAAATTTACAATTTACTTTGTGTGAGACGATCCTCAACAGTCTGGACTCTCATTATTGACTTGTCCCATTGACGACCACTAATTCACAAGCAACCGCAAAGCAAAGATTTTAGCAATAGTTCAACACAGACATGAATGAAGCTCAACCACAAACACCTATTACGTTGACAAGTATAAACACACTAAGCAAAAAGATGAGCTCTTAACATCCCTACACACCAAATAAATAATGTGATTGCAACATCAACAACAGCATAAATCTTCAAAATACAATGCATGCTGTAGCTCACAAATCGGCATTATTCAATATGAAGTTGTTTATTCGGATAACTGTTAAGCTAGTTGGAACAACATTCAGGTAAATATTGTTAGTCTAACATGTATTTAACGTAGATTCAAAGTAATAATGAATATAATAATAATAAAATGTAATTGCTTTTTTTAGTGTGTAACAAAAGTTCTATGAACTGGCAGATTGTCCTTCCTACTTTATCGCTCTAAAGCATGGATTTAGCCTTTACCGGTAGCAGCAGCAGAGACTGGGCTCTATAAAGTGGGGGGTCAGAGGGACAGCGCATGCCGGACACGGCTGCAGGAAACGGCTGTATCCGGCCCATCAGCCAACTATGCGCAAAGGAGAAGAAAATTGGTCCTTCATTTGTTTAACATTCAGTCAGGCAGAAAAGTGAACAAATAGCCCCGCCGAGGTCACTGCCACTAAGCACACACTGTACAGCGTCTGCTGATATGTTAATGTTTAGCAGGAGTTAATTGGGCTGAAATAAGTTGTCTGACAAAATTATGACCATGAAAAATGACATTTTAGGTGGTAACTTTAGGTGGTTCCTTTTCACATTGAGTCTTCAGCAACACAGATAATGAGATCACAGCATGCAGGATCGGAAGACGTCGAAGAATGTTGCATTATTCAAGTTGTGTGGTAACACTACACCTCACTGCATGACCATATATCTTAACCAGTGGGCGGTGGAACATATCTGAGGGTCAGGAGACCCGTGGCCTTACTGCATTGTGCATTCCACTGGGTCCTTCTGAAACTGAGAGGGCGTCCTTTCAAGAGGCATCCAGACACGGGACCTCTGACCTCCTTATAATTCTGCAGGGTTAGGAGCAATAGACCAAAGATTTACAAGAAGAAGGTTTCATGTTTCCAAAAAGGAGAAACATTTGCATCATACCACAACTTCCTGACTGTTCTCTGAAACCCTTCTCTGCAAATAAACTGTTTCTGAGTCTCACGCTAATTATTTTCAGTTACAAGGTGTGCAGTGTGTGTGTGTGTGTGTGTGAATGTTCGTTAGTTGCTAGATATAACCCAGCAAACAGACATTTCTTTGATATTCATATGGTTCCTCTTTGCTTTGTTTTTTTCTATTTTCATGTCATCATATTGTACCTCATTTGGTAAACAGCAACTCTTCAGGTCATATCTTTGACATTGACAGTAGTACTGCAGAACTTTTTGAGAACTGGCTTTGAGCCAATTATCTGAGCGCTAAAATATCTGGGGCAAGAAAATGATGTCATGGCAGCACAGTTACTGAGCGCCCTGTGCCACAAAAAAAAAACCGCACAATCCCCAAAATCTACATTAACAACTCTCCTGAATTTTGGCAGGATGCAGATTGGGAGAGAAAAAAATACAGTCTGTTTCACACTTTTAGGAGCTTCTGAAAACAAATCTGGCACTGGTACAACATATACTATAATAAAATGAAATATTATATATTCAAGCAATATTAGATGAGCAAAAGTGCTGTTGTTGCTGCACAATTGTTTTTTCCCCTAACAGTTAACTTATAATATTGTGAGTTATTTTGTTTATTTTTAACAGAATAATGTCCAAGCGATTGAATGAATCAGTGGTTTTGAACAAATTGAATGATGGAATGATTCAATGACTCACTCATAAGGCAATGGCTGCATCCGAAATCGCAAACTCTGTCCAGAAGGTACTTATTTTGAATAAATCAGTACTTCACAACCTACCAGCATCAGTTGTGTCGCTTAACTGCCATTCACAAATCCTCAGAATTCGGCCAATCAAATATCGAAGACTGTGCTCCAGTTGTATAGCTTAATGTTGCTACAAAATAATTGTATTTAAACAGAACGTTGATTTTCGATAGCCGTAAATGGAAAAAGATGATTGTTGCAGCCGGTTTAGTTATGACATCTACCAACGGGGACTAAAAGGCCATGTTAACCAGCCAAATCCTAACATCAAAAATGGTTTGATTTTATTTTCTTGAAAACACAATAGTGGGCACATTTAATTAAACTATACAGTACATATTTCCATTAAAAAAGCAGCTCAAGTCTGTGAAGGATGCCAGTGCAGAAATAGTAAATCAGTGAGGCTGACAGAGAAACCAACAACGGATATTCTCTGCGGCTCACAGTTCATAAAAAGATTTGGTGACCTAGGTCTGACATAATAGACTCTCTGCATAGTCAAATACAGCCTTACTTGTTATAGAGCAAATAAACGCCAAGTCTGATTCATTAAAGTGAGCAGAGCTACAGTAATTCAAAGCTAATACCGCAGCTGGCAATAGAGCGGCTGTCAGATCCTCAGAGATATTCTTCATCTCCTTTCTTCTAGCTGTGCAACACACAAACAATGCATCTCAAACAGCAACCTTGTCATCCACCCACCATCCAGCACTTGTTTAAACATCCCTTGTAAGTTGCTGCAATGATGAAATACTGTATGGTGGTGTGTTATTTGATGCTGTTTTATTGTCCAAAAACTATTGTTGAAAAAAAACCTAATCTCATAAGCAACCTACTTGGGTACCAGTTGGGTCATAGTCAGGACAAAGTCTGCTAATCTGACATTTAAAGAGGTCTGGGTTCAGTACAAGTTAAGCTCATTTGTGGCATAATGTTGATTACCACAAATTAATGACCACTTGAAAAAAAATTCTGATGTAGTGAGGAAATGGAAGTAAATAAGACCAAATGGAAGTAAATAGGACCAATTCATAGATTAAAAATAGTATGTTTTAATAGTAAGCTACAGATAAGACCTAAACAATGTTAATATGTCTTTAGTATGACAAAAATAGCTTTCCGATCTTTTCTGTGTAAAGTTCTAAAATAAAAAAAGATTATTTCAACAGCTTTACAACTTTTTTAACAGAAAACATTTTTATTTTCTTAAAATATTTTTTTCTTAAAGGTGAACTATGCAGTTTTTTTTTTAGCTTAACTGAACAGCTTCGGAGTTACTGGAATGGTTATGTGACGTTTTGCGGGTTGAATGGTGGTCGTCTCGCACAAACTGTGCAGCCTCTCTAATAAATGCATCGATCCGCAAGTTTTGTTTGAGTTGTTTATATTAATGGTCTAGTGGTTATCTTTTGCCAAGTGTGTTTTTTTTATTTCGTGATTTCACCGGAATAAATAGAGAGTTCCACGACAGCGATGGATTGAAGAGTGCATCCGAGTGAAGACTGCGCACGCGCCTCCACAAGAGAACACTGTATCCATGACACTGATAGCAGCGAACACGAGCGCTCAGGTTGAGTTCAAAAACACATTTTAGCTAGATCTCTTATTTAAAGTCACACTATGCAATATTTGTACCTTAATATAACAGATTCAAATGGGTATCATCAGGCCGTGAGTGCAGAGACCAGTCTATGGCAGAGACACTGTGCGTGGGAGGTATTTACGACAGCAACGTTAAATACAAGTACTCACAGCGACTCTAGGGGGCGCTGTTTGAAAAAAACGGATTTCCTGCATAGTGTGGCTTTAAAACCTATTTACTTTTATTAGATCCTCACCGTAACCTCAATTTATGCTGTTTTGTTTTTTCAAAATATCAAAAGTCAAAATATTCTTTGTGGTAATCAACATTAGATTACGCCACAAATGCTGTCAAATGAGCTTAACTGGAATTGAAGCTGGAAAATTCCTTTTAAGTCCCCCTGTAGTCAATAATTGTAGGCCCTATCCCTTAACTCCTCTTTGATCACCAAAATTACATATTTAAACTTCATACCTTCAAATAGTATAAATGTAACTCTACACCCTTGCCTCACTTAAGCCCAATTTATACTTCTGCGTCAAACTCACGCCGTAGGCTGTGTGTAGCGTGCGTACCCTTCGGCGTACCCTGACGTTCACCTCTCCAAAAATCAATTCAAAGTCAATTCTACGCAGACTGCAAGCGCTGTGATTGGTCTGCTAGAACCAACCTGATCTCACGGTGGCTAATTCGTACGAATTCATACGACCTCACTCGTACGAATTATTACAATTTTTGCTAAATCGTACATATTTTACGAGTTGCCCAATTCGTATGAATTTGTATCTGCTGGTAACAAGAAGTAGTCATAGAGGAAGTAGTAGAAGAAGAACGTCCTCATCTCAGTTCTCGCGCATGCGTCCTGGAAATCTCTTGAACTCTTGTCTCAGGCCCACAAGGAGGTAATGGAATAGTCGAATAAAGTCGTTATTTATTTTTTTTCCGCACAAAAAGTATTCTCGTCGCTTGATAAACTTATAGTGGAGCCACTGTAGGCACATGAAATATTTAAACATTTTCTTCAATGACTTTCTGGGCCGTCAAGTTCAGTCCCTTAGGAAGCCTATGGAGGAGTGATCCACTTCTCAGATTTATTCAAAAATATCTTCATTTGTGTTCCGAAGATGAACAAAGGTCTTACGGGGTTGGTACAGCATGAGGGTGTAATTAATGTAAATAAAGTAATTAAAGTAATAATGACTTAATTTTCATTTTTGGGTGAACTATCCCTTTAAGGATACAGCGTAGGTCCGACGCAGAAGTATAAATCAGCCTTTAGTATACGCAGTTTTATGAATATGAAAATTAGCCCCACTCGTTTGCGATCACACGTAGACCAGGGGTGTGTTTCCCAAAAGCCTCCTAGCCAACTATGTTCGCAAGTTCCGTTGTTATCAGCAGAGGTCAACGAGTCGGTGTTTCCCAAAACCGTCGTTCCAAAAACATTCGCAAACAGCATTGCAAAGTTGTGTGATTGGAACGACAACTCTCGACCTGTGGTTAGAAGCATAGTTTCTAGTTTGCATGACATGTGGACTTAATTAATCCTTATCTTGAGCAAAATAAGCAAGCTGACATTCAGTACAATCTATATCTTTTACATACAAATGTCATTTACTCTTTTAGTTTGTCAAGAGATTTAAAGCCGGTTTTGAAGACTGCATGTGCAAACGTGCTCTACTAAGTAAGAACGAGCCTATGATTGAATCTGGAAATAGAGTAAAATAACTTAGAAAAATGAGAAATAGTGCTCAGATGCCATGTCCGTAATTTATAGCAAACCATCTAGCATTAATTTGATCTCAAACAGATTAATTAAAGGGGCCCTAGAATGGGATTATTTTATTATTTTATAATGTTTCCTGGGTTGCCCTTATATTGTTAGTATGTTTTTAGATCAAAAATAGTCATCATTTAGAAATAAAAGGCATTTTTCCTAGCCTGATTTTAGCCTCTGATTTGAACACTCTGTTTGAAGGGGCGTGTCTGCTGTGGGATTCAGTGTAACCGGCCTCTGCTGTGATTGGCTGACATGCTTGCATATGAAATAGCTACGCATTACATGTGAACCTCTCGCGAATACTTTTACTACAGCTATTAAAAGTTTTTACTATTACAGCTAGCGATATTAACGAATCGTGAGATGTTTATAAAGTATTTAAATCTATTTCCATCACATAAAATGTTGCCGTGATGAGCATTGAGCAGATGACAGTCTGTTGATCGCGAGACTGAAGATCTAATCATTGCAACGCAGTTTCTGCACTCTCTCTAATGCTTTCACCATGCAAACACGATGATGTACATCATTGATTTCATAACGGGTTTGGCAAGTGTCCAGATAAACTCACGCTGTGTGGAAAGATTGTTCTTTGATCGCTTTCTGTATATTATTTATTCACTGAGAGAAGCCTGCTTGATATTGTCCCAGGTTAGAAAATAAGTCCGTGGTGAAATGGGCAGAGCAAACTAACAACTTTGAATTAAACTGTTGCGGTATCCGATTATATATAAACATCAACCACGCCTGTTGACATTCCTTTTTTGTGGGAAGGGTATGAAAAGTCCTCACATCCCCTGCACAGCCTGGAACATAGCATTTATTTCCAAGATCTGCCATTTTCCCTATGATCCTCGCTTGTTTTGACGACTCGGCTGCACAGTTCCGCCTGGCATTGAGGGCCTGACATATGCAAATTTTTGAAGGCATACATATTAATGATCCCGACTATTGTGTCACAGTCAGTATTATGTGGAGATTCACCTGTTTTTCATTGGTGTTTTTTAAAAACGAGATTTAAATAAGAAGGAGAAAACAATGGTGTTTGAGACTCACTGTATGTCATGTCCATGTACTGAACTCTTGTTATTTAACTATGCCAAGATAAATTCAATTTCACATTCTAGGGCACCTTTAAAAGAAGTTAAACTGGTTGAAAAACCACCGTAGTTGAACGACCACTTTGTGACAATACGGTTTCGCGAAAAAGTCGTGACTAGCAAGTTGATTTATTCAACGATGCATAGTAGGCCTACTATGGTAGTTAAGCAGCGAGTTGCATCGTTGTATTGGAAACTCAGCCCTGATCGATTACAAGGTAGTTTGTGATGTCAGAAACACCAGCGATTTCAAACAGCGTTTTTTAAAACTGTCTTTGGTTCACTGCAGTTTTAAGGAGAAAAGCAATGGTGTTGACTTATGCATTTGCACATGGTTTGTCTCAAAGCATATTAAAAACATTACATAAACATAAACAACATTAAAAGCTTGATTTTCACCACAGGGGGACTTTAAAATCCCACGCAAACATCCTCAAATCCCACGCATATAAGCTTGAATTAAACAGTCATTGCTTTTGTAGAATCAAACAAAAGCCACATGCTTTTTACAAGCCTTGTGCAACTATATTATGGCTCAAAGACTGTAATTATATATGGTTATGGTGTCTCATTTCCTCAGACACGGACACAGAAGAGTAGTGCGAAGTAGCAAACAGCACATAGGCTACACAAGATTTGTACTCCCACCGCTCTTTGTCTAAGTAAATAAAATGGAGTGCAAATGGGAATTTATCTAAAATCACATGCTACAAACACACTCTGCATTTGGCTAATGAAAAGCAACAGATCTGTTCTTTAATAAGATTTGACACTTAATTGTCTTCTTCCTCAATTTATTGAAATGAATGAATTCGCTTCGGCCGATGCCTTTGCGGCGAAATATGAGACCAATCAAGGGCCGAGACGGTTCTAGAGACTTTGTAAATGTGCAAGGTCAGGCATTCTGCTGGTCAGTATCGAGGACAATAGCACTCTCTCGTCTGGTATGTGCTATAGTATCTGCAGTCTCAGTGTCTGCTGTATCCACAATCCCCTGCTGTGCAGGGTCCTGCAGTTCCCAGGCTCTTCCACCTAGGGAAAGGGGATTTGTCACTTTGTACAAAAGCCCATCATTGCTCTTCTCCAGTGGGCTCTGGTTACACTTTCTCAATGCCATCTGCACTCAGCGGCACAAAGCCAGTGGGGTCGTCCTGCTGCTGAGATGGCACAAGTATGAATGAGTTAACATTAGTTTGGTTAATGCATTAGGTAATGAACTAACAATGAACAACAATATAGAGCATTTAATCAAGGTTAATAGACATTTTAACACATTTACCTGATACATATTTAGCAAAGTTGCATAAATTAACTTTAAAGTCCCCCTGTGGTAAAAATTACATTCAAAGTTGCATAAATTAACTTTAAAGTCCCCCTGTGGTAAAAATTACAGTTTTAATATTGCTTATATGGTGTTTTTAATTTTAAGACAAACCATGTAAATTCAGAAGTCAACACAATGAGTTGGGGGGGTTAATTTGCATATTCATAGAAACAAGTATACTAAATGCAAGGCAAGGGTGTATAGTTACATCCAAGCTATTTTAAGGCATGAAGAATTTTTCATTGAAAAAACACTTAAAAATTTCATTTTGGTGATCAAAGATGAGTTTTAAGGGATAAAATGATCGACTACTTCAGGAGGACTTTAAGTTAATATATAATGAACGAAACATGAATTAACGCCCCACTGTTTAACTATTTTTTTTTTTTAGTTTTGGCTTGTTCAAATTAAGTACAACCTCTTTAGTTCATTAATTGAAAATTCTCAATACAAATCTAGGGCCGAGTTTCTTCAGTGTGGCTGCTGAACTGTTTAAAATGGAACTGGTCCAAAAACTGTTAACCAAGGGGATCTACAGTACCATCCACAAGATTCTCAAGAGGAAATAACTGCAGGCTGGAATCTGACCTCAGTGAAAGACATTTTCTCCTTTCTGCTTCATGCTGCCTAAGGGGTCTTTGATGAAAGTTGGCATGGTTTTAATGAGGATGACTGCAACCCACACCACTTCTGTCCATACACGTCTCAGTGATGCATGAACACTCATCTGTGTCTGCCTGAGTCTGCATTTTGCCTGAGAACACCAACTCAATGAGGACGTAAAAACAATGCCAGCGCATGTACGTTTTCCCATATTTTTAACAGAGCCTGAGCGTTAATGTACAACTTACTAAATCTGGAACTGCCATGTGTCATTCTCTGGCTTGGATGCAATCTGAATTAATACTCAAACAGGTAGGTTAATTTGCAGATATGGAACACAACGCATAAACAGGTAAGTGTTGATACTGGAGATAGTTAGCAGATGAGATAGACTTCAAATGGTAACAGAGTCTTTGGGTTAGAGAACTGTCAGAGTGCGCAAACACACACACACACAAGTGATGACTGGAAGATGACTTGGATGATGTAACAGCAGTGGTTAGCAATGAACTCAGGGAAATTAAGCAGGAAAGTAACAAGGTAGTCTGTAACATAAGATGAGGTCAGACAACGTCTGTGTCCAAAATCGCATACTCCCTTGAGTAGGTACTTATTTTGAATAAGTACTTCATGATTGCTAAAAAGTATATGAATGCAGTATGAATGTAATCCGAACATTTACTATGCTGTCATTATCACGTGACCAGTCCAGTTACGTCGCTTCACTGCCATTTAAAAATCCTCTCTCAAGTCCTTATGGGTTGTAAAGTGTGGTACAACTACCGGAAGTGGTAGTTCATCCAGGTACTTTTTGCCTACTATAAGTACTGTGAATTCAGATATACTTCTTTTGTCACACACAGTTTTTCGCCTACAATATCAGGGAAGTATTCGATTTCGGATGCAGCCAATGACTGAGTGTCACATTCACGTTAACTTCATCATCTACATTCACTACATTTCCCAGCATTCCCCTGGATCCTCACCTGCACTCGATTCCCTCATCACCACACCTGATCTCCATCACGTCATCTCATCACTAGCACGGACTATATAACACTCACTCTCCCTGCAGTCACTGTCTGATCTCGTCAATACCTGACACACAGACTCACCTCTGCTCAACCAGAGACTTACCCGCTACTTACCTGCTACTCACCTGTTCCTGTTGGATTATCTTCTTCATCGTCTGCCATCTTCAGTTCCCAGCCGTCCAACTGCAACCCTTTCCAGTGACTGTTCATCATCATCTAAAAGAGAGACTCTGGTTATTCCTGTGGCTAAGTTCATCCCATTATCTTCTGTTAATATACTCACCATAACTCCGTCTGCTTCTGCTGTTTCTGTAAATAAACACCATTTCACTTATCACCTGTCTGTCTCCTGCATCAACCGTGACAGAAGATCAGACCGCCCCAAGATGGACGATGGGGTAAAAATTATCGTCCTGGCTCAGGAGAGCCAAAGTTGGTATTCTTTTGTGGAAGGCTTTATCCGCATCGCACTCGTCAGTAACGTGGCTGACGAGCGATTGAGTACCTTATTCTGGCTCGGGGCCAGATTTCACCACCAGATCGACCTTCCAGACACCACCGGACTCAGCTGGAGGGAGACCGTGATCCGGTGTCTGGAGAGTGTCGGTTCCCGACCCGGAACACACCCGTCCAGCACAGAGCCTTCACCGCTGGTCCCGTCCAGCACAGAGCCTTCGCCGCTGGTCCCGTCCAGCACAGAGCCTTCGCCGCTGGTCCCGTCCAGCCCATTTGAGCCTTCACCGCTGGTCCCATCCAGCACAGAGCCTTCGCCGCTGGTCCCATCCAGCACAGAGCCTTCGCCGCTGGTCCCGTCCAGCCCATTTGAACCTTCGCCGCTGGTCCCATCCAGCACAGAACCTTCGCCGCTGGTCCCATCCAGCACAGAGCCTTCGCCGCTGGTCCCATCCAGCACAGAGCCTTCGCCGCTGGTCCCATCCAGCACAAAGCCTTCGCCGCTGGTCCCGTCCAGCCCATTTGAACCTTCACCGCTGGTCCCATCCAGCACAGAGACCCTACCGCTGGCCTCTGCCAGCATTGACCTTATAGACTTTTTCACAGAGCCAGAGCCCGTTAACCCAGCGCCAGAGCCAGAGCCCGTTGACCCAGCGCCAGAGCCAGAGCCCGTTGACCCAGCGCCAGAGCCCGTTGACCCAGCGCCAGAGCCAGAGCCCGTTGACCCAGCGCCAGAGCCAGAGCCCGTTGACCCAGCGCCAGAGCCTGAACCCGTTGCCTGCCCGCCAGAGACCGCCGTCCAGCCGGAGACCGCCGTCCAGCCAGAGACCGCCGTCCAGCCAGAGACCGCCGTCCAGCCAGAGACCGCCGTCCAGCCTGAGACCGCCGTCCTGCCAGAAACTGTATTCCCACCCTGCCTCCCTCTCCCACCTCCGCTATTGATGTCTTCATGCTCTACTGCCTCGCCTCTACTGAGCCCTGTCGACCCTGCTGCCCATCCACAGCTACCCCCCAGTATCGCTGTGGAGCCGCCTCTGGGTCTCCAAGCCTCAGCATCGCCCTGGTCAGTGAATCCCCTGTCCTTGCCTCAATACCCTGAACCTCTGACTCCACCTTGGTCCTCCGACCCTACAGCCTCTCTGCGGCTCATTGTGCCCTCACCTCCGCCGGGTCTTGTCAGCCCGATAGCTCCACCAGGCTCACTCCTCCTTCCTTCCTCACATTGGTCAGCCGTCACCCTGGTTCCACCTCGGGACTCCGTGCTACCGGCTGTGCCTCTGCCCTGCATCCCTTCTGCTCCACCGGGCTCCATCTTCCCTCCTGCTCCTCAGTCGTCCTCCCTCGCACTGGTTACGCCACGGGCTTCCAGAGCCCCTTCTCCGTTTCGGTCCCATGAGCCTGCAGATCTGCCTTGGCCCTCCAGACCTGTGGTGTCACCTCGGCTCTGGGTCCATTCGGCTCAGTTGGGGAATTCTGGAACGTCTACAGGGTCTTCATCGCCATGGCCACCCGAAGGGGTCTCACCGCCATGGCCACCCGAAGGGGCCTCACCGCCATGGCCACCCGAAGGGGTCTCACCGCCATGGCCACCCGAAGGGGCCTCACCGCCATGGCCACCCGAAGGGGCCTCACCGCCATGGCCCACCGAAGGGGTCTCACCGCCATGGACGCCCGAGGGTCCCACAGCTCCGCCCTGGACGCCCGAGGGTCCCACAGCTCCGCCCTGGACGCCCGAGGGTCCCACAGCTCCGCCCTGGACACGTCCTCTCTCATCTGCTCCGCCTTGTCTCCTCTGCAGCGCGAGGTCGCGCTTTCCGGAGGGGGGTGTAATGTCACATTCACGTTAACTTCATCATCTACATTCACTACATTTCCCAGCATTCCCCTGGATCCTCACCTGCACTCGATTCCCTCATCACCACACCTGATCTCCATCACGTCATCTCATCACTAGCACGGACTATATAACACTCACTCTCCCTGCAGTCACTGTCTGATCTCGTCAATACCTGACACACAGACTCACCTCTGCTCAACCAGAGACTTACCCGCTACTTACCTGCTACTCACCTGTTCCTGTTGGATTATCTTCTTCATCGTCTGCCATCTTCAGTTCCCAGCCGTCCAACTGCAACCCTTTCCAGTGACTGTTCATCATCATCTAAAAGAGAGACTCTGGTTATTCCTGTGGCTAAGTTCATCCCATTATCTTCTGTTAATATACTCACCATAACTCCGTCTGCTTCTGCTGTTTCTGTAAATAAACACCATTTCACTTATCACCTGTCTGTCTCCTGCATCAACCGTGACACTGAGGGAGTGTGTGTGCTCTATAATAATATACAGTGCTGGTGACGAGGGCTAGATGAGTTCCAGGTGTGCTTGGTTAGGCAGGGAAGATGATGGGAAATGTAATGTACAGTATGACACCATGCTACTCTACACTGTTAAAAATTACCTGTAAATTTTACAGTAAAATACTGGCAGCAGGGTTGCCAGCCAGTTACTGTATTTTTTACAGTAGCGTTTCTGTAATTTAATTTACAGAATTTTACTGTATTCTCTGATTACAGTAAATAACAGTATTTTTTTATTTTTACAGTAAGTTACGTGAATCTTTTTTATTTGCTATATCTAGAGGAGAAAAGAAAGGGAATTAGTAACACCAGAATGCCAAACAACAGTAAAATTGAGCAATTAAACAGTAAAAGTACTCCAGAAAGCCATGTAGTTCACTAAACCTTCTCACCTTGTTCACTGTCGCACGTCTGGGTCAAAATATTTTGTTGATCCTGGAACAACATTCCTGTCCGAAAATTTTATCATAAGCATATCCCTGCCCCTAAACCTAACCCTACCCATAAGTTATCTCTAAAATCAGAAGAAAGTCCAAGGTGAATAACACTGATATAGAAGCATCTGGTTGTAAGCCTAAACTTAACAAACTTATAAGGCATATGTAAACTTGTCCCTCAAATCATTTTTCCACCTCAAGAAGGAGACAAAGTAAAAAAATCTCTCTCACGCTTGTCTGCATTTCACGTCTTGCTCTACAACAGACCTTTAGCTTCATGATCCAGCAATTGAAGGATCTGGCAAGAGCTCTCAGGGCTGCTGACAAAGGCTAGGGAAGCATAAGAGCGCCCCTCATCCTACGCCTGAATTATAAGGATTTCTGCACAAATTTGCTGCCTCTCAAGCCTTCAAATCATTGTTAAGGGCTTTGTTTTGACTGGTGTAGGCACAGCAGTTTTTTGTGCTGTCCCATTGACAAGTGGGTGGGGGGTAGATCTAACCAGTGCTGAGCAGGTTTTCAGGGGAATTGGGATTTTTTTGTCAAGCTGAAAATGAGTTGCTGTGTGGATGCTCAGTAGGAGGCCTCTACCAGGCCAAGTTATGTGCAGTTCGCTCCTCAGATATAGCTTTTGATACTGAGGCTTTAGACAAGGAACAGTGCTTTAATGTGAGATGTCAGACATAGGATATGGTTTTAGTACAGTCATTTTCTCACTGATTAGGGAGAAAAACAAATGATCACTCATCTACAAATGAATATGAAACTGCAAGACTCAAAATGACAACTGTTTAAAACAGAAGTCTCGCCTCTTAGCAAAAATCTATTTAAATTTGAATTTAAATATGTTTCATCTTAACAGTTTTGGGGATTTTTAGTAGATAAGACCAAGCTAAATCCCTTTTGCCAGTCTCTCAAGTAATTGGTTACTGTTGCCAATTCAAAAAAGCTTTCTAGAATGTCCCAGAGGAATGAACAGGACATTTTCGTTAACTGTAACATTTTCAGTAAAATGCACTTATAAATTAACTGTGATATTGCAAAGCATTTTTATCTGCTACTTTTCTTTAAATAAATCATTAAATTACACATTAACATGATTAAAAACTAGAGACTCTGAATCAAAATCAGGCAAAAACTCTAAGAACTATTCCGATTTCTATGACATAACACCACGTCCCTATCCACATACTTTCCACCCTAAATATTATTCAAAATGACTAATCTCAAATACTATTTAGGGTGTATACTACACAATTTGGGTATTTACGAGTTGGCTATTGCGCATTTACAAGTTTAATGTGAATGAACGGCATTACAAAGTCATTGATTTTCCCAAAGCCCTTAGTTTCCGAGTTGGGGGCATCCGTGAGAAAAAAATTGTGGATACAATGGATGCAGCATTTAAAGTTGATAGTAGACCCTCAGCTCATTCTTCATTCATCTTTTTGTTGAAGTATATTGAAAAATGATAAATCTTGCATTGCCGTCTTGCTCCAACCAAACTGACTTGAACACACCAGACCAGTTATGATTACGTCTACCTTGAAAAATCCAACTTCCCAAGAGGGTCAGTTACTATTACTTCAACCTCAACACACTCAATAGGAAGTTATATTATAAACGCTAGAGTAAATCTTTGATAACTCCCATGCTTTTACTAAAATATAGCCTATATTTCTTTTTATTAAAATAATTGCTTTTACTTAAGCTTTCAATTCAATCGCAGTGCTATGGGGCTCAGCTGTGTCTTTAAAAAGGCTGTTAAAGTCAGTGTGTGTGGATGCTATCTTCCTCTTCCCACTGGGTGTGTTGTGCTCCCTGTTCTGAAGCTGTCAGTTAGCAGCAGCTGTTCTGCCACTGTTACAGTGATGTTGTATAGTCTCACTGCTATGCTCTGCTTCTCAAAACACTCTTGACCTCCAGAAACTGCTCAGGGGCCACCAGAGAAAAAAACAGTTACCAGTTTCAACACTCATTTTGAAACACTTCTTCTTTGCATATTTTGCTGAGTCAAAACTGAACACAGATGCGCAGATGCATGCAGGGTCAGATGTACATATGTATTCACTTGTTTATGAGTTCAACTGGTCCTAGTGGTGTAGTGTATATAGTAGTGTCTCCATCACTACTTAAACCTTAAAAGGGATCATTCACCCAAAAATGAAAATTCTGTCATTATTTACTCATGACGTCATTCAAACTCTGTGTGACTTTATTTTTTTTTCTGTCAAACATAAAAAAGACATTTTTAAAAATGTCTCAGAAATATCTCTTTTATTAATAAAGTTGGTATGAGCACTTTCAGATAATCTACACTGTAAAAAAATCCTATTAAAAAAGACCAAAATCTGGCAGTAAAATACTGTTTTTCATTTAAAGAGTAATGTACTAAACATTGCATTCTGGGCATTATTTTGCTAATTAAGAAATTGGTGTTGATTTACAGCCAATTTTTAACAGTACTCTACTGTATTTACGCAATATGTTTTTTTTACTGTTTGCAATGCATTATGGCCTGTGTAAAATACAGTAGCCTACAATGCAGTATTTTAGTGTTGGAGTGCGATTACAAGTGCGTTACTGTTTTGTCAGTTAGGTTAACTTTCAATTTTTGAGCATCCAAAATCATTTTTAGTCTGGTGGGCTGCTGATGACAATTTTTCACAAACATCTGTAAAGCACTTTTTTCCCCGACACCCGTTCGAAGGACATCTGCTTTACATTGCCATTTGCCATCCAAAGTCCTGAATCTGCATTGGCCTGCATGCACCTACAAATTACATGGCAATTAAAACATTTTCTTATATTCCTTGTCAGTATTTTCAGTTAGTAGGCTATTACCATGAAGTAATGTTTGATCGAGGCTCAATCTAGTTATTTTAAAATGTCTCTTCAGCGCAAATGTGAATCATTCGAACATAACACGCATTTTACAGTCACCAGGTTATTTATCACTATATAAGCTTGTTTAAGTCACCATTTTATACTATATATTTTAATATATATATATATATATATATATATATTATATATATATATATATATATATATATATATATATAATAATTATGTGAATATTTATATTTATTTATTTATATACTTTCTAAAGTGTTTGCTTGTTTTATATCATTAAATATGATGTATTTGAAGTCGGTGTGGCCCAGAACAATAACGTTCTTCTGTTAATTGGATTAAAGATTCATTACTTATTTAATTAATCTTTTTTAAAATTTATTTTAAATGTAATAAATCTAAAAAAAGATTTAAAATAAATGAAATAATGAATCTGCAATCTAATTGTTTCAACCTATTATTTTATGCCTTTGTACAAAAAGAGTGAATTTAAAGTACCCAATGATGCAGAAATGTTTTTTACAGAAAAAAAGCTGTTAATAATTCACAGATGCATACTGCACTGTAAATTCTAACAAGTTCAGTTACTTAAAAAAGTTTGGAAACGATTGCCTTATTTTTGCAAAGCAAACTTAAAAGGAAACTGAGTTAAGTTAATAATCGGCTAAAAGTAAAGAAAGCTACATCTTCCCAAGTAAATTAAGTTAATTACCAGTTAGTTTAATGACAATTCTAGTTAACATACTAAATAATATTTATTAATCTGGAATTACAGTAGATTACTGGAGACTCTGCTGCCAGTATTTTACTATAAATTTGGAAGAAATACAGAATTTTGCTGCATGTCATGTTTACAGTAATAAACCATAAAATATTTTCACAGTATGAATACTGTAAAATTACAGTACAGTACAATGGGTTTGGGTCAAATTCTGAGCTCGGAGCCCTTCCCTTGGACAACATGCCAAATATGCATACGTATTAAACTATATCTGATTATATGTAAGTGCGAACTAGTGAAAAAAGGAGGCCATGGTCACCAAAATGGTTTGGATATCTCCATTCTTCAAGATATCTTTTCTTTTCTGCAGATGAGAAGTCATACAGGTTAGAAAGACATGAGGGTGCAATGATAGATTTAACATTTTTGGGTAGCTTTGTTTTGAAACATGGTAGCTGGTTTCTGATCTAAGGTCTAACCAGCTACAATGTTCCAAAGCATTTTTATGTGGATATTCTTGCAGGAAAAATAAACCCGATTCTGATAGATGAAGGTTAAAATATAGAGATATTGTATTTTTAAGGCCAGCCTCGAATCAAGCTTGCTTGAAAGCAATGAATAAATTCTTGAGAAATCCCAAAATGGCTGTGCTAAATTAGAAGTGATATGATATTCTCAGGGAATAACCTCGAACATTTGGTCATTTCCAGCTGACATCTGGCTTCAGTTTGATCTGGCACAGAAGTTCAAATATTTACATTATTGCTGCAGCCCCACTTTCCACTTTGGTTTCTGTTGTCATTTGTTTTCATTGAGCATTTCCTTTTTCTGGTGCCATCTCAGGCTTAATGTCAATGTTGAGATGGAAATATGGATTTCAGATAAGTAAGCACCTTTCACCACCGCAATTATGCCCAAACTCACATGTTGATATTTCCAGACAGTATTGATCTAGTTTCCAACTGGGGGTGTCCATTTACGTAATATTATCAATGTGAGAAGGTGCAATTTGTTCTTTCTGTTTATCTAAGTGCTTAATTACCTTTCCTTTAGGCTGTAAACAATGCTGTTTCCATTACGTCTAATTTCTACCCTTGTTTAAACAGAAATCAGCCTTGAGGGATGATATCAATGGGTAAACTGTGAGATTCTCAGAATGAAATAAAGCATTTAAACAGAGCAGCTGTCTAAAAATACATAGTGGTTTCACTGATATTACAATATGAAAATTGTCCTCTCATGTTCTTCCATAGTTTTTTAGTCTGTCAAAGACCAAAAGCAATAAAGGGGCACATTCAAAGATCAGTAATACTGTGGAGACGCCTGTATATTTCACAGTCTTTCAACCTTTGAGTCTGTCACATGTGCTGCTGCAGTAAAAATAATGAGGTGGATTTATCCTTTATTGTCAACCTTGTGTGAGGTCAACCTGTCATCATAAATGACTGCTGTAAACCTCTGAATCCTCAGACATCTTCCTTTGTATCTCTTTTGTATCTCTGTGTGTCTGTTTGGCCCTTAAAATCCCCCTGTAGTCAATCATTTTATCCCTTATAACTCATCTTTGATCACCAAAACGACATAAAAAAAAAGGATTTCCTGTAAATTTTTCCCAAAGTTAAAAACTCCCAGAGTTGGATGTATGAAGGAGTTTTTCTGTGTCAAATACAGAATTGGTTGTGAGGGAAAGATAACCTTGTTAAGCTTCCTAATGAACCCATCATTAAGGGAACAGTGGATGCAGTTTGTTATTCCCGGGCAACAACAGAGTTGTGCAAGTGTGTTTGTTTGTTCCCGGAATTTCTGTGATAAATGTTTTATAAACAAGGCCCAGTTCGACACTTGCAGATCATTTGAAACTGAAAGATGGAGCAGTCCCAGGCAGCGTTAAAAGATCCCTGTCATGAGTCGGAACCACAGGCGAAAAGTAAAACTGCATCAAATGTCTGTTTTGTTGGCAATTGGCACACAAGTGCATATAATGTAATCATAATGTAAACATCAGGACCCCGACACGGAGCATCTTTCCCTTGCGTAAAGCCTCCACACAGCAGTGCAAGGTTAGTCAGAAGAACAAGATATAGATTGAGATCGAGAGACTGTAGGTTAGAGAAATACACTGGATTTTCCACTAATTCCTCTTGAAAGTAATTTAAAGTGGGCTAGGGAGGGAATGCCTTTGGACAAAACTCCTCAAATACATTAAATTCCTGCTTGTTTACAGGGAGACTCAATGCTTGTTCCTTTTGAATAAAGCTCTGCTTATATATTACAAAAGGACTGCATGAGAAAGCAGCTTGCAGCAGGAAGAGGACATGAGGCGGAAGTAACCTGGACCAGCTGGGCCTAAGCAGCCGTCAAAGCAGCATGTGATTCTTCACAATAATAATCAAAGTTAAGATGAAATTCTACAGTCTGTCAGCTAAGGTGTATTAATTGGGGGAAACAGTATTGGTATACGCAAAAGAGCAGGTCTTTTCTGAAGACTACAGTTGGGAAAATGTTAATGCATAGTTAGGAAGAAAGCATTTTTCAATACCTTAATTCTAATTGTGTTTCTCCTTTGCATGTTTGGATTATGTTAGATGTATGTGTCGAATGTAAAATCTGAGAACCTCAAGGGCGATGTCAGGGTTGCTGTGCAGGTGCTGAAGACGAGGACACGGAATTTCCATATAATAGGTTTAATAAACAAAATGAAACTTCCAAAAATGAAACAAGAACAAAACTCCAGGAAATCAGGATTTACACACAACCACACATGGACGACGATCGACAAACACTGGGAGAAAACACAGGGCTTAAATACACTTGAAATGATTGAATGATTAACTGAACACAGGTGATAAAACTGAACACAAACGAGGAGCGGGAAAACTTAACAGGGCTAAACCAAAAACCACAAAGACAGGGGGAAACAAGATCACAAAAGATTAACAGAACACATCAAAACGTGACAGTACCTCCCCCTCCCCGAAGGCGCGTCCTCGCGCCGTATAACATCCAAAGGGGTGGGAGGGTGGGCGCCCTGGAGGCTGACGAGGGCATGGTGCAGGTCCAGGAAGCCTCCAGGGCGGAGCAGGCTGTGGGCGTGGCCACGGCGGTGCAGGCTGTGGGCGTGGCCACGACGGTGCAGGCTGTGGGCGTGGCCACGACGGTGCAGGCTGTGGGCGTGGCCAAGGCGGAGCAGGCTGTGGGCGTGGCCAAGGCGGAGCAGGCTGTGGGCGTGGCCACGACGGTGCAGGCTGTGGGCGTGGCCAAGGCGGAGCTGTCGGACCCTCGGGCGTCCAGGGCGGCGCTGTGGAACCCTCGAGCGTCCAGGGCGGAGCTGTGGGACCCTCGGGCGTCCAAGGCGGAGCTGTGGGACCCTCGGGCGTCCAGGGCGGTGCTGTGTGACCCTCGGGCGTCCAAGGCGGAGCTGTGGGACCCTCGGGCGTCCAGGGCGGTGCTGGCTCTTCAGGTGACCATGGCGGTGCAGACCCTTCAGGTGGCCATGGCGGTGCAGACCCTTCAGGTGGCCATGGCGGTGAGGACCCTTCAGGTGGCCACGGCGGTGAAGACCCTTCGGGTGGCCATGGCGGTATAGACCCTTCAGGTGGCCATGGCGGTGTTATCTTTTCGGGTCTCCGTGGATCTTTGGCCGGCCACGGCGAAGGCGTATGGCGCCCCCCCAAAATTTTCTTGGGGAGGACAGGCTCATGATCGGGAACTGACTTGACATCAACGGGCGCTGGGTCAACGGGTTCTGGGTCAACGGGCTCTGGGTCTGGCGCTGGGTCAATGGGCTCTGGCGCTGGGTCAACGGGCTCTGGCTCTGGGTCAACGGGCTCTGGGTCAGGGTCAACGGGCTCTGGCGCTGGCTCTGGGTCAACGGGCTCTGGCTCTGGCGCTGGGTCAACGGGCTCTGGCTCTGGCACTGGGTCAACGGGCTCTGGCTCTGAGTCAACGGGCTCTGGCTCTGGGTCAACGGGTTCTGGCTCTGGGTCAACGGGCTCTGGCTCTGGGTCAACGGGCTCTGGCTCTGGGTCAACGGGCTCTGGCTCTGGGTCAACGGGCTCTGGCTCTGGGTCAACGGGCTCTGGCTCTGGGTCAACGGGCTCTGGCTCTGGGTCAACGGGCTCTGGCTCTGGGTCAACGGGCTCTGGCTCTGGGTCAACGGGCTCTGGCTCTGGGTCAACGGGCTCTGGCTCTGGCGCTGGGTCAACGGGCTCTGGCTCTGGCTCTGGGTCAACGGGCTCCGTGCTGGATGGGACCAGCATATCAGGAAACTCGGGGCTGGACGGGACCAGCATATCAGGAAACTCGGGGCTGGACGGGACCAGCATATCAGGAAACTCGGGGCTGGGCTCAGGCTCTGGCGGGCAGGCGACGGGCTCAGGCTCTGGCGGGCAGGCGACGGGCTCAGGCTGGCTGGTCTCTGGCGGGACGGTCTCTGGCGGAAGAAGCTCTGGGAGGTCATCAAATGGATCAGGCGCAGGATCAATGGGCACTGGCGCGGGTTGGCTGGATGGAACCAGTGGTGCAGGCTTGGGTGGGCAGACGATGGGCTCTGGTGGGAGCGTGCAGGTGATGGGCTCAGGCGTTGGCGTGCAGGTGATGGGCTCTTGCTCTGGCTGGCCGTGGAGATCGGGCTGGATGTCTCCCACGGTGAGTGAGGAACCACACACCCACAGCGTACGGGCAATGAACTTAACTAAAGGGAGGTGGAGATCTCCCAATAACAGTATCTGGGCGAGGGTATCGTCCATCCCACTCCAAAACTCATGTGTTAGGGACTCCTCGTCCCAATTAGAGTCCCGGAAAAGATGGAGATATATCTCCGCATATTCCTCCAGAGACCGGCCGTCTTGTGGGACACAGAGTTCGTAGTTCATTCCCCTTTTTTTTTGTTAAGGTCGATCGTTCTGTCAGGGTTGCTGTGCAGGTGCTGAAGACGAGGACACGGAATTTCCATATAATAGGTTTAATAAACAAAATGAAACTTCCAAAAATGAAACAAGAACAAAACTCCAGGAAATCAGGATTTACACACAACCACACATGGACGACGATCGACAAACACTGGGAGAAAACACAGGGCTTAAATACACTTGAAATGATTGAATGATTAACTGAACACAGGTGATAAAACTGAACACAAACGAGGAGCGGGAAAACTTAACAGGGCTAAACCAAAAACCACAAAGACAGGGGGAAACAAGATCACAAAAGATTAACAGAACACATCAAAACGTGACAGGCGACCTGTTGAGAAGCAACTGCATTGGAATATCTGGGATGCCAAAGATCAGTTGAGCTTGTGTGATGAAAACATTACATACAAGATTTTACATTTAGGGTCAGTCGATTAGTCATTTGGCTCCCAGCAATCTGTTGGCGGAGACGAGAAAGCAAACACAGAGGGTAAAAGTGCGTTTGAACGGAGTCGTGAATGGAAAAAAGCGGGCATGGCGTGGGAGGAACAGTCACTTAGCGTTCACATTCATTGCCACCTAACATGCCAAGGTTAGGGGTTAATGTGTTTCCATGGAAACTGAAACACTGGAGCCGTGAGACTGAGGAGAGATTTGCCTTCGATTTCTTTCTTTCTTTTTTTCAAACGAGATGAGAGGACAGATGACAGAAAGAGATCCAGATCCAGAAGAGGAGACATGATTGCTAAAACATAGCAACCTTGATAAAGATGTTGCTGTGCCATATCAAAACTTTAGAACCAGAGTCATAATTTTAATGCAGTTATGATATTCTGTAGTGAAAAACAGAGGTGGCTTATGATAGGATTCTTTCCCAATTCAAGTAGATTCACTATCATTGGGGTTATTAAGATGTTTTAATGTTTTTTAAAAGAAGTTTCTTTTGCTCACAAAGGCTGCATTTATTTAATAAAAAATAAAGGTAAAATAAAGTAACATTTTGCATTTGTTCTTCAAAACTGGTTCAGAATTTTTTGTTATTAGTCAATGGTAATATAAATGTACACTATGTAACTTTCTTTCCTCTAGTGGTTAAAAAACAAACCTGCATGTATTTTGCCGAGACACGCATGGGCAAGTGACATATGTACTCAATTTCTGCAAAAACCATACCACACAGTCTAAATATAAACACCTACAATAGGCTGAATTAGGGTACGAAAAAAACATTACATATAATACCTTTAAACATTTACTTATACCTTTTTAAAATCCAAAGTTGTATTTGTTAAAATTTGTGTAACATTTTTACTAACATTAAAGGCAATTTCGGACAGGCTAGCAATAGCAAGCTAGCTTTAAAAGCATAAGATCCCACCCTCCCTTCAGAACGCTCTTTTAAACCTTTCCCCGCCAAACACAGAATTTTTCATTTTTTGTAAGAAAATACTTCCTCCCTAAACACAGAATTTTCTGCATTTCCACTATAGGCCAATTCACATCTCTCACAGACAAACGCCAACAAACACGTTTGTTGGGTTTTGTCTGAGGTCAGTGTGTTCGGTGTCTGTTGGCGTTATGGATTAATTTTCAACTCGACTGAGGGGCAGTGTGAATGTGACAGTTTTTTTTTTCATATAAAGTTCTAAATCCAACTGACAACTTGTTTGTAGGTGTTTGTTGGCGGTTTGTGATTTTCTCAGCTTTTTGCTCAAATTGCTCAAAATTAAACTCCTCTACATTCAAGTGTTGAAAAAAAAAAGAATGCATGAAGCTAGAATAAAACAGGTTGTTGTTTTTTTTAAAGGAGAGGGTCTGTTCTTTCTTTTGATATATTGCATGTTCAGATATTCATACAACAAAATAATCTGGGGGCCATGTAATTTTTGTGAAAATTATCAAAAATGCTGTTGGTGGCTGGCAAATAAAAAAATAAAATAAAACGCTGGGGGAAAGAGTACACAGTACACACCTCCTTCAAAACACATGATGCGACACACACAGCTTCTACAAAGCTTCCAGATACTTTGATTACCTCATGTCTCGGAGCACATATATTAAAATAATAATGAATGTAAACAACTTGAAAAAGGTTGTTGATACTGTTACCAGAGAAACGCGTAAATCTGAGTCTCTGGACGTAAACAGCTCCGGGTAGAACGTCACAGGTTGCCTTCACGTAATTATGGTTATGACTAGCATGAACTCAGCATAGGCTCATTGTTTTGGTTCAGGACAGGAGAAACTGTAAAAGGCGGCTGCTGTGATGTGTGGCGCTCGGTGACTGTCTGTCTGTCTACAACTCTGCATAGCCTTACAGAAGGCGCTGATGATGTGTGATATCTGCGCGAGCAGGGTGCAGACATGGGATCGAATGCTTGGACAAACATGTTTTGATCCTGTGACTTCCAAAGAATATATATGTACACGTTTTAATATTTAGACCACTTCTATTATTGATTTATATCAGAACGTGAAGAGAGTTTAAACCAGTAGCCTATAACAAAATGTGTTTATAAAGCAAATTGCATACCCTACCTTTAAAGATTTATAAATGCTTTAAAAACATATTGCTCATTGTTATTTTGTTAGCCAATGCATCAATTAATGTTAACAAATGAGACCTTATTGCACAGTTACCAAAAACAGTAACATTGTGAAATATTATAAACATTTAAAATAACTGTTTTCTATTTTAATATATTTTATCATTGAATTTTCAAGTCATAACTCCAGAAATCGTTCTGATTTGGTGTTCAATATACTATTATTATTATTATTATTATCAATATTGAAAACTGTTTAATAACAATCACCAGATTGCTGCTTAATATTTTTGTGGAATTTTTTTTTTTCCCCAGGATTTTTTGATAAATAGAATGTTCGAACAAAACAAGGCCTTCACACTGCTTCTAAAGGGAATGCAGACAGATCTCTGTTGAATTGCAGTCACGTAGGAATGCATACTATACAGTACAGTGGGTTGATGACCTCCAACATTTTAATCGCTGTCATTGTGAACGCCCCTTTAGGCAGTAATGCATGGAATTTTTCATAAAACCTGGTCAACCCTGCTAAATACAGTAAATCCTACTGTCACGCTTTTATCAATTATGTGGAATTTTGTTAATCTTAACATTCCTTCAACAGCAATAGTTTTATTTACTGAGAAATTCTGCCTAATCCATCATTCAGCTTGACAAACTACAGCAGTTGTGTATTTGCTTTCAGCTATAGTATGTGAATGAAGTATTAGCTTTAAGTCAGATAGATTGTGTAACAGCAAATGTAAAGCTAAAAAAATGGACAGATGGAGGGCTTGACTCCTCGGGAAGAATATGTCACACCAAACCTACTTGGGGTTGCATTATTAAGTTTAAATAAAATGAAACTAGTAATTAGCTCATTCATTTAAATGGGGGGGGGGGGGGGGGGGGTTAATTTCATAGAAAGTGTACTCCACTTTATTAGTTGTGGAGTGTTTGACACTTTGCTATAGGTAACATGTTCATTATGACTGCAAGGAAGAAGCATGTGATGTAGTATGACTAATAATAATAATCAGACTGATGCAAAACGGCTTTGAATTGTTGATTTAATTATAACCCAACATCTTTCTGTTGTAAAAAGGCAGTCATCCTCTTGTTTTACAAGCGACGTCAAACTGCATGAGAGCGCCATCTGCTGAATATTGAAGACAAACGTATTGTAATCGAGCTGAGAAAAAAAAAGGCCAAATGTATCAGGCTGAATGAATTTTACCCATAAAATTAAATCAACATCAAATACAAAAATAAATAATAATAAATCCACAATATATAATAACTTTAAATGCTCTAATATATTTTAACTAATTGGATATTTTTCACATTAACCAGAACCATCTACTATTATGGTAGATTTTGATATTAATTGTTTTGGAGTAAACAGAGAAATATTATAACAAATAAAATATGAGGAATTCCCTTATATTCTAAATATACACTGCTTAACACATTTATTAGACCACCTGTAATAAGAAGAAAAAACACAAATATTTTAGGAATCTGTCAAAACCTTGTTTCATAAAAACTTTATTGACATTTATTAGTCAAATAACAAACTGAAACAGCTAAATAGTCTTTATTCACAAATAACAACCCCCCCAAAAAAAACACGTTTATACAGGAAATTTCAATTCTGAAGGAATTAATCCTTTAAGGGCACATGTTTAATGAGACAACAGGTATGTTTTGGTAGTGGGAAGTAGTTCAAGTTCAAGGAACAATATGGACTACGGACAATGTGTGGTTGGACTTCATATGTGTAGCTGTAAACTTGAAATAATGAGACACACTGGAAGCCATTTGGAAGCAATGTTTATTCATTTCGAGTACAATAAAGAAAGACACTGTTTCCATCTTTGTACCTTTTTTTCTGACATTGAGTTTGTAATATGGGCCAAACACTTCTAACTCCTGTTACCAATACCAGCGGCTTAGTGGAAAGCAGTAGCATTAGCAATAATCATTCATTGCCATTTTGCTCTGAATTTTATGAAAGCTAGTTACATTTGGTCCAAGACTATAATAAAGCATTAAGAAAACAACTTTGCAACATCACTGAATCACAATAAATCAACATTTTTGTTAATAAACAATCTTTTCTTTATTGAAATAAAAGCTTATTGAAATAAATAAACATGGAAACTCATGTGCTAAAGCTCTATATAATGTCCACTGCATAAAGAAGATAAGCTGGAGAACAATGAGAACAATGCAAGCATTGTACTGCTGCATGACAGAAATAACGCTAACTTGCCCATTTAGAAGGTCCAACTATGCAGATTCTGTACAATTCAGCAGTCGAACAGCACACATTTTCAACAGAAGTAGGAAAAGCCATATAGACAAATCTCATTACTTGGATTTAGAAGATTAAGATGTAGTTTGTGTTTTTAGAGTATTTAAAAATGTTTGTTTACATCAATTAGAAAGTACATGTTAAACACTTTTTTTATGAAACTGATACAAATATTCAATATTTTGTACATGATAAAAACGATAAAAGTGTTTAATTAAATATCAAAATGATTCAGAAGTGACAAAATAAACAGTAGTGTATGCAGAGGGATCCGTTGCTTCAAACTGGAGTCTTCAGTGAAAGTAGAAAGGAACATTGATTTTAAACAATGATGCATTGTTAGAGCCATAATATTCAGTAAGCAAAGCGTGATCCAAACGGCAGTCTGTTGGAAAATAGGCTACTCATTAACCGAATAGACAAACCGTGACAGAACGTTCAATCACGTACCATTTCTGAACAAACTGTACAAAACTACAAAAATGCATGAATATACAATAAATGACAATGGAACATTACATATAGGCCTGATTGAATGGATACCCATAATGCTGATGCAAAATAATAACCATGGACGTCTATTACATTTTCAATAATAAGGGTACATTTGGGCCTAGTCTACACAACAACAATATCCTGAAAACATTTTCTTTGCCCTTTTTGGCGTACAGACTACAACGTTGTCAAAACGATCTAGCGTCCACACGTATCCGCGAAAATGACTAAAAACGGAGTAATATAATGTAGGTGTAATTCAAACAGTAATGAGAAAGTGTGTTAACATATAAGAATCAAGAATTCAACAATGCCGTGGTATAAGCTGTAAAAAATTTTACCTAAATCAGCACAACTATTAAGCCAACAAGCAGACCAATTGCCAATATGGTGGCGATGACAGCCCACGCACACACACCACTACAACTGCACAAGTGATGCTGCATGAAAAACTTGGCCTTGCTCAGTCGGGCTGCTGTTAGTGGAGGGTAACGGGCGTCATTCAAACTCTCCATAGCAAAAGACTTGATGAGACAGGAACGATGGTGACTCAGCTGGTCAAACGTGTGTCTCCCATGATATTTGCCCATTCCACTGTTTCCTTGCAGAGAAAGAGTGAGAAAAAGAGACAAATTCTAATATATTCTTATATCGAAGTGATTTCTTATATATACAGATATAATCACTTAATATTTAAGACATTAAGATATTTGTTATAAGAAAAGAAAAATGTATTATTTTATCACTTAAAGCTACAATATGTATGATTTTTGTAATAAAATATCCAAAAATCACTTGCACAGTGTGATATATTTCCTATAGTTGTGTACTCACAATATCCCAAAAGTTCCCAAAGATTTTTCAATTTTAAATAATGGCTTGTCCATGTTCACTTGTCGCCTGTCAATGACATAATATCTGCGTTATCCCTGTTTTCCGCTCATACTGCCATAGTAACTATGGCGACAGACGTGGAAAACTGCGTTACGTCTAGCGCCACGCTGACGCTGTTGTTTCATTCAAACATTATGGACCATGGCAAGCAGACTTTGGGACAAAAGGAGAACTAAAACGAGAATCAATATCAGCGTGGCGTTTTCAAGATGCCGAGAGCTTCACGTCGCGACAAATTTCGACTTGATAGAGTACCGTACTTTACGACTCTTACGTACTTTATTAGACAGGCGAGCAAATGTACATAAAACTAGTCAATGTATATTGCTCAACATGATGAAATGTTAGAATATGATTAGTATGTTATTCTAATGTTGATCTAGCTTACTGTGTATGTCTCATACCGACAAGCTAACACATAGAATAACATTATAACTTTCAACACACTCATATGCAGTTTAGTGTGATAGTGTAACGTTAGACCAAGTGAAACAGCGCTAGCGGCGATTTTTTTTTTTTTTTTACATATTGTAGTTTTAATTTTATATAAAATATAATTTAAATTATGGTTTCTAAATCAAATGTTGTATATTAAAATTACCATTATTTTACCATTATTACTTTTCTTGAGTGATTTGTAATTGGTTTGCTTACCTACACCTCCAAAAGGTAAGGTATCGACAGTATAATGCATCAAGACATCATTAACAGTAACTCCTCCACTGGTGGTTTCTGTTAACATTCGTTTGATCACCTAAACGGAACAAAGATATTAACTTGGAGATATTGAAATTGACTTGAAATTTAAATATCTGCCTTCCAAAAAACATTGGTAATCAAATAATACCGTTTTATCAGAGGAAAACACATAGAGCGCCAAAGGCTTTTCCCTTGTGTTGATCAAATTGATGGCCTCACTCAAGCCATTAACAGTGACAATGGGCAGTAGCGGTCCAAATATTTCTTCTTGCATGATTTTGAAATGGGGCATACATCCTTCAGAACTGTAGGAGCTGGTAGGGAAGAAAAACAACGTTTTTGCTTGATCAAAGTCAACTCATAAGTAGGCATGTGCCGGTATCAAATTTTCATGCTGCGATTAATTGATTGAGCTTTTATCACGGTATACGGTATTATCACGATATTTTATTTACATAAGAGAAACAGATGGATTGGGGGGGGGGGGGATCTAAAAAAACAACTTGCATCACAATAGGTGTAATTGTGATTGTCAAAACATTTGGTAACTAAACAGAATTTTATTAAGTTTAGTGACAACATGTTACAATGTTTACATGGTACAGTGACTGGTAGGCTACTGTTTGTATTATTGCTTAACACAATTTTCACGATTTCAGTTCAATTCTTGATTTGATTTCAATCTTAACTCATTTGAATAAATATTAGGTAGGCTACAGTAGATAGCCTACATGTACATTTTTCTCAAGAAAAAAATTTATCTCACATAATTCTGTAAACATACAGAAAGCCCTATCAACTGGTATTGTTAAAGGTTAAAATTAACAAATTAAATATAATGTGGTTTTCATTATAATAACAATTATGTAGCCTAATAACATAAGTAAAAATATAATAAATATGTAATATAGTGCACATATTTAGCGAAAAATTATCCTCTCTATTTTTTCTAGGCAACAAACGTGCTGGTAATTAAATGGCCTGAGGTAAAATGTAACGTTCTGTGACGATTGTTCTCCTGCAGTTTTATTGACATTTGCGTGATGAAAAACACTGAGTGATCTATTATGTATGAGGCATAGCCTTGCTATTATACCTTTCGGGAAGTTGTACTATATCTTTAAATAAAAGTAACAGTGATCGTATATTTGAAACTAGGCAAGTACGATTGTCGTTCTTGAACAAAGGGTTTACAAGCGCCAAAACGGTATTTATTGTCTGTATTTCGTAATGAAATGGACAGAACCTGAGAGCTGAGAATTTTTTTCATATAAAAAGTAACCTGATCTCTCTAGTCTGTCGGTGTCAGTGTCCTCTTTGCTCCGCGATTTTTCTCTGCGTGAGAAAATGTAGGCTATGTTTGGCGTGAGAGCATGTGAAAAGTGTTGATTGCGTGAGTCTCAAGCTGAATGTTATGAAGTTCTCAATTTCACATCTACGTGTTCTCGAGTTTAGCTACTCTTTTACCTTCATAGTTAGCAGTTCTGCTTTTAGAAAGGAGATAAATCGTCGGCAGCGTTCCTCTTTCCGCCATGCTTCTTCTCAATGCGAGGATTGTTTACATTAGACTAGAGCGCGCACTGCGCCGCATGCACACAGTGCTTATGTGGGGATTGTTTACATCAGAGTGCGCACGTGTTTTGCGCAGCATATACGCAGTTGGGTTTTATTAACGGTTGATGGAAAATAAGCTAATGCGCATTCAAAAAATCAAAATTCGGATCTATTATTTTTCACGGTATTTTGAAGTGCCCGCGATAACAATATCGTGCATATTCATTACCGCGATTTATCGCATTACCGAATACCGGCACATGTCTACTCATAAGTAATCTCATTCCTTTATTATTGGCAATAAAAGTTGCCCTTACCTATGTAACACTGTGAGCGATCATTCTCTCCTCCAAGAGCAATTGTACATTCATCCATCAGAGCTAATACTCGGTCGAAGTGACGTGTGTTAATGATTCTGCAATAATCTGGAGAGCTTTTAGGGTCCTCTTGGTAGAACTCCTGAAATGAGTTGAGATTCCAGATCATGTCTAACTACCATCGTGGGAACGTAAAAGAAATTAATACAAAAGAAAGAAAAGTACACACCTGCAGTGTTATTTGAATCTCTTTAACTATCCTATCCTGGATGCTTGGCTCACACAGAATGTAGTCTGGTGCAATGCATGTCTGACCACAATTTGCAAACTTTCCCCAGGTTATTCGTCTGATATAAAGGTGGACATTTGAAAAGCTGTTATTTTAACTGATTATCTGTTTCTCAAAAGCTTTAAATTACTTAGAATTTAAAGTTTGTCAAAACGAAAATTCTGTCATCATACCTCATGAAGAATTCAAATGAAAGTCAATAGGGTTGAAAATAAAACTGGACCCCATTGACATTGACAACACAGACATTTTTCAATCAAACAGGTTTAGAATGACATAAAGGTGACTAAATGACAGAATTTTTTTTTTTTTGCTGAACTATCCCTTTAACATAAAACGGTATAATACCGGCATGCCACGGCAATGTCACAGTTCTTGTCAATATAACAAGGGCTTTTCCCTCCCAGTTCTAGAGTCACTGGTGTGAGATGACGAGCTGCTGCTTCCATAACCAGTTTCCCCACAGTGCTGCTTCCAGTGTAGAAGATGTGGTCGAAACGCTGCTTCAGCAGCTCCTGGGTCTCTGGAACCCCTCCTGTCACCACTTGATACATCTCCTAAAAGTATTCAAAAGTTTGTCATGCTGTTCTCAAAGAACTTACAACAAACACGAGACTGAATTATAAAAACATAATGAGTTCATGAACCTTATCTAGATAAAGAGGAAGCAGTTCTTTCATAAGTCTAGCAGAATGCTCACTCAGCTCTGATGGTTTCACCACAGCTGCATTGCCTAAATAACAAAAAGAAGTGGAAAACTGTGTAGGGGGTAAATCTCATTTGGTGTTGGTGATTCTTCTCAATGAGCTAAAAGAGATTGAAAGTCAACATGAAATCAAAACTGACATCATTTACTTTCTAAATGCACATGCATAGTCTTGAATCTTCCTTCAAAATGTAATAACTTGCTCCAGTCTCTCTTTCCTATCTATCCAACATTTTTAATTTCCGTTCCGACCTTGTCCAGCTCAGTATTGTGGCCATAAGACCTTTCTTTAGCCCTCCTCCTCCCCAGAACCACCTGTCTAGATCTGTAACAGCGGGTGGGGTGGGGTATGTATACTAATCCCTGTAATTCTGGGTAAGTTTCAGCAGTATACTTAGCTCATGCCAGTAGCAACATAGCAGATATAATCCTCAAAGATCAATCCTACCTCCATTCTTATCAATAAAAGTTGTCTGACTGAGCTTTCTTTATCAGCTATAATCACCTCGTACTACATTAACATTTTATATTCCAATCAATTCTCAACATCAATTCCGAACATTTTCTTCTGTTTTTTTTGTAAGTGGTTTACATTGTGGAAGTCGCACGGCTGACACAAAGTTTAATGTTGACTGTAATAAGAATAGATCCTAGTACCAGCTGCAATGGCTCCGACGAGGGGCTGCAGGATCATGGCCCAAGGGTAGTTCCAGGTTCCAATTATCAGCACAACACCCAAAGGTTCAGGCTTTATGTAAACATCATCAAGTGCACTGTTGAGATTCTTCTTCACATGCCGAGGAGCTGCCCAGTCTGCCATGTTACTCTCTGCCAACTTGATGTCACTCTCAATGCCGATCAACTCAAAGAGTGAAGTGCTATACGTATTCTGTTTGATGACAGTGACGGTAAAGATTAAAAACGTTCAGTGTTCCTAAAAGGAATGTTTTTTTTTTTAGATTAAGGAAACATTAATAATTCAGAATGTCTGCGGTACCCTGTTGAGGTCTTGTTTTAGAGATTGTTCAATGTCTGCTTGGTGTTCAGTGAGGAGCCTGTGAAGGGCTCTGAGCTGCTGTTTCCTGTATTGCAGGGGTCTGGATCTGCCCGAATGGAAGACCTCCCTCAACCCATCCACAACCTGCTTCTCCATTTGTACAGGCCTGAATTATACTTTTCCTATAGGTTTGAGCAGAATAAAAAGTTTTTTTCGTTTCACTTTATTTTGATGGTACCTTTACACATTCTGTTGACTATAAGTATAGTTGTACCTACATACTAACTCTCATTAGATTGTTAGTAGAGTATTAGTAGACTGGTAGGGTTAGGGTTAGAATAAGTTGATGTAGTTGCACAGTTACTTATGGTCAGAAGAATGTCTGTTTTAGGGAGCATCACAATAAAGTGTTAGCAGATATTAAGCAGACAGCCAACTAATATTCTAATGAGAGTTAGTTGACATGTTGTTGCAAAGTTACTTATAGTCAACAGAATTTTTAAAAGGGGCCATCAAAATAAAGTGTTACTGTTACTAAATTTGTAATGGGAAAAGAGAATATTATAAACTGCATTATAGAGGATAGCCAAAACTGATAATTTTTGACAAAAAAGTGTCAACATTAAAATTATTTTAGATTTTTTGGGGAGTTTTCATTGGCCATTTCAGTTTAGAAATCAAGGTATTTTACTCCTCAGATAGACACACTGGCAAAATAATCACCATTGGCTAGTATCTCCTACGGGGGCTGTGTAAAAGGCTGCAAAAGATAAGGGTCTGTGGTTTCAAGAGGACTTTGAGAAGTGATTGTAAAAAGTAAGAAAAAACCTATCCCAGAGGTTCAAAATGGTTGCACAGAAGGAAAGATGACACTTTGTTGAAGGTAGACCCTATATTCAAGGGCAGGGTGAAATAATTCTCTCAACTTCATTGAGACTCATATATCTGGCTTAATGATAATTGGTTCTGATTATTGTGAACTTATTGACTTTGTGAACAACTTTTCCCACAACATAAAGGACCATAAAGTTTTCCTATAATCCAAGACGTCTGTGGCCATTCAGTTTAATGTGAAGTACAAATTAATATTTAAGTCGTTAAGTTAAAGTGAATAGAAACGTACGTATCTCTCCTCAGTCATTCTCTGTTCAGCATTCGGTTATGACAGTAACACAATGAAACTCATTTCAAGATCAATGTTCCCATTATTATACTTTATTTGTAGATAAAGGTCTATGCATAAAATCACTTTATCCTGCAGGAGTTTATTACACATTTTTTTTAGCCAGGAGATTTTCTAATGATATATTGTTTAATTCCCTGCAGCTTATTCTTTAAATCATGTTTTTTATTGTTACGCTATGCAGTTTTTGAGAACATGTTCAACTTTTTCTGGTTCACTATTGCACTTCCTTCTTGGATGTTGATTTCATGCAAGTTGACATTTAAAAATGAATGATTATTATTTCCTTCTGAAACCCAATCTCATTTTCCCACTTTTTGTCGGCTAACAACGGCCTTCAGCCGTGATTTATTCACGATATACAGCTATGGTCATGTTAGGGTTAATAGCCTACCTCTTTTTAGACTCGGACTCAAAAGTAAAGTTAGTCACAAATGTTACCGGCGGAATTAAAAAGGTTTAGTTCGCTGGTTGTTTATGGAGATACATGTTCATGCCACGAAACTAAAGCATATTTTTTTCATATTTATACAGTCGATCACGTGCATACAGTATGTATTTAACATTAGGCTATGGAATCTGTTTGTAAAGGTCATGCAAACATTCGGTAAAGATAAAAAATCATATCTGTCTAATACTTACATAAAATCGTTCGTAAATAGGTGCTGAATCTGTAACGGCTCCGGTGCAGTGACTTCGAGGGAGACTAGATCACATTAACAATACAACCGCATTTAACTATGTTCATCACATCAGGGGGCGGCGCATCGGTACGGCTAAACCCACGCGACACACGTCCACTTACGAGGGGAAAATCACCACTTTATAAAGAATGGCAACGAATGTGGTTGGTTGTAACCATAGACTAAAAAAAAAAAAAAAAACAAGGTTGTAACGCATTCAATTGTGTTTATTCAATATGATGCATACAATTCTAGGAGAACGTGGGGCAATATTGTAACTTTATTAAACATGTAAATAATTCAGATGGTTACACATGACATATAACTCAGATTTAAGCTTTTTCCTTTATTACATAATGCCAATCACCAATTAATCAATATCATAAAACATTGACAAAAGTATTTTACAACCATATGATTGCTTACTTGTAACAGAACTCCAAGTAAAAATGAATAATCTGATTTCAAAGGGTGTACATTCAAGATTATAACATGTGAGGGATGGATATACATGAACAACTTTAATATGCATGAACAAATGTATCCATCAACAGCCCTGGTTCAAAAAGACAATCTTTAGGTTGTCCTTCGTTTGTCATCTCAAGAATCTCTGCAAAGCACAAAACAAATGAAATAATTTCACATGAAATGTTTTACAATAAGAAGACTGTTCAAGGCATGCGACATTCATGACTAAAGAGCAAATGCCTGTACTTTACAATCTGCCTAAGAACAATAAAACACATATTTCAAGGCATATTAACTAATAATAACAATTTCCCATTCTGAGTATAGCTATTAGGTAGGCAAAAAGTAACTCTAAGCTGCAATGCTCTTTTTTAATGTTTTATTCATCAAAGAATCTTGAAAAAAGTATCACAGGTTATAAAAAAATATTAAGCAGCACAACTGTTTCCAACATTGATAATAAATCAGCATATTAAAATGATTTCAGAATGATCGTGTGACACTAAAGACTGAAGTAATGGCTGATGACAATTCAGCTTTGGATCATAGAAATAAATTATATTTTAAATTGTACAAATATCTTACATTATTACATATTATACATATATCTCTATCTATCTATCTATAGAGAGAGAGAGAGAGAGAGAGGAAACATCTCACCTTCACCACAAAGGCCGCCAGCGCAGCAAGCATAGCAACCTGCGCCACCTGACGCCACCGAGTCATATTTACTTGCTTTAAGAGAAAAACACGGGCCCAGCGTAACTTCTCCGTTGTATGGGGTGGGTAGCGCATCTGATTCACTCCCTCCATGTTCAGCTTCTTAATAAGACAGCTTCGAAGGTGACTCAGCTGATCAAAACCATATTTACCATGGTAACGACCAGTTCCACTATTCCCTGTTACAATTTCAAATAAATCCATTGCCTGTGTCAATTTTTACAGATGATTTAGAAAACCATGAAAATGAATAAAGATACTCACCAACCCCACCAAAAGGCAAATCACTTATGGTAAAATGCACCAAACAGTCATTGGCTAAGAGCGCTCCACTAGACGTCTCTGATATCACCTGTTTAATGACCTGTGAGAAAATATTAATTGTTTGTTTGCCGTCTAACAGGAGGTAGAAATAATGCATCACTCTACCTACCTTACTACTGGAAGAGAAAACGTAGAGTGCTAGTGGCTTTTCTCGTTCGTTGATGAACTGAATGGCTTCATTTAAGCCATTGACAGTGATGATGGGCAGAATTGGCCCAAAGATCTCTTCCTGCATCACTTTGGATCCTGATGTCACATCCCTCAAAACAGTAGGAGCTGAAGCACACAGGAAAAATAAACGCATGGTCATGACAGCATAACATAATTCCTTAACTTCTGCTACATGGGTACATACCGATATAACATTCCGATTCATCACTGTCTCCTCCAATTGCCACTGTGCTACCCTCAATAAGTGCAGTTATCCTCTTAAAATGCCGTTGATTAATAATCCGTCCGTAGTCTGCAAAACTCTTGGGGTCATTGGTATAAAACTCCTGTAAGTGAATAAATAAGACAGTAGTTTACATTTACATGCAGTCAAATAATCTGTTACTACCGTAATCAGACTGATGGATTTAGAATTGGAATGGGTGGTTTAGACCTGAAATAATCTGATCAAAAGGTAAAAATTAAACATGTTAATTAAGACCATTTTCTCAATCAGATTTAACTGTGCAGCGATGAGTATGTCAGTCCCTCCAGAAAAAACGCGATTATGCGATTGCATGATTCAATACATAATCAGCCAAAGTGGCCGCATTTTTCCAAATACGCTGCACATTTACAGCATAAATTGCAGATTTCCGCGCAAAATATGCGGGGCTTGCATGATTTCATTATCCCTGCATCTTCGTTGCAAAAAAGTCACATATATCTTAGCAGAAAGTTGAACAATGTTGCGTTTACTTCACACAAAAGCAGCCTGTTGCTATGGGAACGTTATGATGTGACGTAATTACGCGACGTGAACATCATCGAAAAACTGTAAAACAGGAAGCACACTTTTTTAAAATATTTTATTTATTAATTTTTACAGAAGTTGTAGCATATTCCTTTTGTAAAGCTACAGAACTTGTTAGACTCATCAATGTTTTGTAAGTTTGAGCCATGTGTTTATTAAGGTCTGAAATAAAACGAGATGAGAACTTAAATAATCCCAGCACTTTCTGTGATGTACTATGCTTGCTTATCATTGGAAGTAATAAGAAATGACTCTTTACATTAAGGTGGTAGCCTAGTGAGAACAGGGTTTTGGGGGAATCACTTTTTTCTCTTTTTCATTTCAATTTTTGCAAGTTCCCGCAATTTTATCATATAAATATCCCGCATATTCCATCGCATTTTTTAAGAAAATGTGCCGCATAATCAAGGATCTTTGCCCACAACAATCACAAAAAAAACATTTGGAAGGACTGGTATGTTTACATACGTGTTTACAACTTACGAACGTGCAAATGTTTATTTCCTCCTTTGTTTTATGAATTGGTCGGTGGAGATTGAAGACTGAATTTACGAAAAATTTGCTAAAACAGCTCTTCTAATAAAAATGTAATCAAGGCAAAAATGGGAATTATGCTCAAGGTAGCTCCGGTGACAATCACAACAGCTTTTTCCAGTTCTGAATGCTATCACTGAGCACTGGGCCCTGCGCATGCGCTGAATGTAATGAATGTAAACGAATATGTGAATCAGAGTATATCAAAGTTTAGGGCTCATTTAAACAACCTCGAGAATCTCATATCAGATTGGATTCCTTCGGACTGACAGAAATTTGTGCATGTAAACATACATAACACTGTCATAAGAGCAATAGCATCTAAATACATACCTGGATGCATTTTTGGATCTCATTAATCACTTTGTCTTGGATACTGGATTCACAGAGGATGTAATCCGGTGCAATGCAGGTCTGACCACAGTTCATATACTTTCCCCAAGTAATGCGACTAATGGCGTAAGAACATTGTTGAATACATTTGTTGATTATTCTAAATTAGTTATCACATACACCAAGTAGGGATCAAACTTGATTATTCTTGAGCTCACCTGGGCTTTTTCTAAACTACTATATTTAATTATTTAGCTTTAGGTTTATATAACTCATGGCAAACTCACCGGCAGGCAATTCTGATGTCACAGTTCTTGTCAATATAACAAGGGCTTTTCCCACCCAGTTCTAGAGTCACTGGTGTGAGATGACGAGCTGCTGCTTCCATAACCAGTTTCCCCACAGTGCTGTTCCCAGTGTAGAAGATGTGGTCGAAACGCTGCTTCAGCAGCTCCTGGGTCTCTGGAACCCCTCCTGTCACCACTTGATACATCTCCTGAACACATTAATAGAGATAGTAGATGAATTAAAGGAATAGTTCACCCAAAAATAAAAATTAGCCCATGATTTACTCACCCTGAAGCCATCCTAGGTGTATATGACATTCTTCTTTCAGACGAATACATTCTGAGTTATATTAAAACATGTCCTGGCTCTTCCAAGCTTGATAATGGGAGTGAGTGGCTGTTTGACTTTGGAAGTCCATTAAAGCGCATCGATTCATAATTCGAGAAACGATACATTCGTGTAAGAAAAATATCCATATTTAAAACTATTGACTAAAATAACTAGCTTCCGACACTTGTTGAAATTGACGCACAACGTAATGAAGGGAATTGACGCCTCTCGCGGTTCAAACAAACAGGGCAACTGCGTTCGCCATTACATTGTGCGTCAAGTTCAAGTGTTACTCTTTTGCCGTAAATTGATGCCGTCTGCTGGAGGCTAGTTAGTTTAGTCGATAAAGTTTTACATATGGATATTTTTCTTACACGCTTTTTGCTTTTTTTTTTTAAGCATCGCTTCACTTCAGAAGGCCTTTATTAACCCCCGCAGATCTGTGTCAAGCACTTGAATAGATGCGCTTTAATGGACTTCCCAAGTCAAACAGCCATTCACTCCCATTATAAAGCTTGGAAGAGCCAGGACATTTATTAATACAACTCTGATTGTATTCGTCTGAAAGAAGAATGTCATATACACCTAGGATGGCTTCAGGGTGAGTAAATCATGGGCTAATTTTGATTTTTGGGTGAACTATCCCTTTAAGCAACTAAAATTAAAAAATATATATATATATATTTTAAGGAGTCAATGAAAGAAGCATTACAGGGTCCAGGTAGAGAGGCAGGAGCTCCATAACTTTGGCTGTGTGAGAGCTCACTTCTGATGGTTTCACCACTGCAGCATTGCCTACAGAATCAAACATTTCAGAGTTTTCAGATCCGACGAGAAACAGAAAATAAGTGAAAATCTCCACACAGCATATGATAAGCTAATGATTATAAAAGAAAAACATTATTCCCCATTCAATATGACTACACAATATTAAAAATAGAATCTATAGAGCTTTTATTTGGTGGAAACCTACAGGGAGACCTTAAAGCTTCTATAAAACTTCTCTCTTCTTGCATGGAATACATGTATTTTGAAAGTATTTGAAAACACAGCAATTTTTCCCTCTGATTTACACAATTCACGTGGGTCTAATAATACAGAAACCTGTATAAATGTGGAAAAATCACCTGCAGTTATCATATGACTTAAGAATATTTGAATATTGTGTTGGAATTAGACATATTGACTAATATTGACACTTCAATTATGCTTTTTGGACGTATTCCTTTAAATACATAGTAATAATCACATGACACTGAAGATGATGTCAACAAAAGTTGGATTTATGCTTTACCTGCAGCAATGGCACTCACAAGGGGTTGCAGGGTAACTGCTATTGGATAGTTCCATGCCCCAATAATGAGCACGACACCAAGAGGTTCTGGCTGTATGTACACATCATCTGAGATGGTGAGAAGGTTTTTATTCACAGGACGAGGAGCTGCCCACTCAGCCAGATTGCTGACAGCCAGATTGATTTCTCCCTCCAAGCCCAGGATCTCAAACATCTGTGTTGCATTTTCACTCTATAAAAACACAGCCATTATGTTCAATACAAAGATTCATCCAAATAAAACAAGCAGAGATTGCAATTTTGATTCACCTTATAGAGGTCTTTTCTCAGGGCATTAGTAATGTCTGTTGCTCTTTCTGTAATGAATCGATTTAGGTTTTTAAGTTGTTTAATTCTGTACTCCAGTGGTTTAGATGCTCCAGTCAAGAAAGCCTTCCTGGCCTTCTGAACGGCCAGCTGTTCTCGAGACATTCTGGAAAGTCAGTCTATGAGCAGAAATAATTCACAAAAAGTTGAACAGGTTAAAAGCATTCTTTAAAAAAACTGGGGACAGAATAGTGAAAAAAAGGAAAAAAGTTTTAAAACCCCTTTAAAACATTTGCACATTTATCACTTTGTTTACATTAGGTATTCCTATTACATTTACCTGAAATATTTCAATGTCACACACCTGTTACTTTTGATAATGCCCAGGATTGTATAGAATCATGGCTATAGTTTATAAGTTTGGGAAAGTTTTATTTTACTCAAGTACTATAGTTCACTTTGTAGGTTATCATTGTTTAAAAAATACTTAACAACTTAAACATACATAGCACATTGGGCCGACTCTGAGGTAATTACCAGAGAACAGAATTTAGCCTTTGTCTGCCAAATGCATTTAGGGTAATACACTGACAACAGAAGCCACAGGCAAGAAAGCCAGATGGTTTATAAGCAGAAATGTGTACACTGTACTTTTGTTGAAGCACTTAACGTTACATTAATTTTTCAATGTAATCTTGTCGCTAAATCATTTTTTCTAACTGTATTTTCTAGGAGGAGGATCTCATACGTAATTCCTGTAACGTTAATTGTTTGAAGTGCTAGTTATGATTTTGATTCACCACGATGACTCGAATCTTTGAATCAGTTTTACCTCGGTTTTGTGAACTGCTGGGCATGACTTCAATTCCAGCAATAGAATAAACATGACAACATAGCCTAGCCTAGCCTAGCCTGAATAATTACAGTTAACATCTGATATGCACCTTTACATAACCAGCACGTTAAGAAAATTATGATTAAACATGTGAACCTACTACTTTACAAAGTTATGTGCATCGAAGAGAAAATAAAAAAAAAATAAGAAAATGTAAAGCTAGGAAACGAGTTCAAAAGCAATTCAATTTGATACTGCGTTTTTTGGAAACGCCTAAAAGTTAGAAAATACGTTTATTCTTCTGTAAAGTTAACACAACCACACTTTAAGTTAAAATTCTCTGTGCATTTTACATTCGTAATATCTGACGACTGAACCGTATGATAGTTATTATCAGCAAGATTGTGCGATGACTTCCAAGTAATTCTAATCTCTGAAATTGACCGATTACCTGAACGCTGAGACGGCAACATAAGATCACATCATCATTTTGCGTCGACGCATTGAGTCACATGTAACCATAGACAGTAAAAGAAATGTAACACGCAATCAACAAACAAACTTCTCTATGTAACCTGTCCTGCAGAGGCGCATGAAAGCAGAGAGCCCAATGCTCCATTGAGTCACTTTCTTATCTTATCGTGTTTGTGTCTGGCCACAGATATAGGTAGGCTATTCTAAAGAGTATAATCGTTTAATTACACAAATTCCAAGGAACTGTGCATGAGAAGCTATATGGACATCGGCCCGACGATCTCTATAAAACAATTACAATGATTTCTCTATATCTACTAACTACAAACGTTTTTGATTGGTCCATCTACTTAGCCTGTCATTCAGCGCTGATAAAAGTACCAGGGCTGCTGCAATCCAGTCCACAATTGTCATGCCCTTCACTCACTTCCCTGTTCCCTCCGTCTCTTTCCCTCGGATGTACGACATTGCTTTCGATGCATGAGTGCCCACTACTGGCGGAACCTCCGCCGGTGTGGTCAAAGATGAAGTGTTGAGTCCCATCAGAGAATGTTTAATAAAAAGAGAATTGGCAAAAAACAAAACAAACAAACAAACAAACAAAAAAAAACTACTGGCGGAACCTTTGCTGAATTGGAACCATAGACTAAAAAACACCGGCCAAAAAAGCCAAAAGACTGTCTGAAATTGACGTTTCAGACACTGCACGCCATCACGGGTACTGTTACAGTGTAGCTGGCCCGACATCGCTTAGAGCACCTTAATATATATATATATATATATATATTATATATATATATATATATATATATATATATATATATATATATATATATATATATTATATATATATATTATATATATATATATATATAGCCTATAGTCTCACAAAGTACCATGCATTTTCCTCTGATCAAATTCTATGTGTAGTGTTTGTGAGGGCTAATCATTTCTTATCGCAATACCTTGCATGCTTTCAAATTAAATTATACGAAAACTATTTTGATCTAACATGCTAATATCAGCTATGTTGTGATATTCAGCCTCTGCTATAATTCAAGTTTCATCCCTATGTAATCTCTAGGCTACATAAAAACAAGAGCAGAAAATGGAGCAGAGTTGGATTAATGAAAAGACTAGCCAAAGTAAACTGGTAATGAGGGACATCATGTCTGTGGATTGTTGCAAATAATTGGTGCTTGAACCTTATTACTGTACCTATAGAGGTAGGCCAGCATTCCCATTAAATCACATCATAACTTGTGCCAACCACAATCATGCTGTTCACCAACGCTAAAGTGACCAGTGACACTGGAGAAGGGCTCATCATGCCTGTTACAGCCTCGGCCTCACATGTGAAAGGCATGTTAAGACATGTTCACTGTCACTCAGCATGTGACTAGTCAGCAAAGCTAAAATTTATTATCATATATCTTGCGCTTGAAAATTCTATAGATGCTGCATGGCAAAAATTTATTTTTCACTCAATATTTTTGTCTTGTTTTCCAATACAAAGGTCGAAACATTCTTAATTCAAGATGCATTACTTGAGAAGCAAAATGACTTAAGATATTAATTCTTGTCTGAATAAAGTGAGTGTATGCTTAAAGAAAACATGTCAATGGTGTAAGAAAATTTATTCAAAGGGATTATTTAAAATAGTTTTTTAGATATTTTTCTTGTTTTAAGCATGGTAACACTTTAGGACGGATCCATTCGTTAACATTAGTTAACAATAAAAAATACATTTAAATAAATTATTAATCTTAATGTTAATTTCAACAGTTAATTCTAACATTTACTAATACATTATTAAAATCAAAAGTTGTGTCCGTTAAGATTATTTAATGGACCTGAGCTAACATGAACTAACAATGAACAGTTGTATTTTGTTAACTAACCTTTACAAAGATTAATAAATAAATGTATTGATTGCTAGTTAATGTTAGTTAGGGATAGTTCAAAAATGAAAATTCTGTCATCATTCTGTATGAATTTCTTTCTTCTGCTAAACACAAAAGAAGATATATTGAAAAAAATGGGTAACTTCCATAGTAAATAGAGTATAAAAAACAATATGGAAGTCAATGGGGCCCATCAACTACCGGTATTTGGTTACCCACATTCTTAATATAACAAGGGCTTTTCCCACCCAGTTCTAGAGTCACTGGTGTGAGATGACGAGCTGCTGCTTCCATAACCAGTTTCCCCACAGTGCTGTTCCCAGTGTAGAAGATGTGGTCGAAACGCTGCTTCAGCAGCTCCTGGGTCTCTGGAACCCCTCCTGTCACCACTTGATACATCTCCTGAACACATTAATAGAGATAGTAGATGTACTGTATTAAAGGAATAGTTCACCCAAAAATGAAAATTAGCCCATGATTTACTCACCCTGAAGCCATCCTAGGTGTATATGACATTCTTCTTTCAGACGAATACATTCTGAGTTATATTAAAACATGTCCTGGCTCTTCCAAGCTTGATAATGGGAGTGAGTGGCTGTTTGACTTTGGAAGTCCATTAAAGCGCATCGATTCATAATTCGAGAAACGATGCATTTGTGTAAGAAAAATATCCATATTTAAACTATTGACTAAAATAACTAGCTTCCGACACTTGTTGAAATTGACACACAACGTAATGAAGGGAATTGATGCCTCTCGCGGTTCAAACAAACAGGGCAACTGCGTTCGTCATTACATTGTGCGTCAAGTTCAAGTGTTACTCTTTTGGCGTAAATTGATGCCGTCTGCTGGAAGCTAGTTAGTTTAGTCGATAAAGTTTTACATATGGATATTTTTCTTACACGCTTTTTGCTTTTTTTTTTTAAGCATCGCTTCACTTCAGAAGGCCTTTATTAACCCCCGCAGATCTGTGTCAAGCACTTGAATCATGAATAGATGCGCTTTAATGGACTTCCCAAGTCAAACAACCATTCACTCCCATTATCAAGCTTGGAAGAGCCAGGACATTTATTAATACAACTCTGATTGTATTCGTCTGAAAGAAGAATGTCATATACACCTAGCATGGCTTCAGGGTGAGTAAATCATGGGCTAATTTTGATTTTTGGGTTATATATATATATATTTTTTTTAAGGAGTCAATGAAAGAAGCATTACAGGGTCCAGGTAGAGAGGCAGGAGCTCCATAACTTTGGCTGTGTGAGAGCTCACTTCTGATGGTTTCACCACTGCAGCATTGCCTACAGAATCAAACATTTCAGAGGCAGTTTTCAGATTCGACGAGAAACAGAAAATAAGTGAAAATCTTCACACAGCATATAAGCTAATGGCAATAAAAAAAAAAACCATTATTCCCCATTCAATATGACTACACAATATTAATAATAGAATCTACAGAGCTTTTATTTTGGTCTTCTAGGAGGAGGATCTCATACGTAATTCCTGTAACGTTAATTGTTTGAAGTGCTAGTTATGATTTTGATTCACCACGATGACTCGAATCTTTGAATCAGTTTTACCTCGGTTTTGTGAACTGCTGGGCATGACTTCAATTCCAGCAATAGAATAAACATGACAACAAATAGCCTAGCCTAGCCTGAATAATTACAGTTAAGTTAACATCTGATATGCACCTTTACATAACCAGCACGTTAAGAAAATTATGATTAAACATGTTAACCTACTACTTTACAAAGTTATGTGCATCGAAGAGAAAATAAAAAAAAAATAAGAAAATGTAAAGCTAGGAAACGAGTTCAAAAGCAATTCAATTTGATACTGCGTTTTTTGGAAACGCCTAAAAGTTAGAAAATACGTTTATTCTTCTGTAAAGTTAACACAACCACACTTTAAGTTAAAATTCTCTGTGCATTTTACATTCGTAATATCTGACGACTGAACCGTATGATAGTTATTATCAGCAAGATTGTGCGATGACTTCCAAGTAATTCTAATCTCTGAAATTGACCGATTACCTGAACGCTGAGACGGCAACATAAGATCACATCATCATTTTGCGTCGACGCATTGAGTCACATGTAACCATAGACAGTAAAAGAAATGTAACACGCAATCAACAAACAAACTTCTCTATGTAACCTGTCCTGCAGAGGCGCATGAAAGCAGAGAGCCCAATGCTCCATGAGTCACTTTCTTATCATCGTGTTTTGTGTCTGGCCACAGATATAGGTAGGCTATTCTAAAGAGTATAATCGTTTAATTACACAAATTCCAAGGAACTGTGCATGAGAAGCTATTGGACATCGGCCCGACGATCTCTATAAAACAATTACAATGATTTCTTTATATCTACTAACTACAAACGTTTTTGATTGGTCCATCTACTTAGCCTGTCATTCAGCGCTGATAAAAGTACCAGGGCTGCTGCAATCCAGTCCACAATTGTCATGCCCTTCACTCACTTCCCTGTTCCTCCGTCTCTTTCCCTCGGATGTACGTCATTGGTTTCGATGCATGAGTGCCCACTACTGGCGGAATCTCCGCCGGTGTGGTCAAAGATGAAGTGTTGAGTCCCATCAGAGAATGTTTAATAAAACGAGAATTGGCAAAAAACAAAACAAACAAACAAAACAAAAAAAAAAAAAAAAAAAAAAACTACTGGCGGAACCTTTGCTGAATTGGAACCATAGACTAAAAAAACACCGGCCAAAAAAGCCAAAAGACTGTCTGAAATTGACGTTTCAGACACTGCACGCCATCACGGGTACTGTTACAGTGTAGCTGGCCCGACATCGCTTAGAGCACCTTTAATATAGCCTTTATATATATATATATATATATATATATATATATATATATATATATATATATATTATATATATATATATATATATATATATATATATATATATATATATATATATATAGCCTATATAGTCTCACAAAGTACCATGCATTTTCCTCTGATCAAATTCTATGTGTAGTGTTTGTGAGGGCTAATCATTTCTCATCGCAATACCTTGCATGCTTTCAAATTAAATTATACGAAAACTATTTTGATCTAACATGCTAATATCAACTATGTTGTGATATTCAGCCTCTGCTATAATTCAAGTTTCATCCCTATGTAATCTCTAGGCTACATAAAAACAAGAGCAGAAAATGCAGCAGAGTTGGATTAATGAAAAGACTAGCCAAAGTAAACTGGTAATGAGGGACATCATGTCTGTGGATTGTTGCAAATAATTGGTGCTTGAACCTTATTACTGTACCTATAGAGGTAGGCCAGCATTCCCATTAAATCACATCATAACTTGTGCCAACCACAATCATGCTGTTCACCAACGCTAAAGTGACCAGTGACACTGGAGAAGGGCTCATCATGCCTGTTACAGCCTCGGCCTCACATGTGAAAGGCATGTTGAGACATGTTCACTGTCACTCAGCATGTGACTAGTCAGCAAAGCTAAAATTTATATTATCATATATCTTACGCTTGAAAATTCTATAGATTCTGCATTGCAAAAATTAATTTTTCACTCAATAGTTTTGTCTTGTTTTCCAATACAAATGTCGAAACATTCTTAATTCAAGATGCATTACTTGAGACGCAAAATGACTTAAGATATTAAGTCTTGTCTGAATAAAGTGAGTGTATGCTTAAAGAAAACATGTCAATGGTGTAAGAAAATTTATTCAAAGGGATTATTTAAAATAGATTTTAGATATTTTTCTTGTTTTAAGCATGGTGACACTTTAGGACGGATCCATTCGTTAACATTAGTTAACAATAAAAAATACATTTAAATAAATTATTTATCTTAATGTTAATTTCAGTTAATTCTAACATTTACTAATACATTATTAAAATCAAAAGTTGTGTCCGTTAAGATTATTTAATGGACCTGAGCTAACATGAACTAACAATGAACAGTTGTATTTTGTTAACTAACCTTTACAAAGATTAATAAATAAATGTATTGATTGCTAGTTAATGTTAGTTAGGGATAGTTCAAAAATGAAAATTCTGTCATCATTCTGTATGAATTTCTTTCTTCTGCTAAACACAAAAGAAGATATATTGAAGAAAATGGGTAACTTCCATAGTAAATAGAGTATAAAAAACAATATGGAAGTCAATGGGGCCCATCAACTACCGGTATTTGGTTACCCACATTCTTTGAAAAATTCTTAATTTGTGCTCAGCAGAAAAAAAAATCATACAGGTTGGGAACAATTTAAGGGTGAGTAAACGATGACAGAATTTTTGTAACAAGGGATAGTTCAACCTGAAATAAAAATTCTGTCATCGTACTTAACCTTAAAATTGTTAATTTTTTTTCTCAATGTTAACTAATATGTGTCCTTATTGTAAAGACGTACACCTCATAAAGATATTCGAATAAATATTTTAAATAGAAAACGAGACAAAAAATATTTTTGCAGAGATTTACCACCAGAGGATGCCAGTGAGTTCTTTATGGTCCAAGGTAAATATCTTTAGCTTTATATTGTTCATACAGGTCGCAGCCGCCAGGGGGAGTACCAATCACTGTCATATTTGTTTTGTAAGATAAATTAGCACTAGAGCCTTAGCAACAAACTTTGAAATTATCAGTCTTATTCAACAAACATTTTCAGTGCGTATTTTTCTTGGTCATATGAGTTATATTTCCCCTTATTCTTTCTTTCTTTCTTCTTTCTTTCTTTCTTTTTCTTTCTCTTCTTTCTTTCTTTCTTTCTTTCTTTCTTTCTTTCTTTCTTTCTTCTATTCTGGTGGAAAATGAACACTGTTCCATTTTTTTCTTTTTACAGCGTCCTTCAAATATTCTTCTCATTTGCATGCTCTGATTTCTTGCAGAGCTCAGGCTTTGTTTTCGTGAGCTAACGGGACTATCCTTCGCGGCGGAGGACGACGCACACGCGTGCGCGGAGGAACACAATATGACAGCCTTCTCCTGTAAGAGCTCTGTGTCATTGTAATGCAGCAAAGCAAGCTGTGATCACGGTCAACTTCTCCGAACGAACTGAAGATAAACCTTAAACTCCCCTCACCTAACGGATCTTGCTTTTAACGTCTTTTCCTGCGTTTCTTAAAAGTGAAGCGCTGATGTTTTCCTCCATTGTCCCGCGAAATCGAAAGCAGGACAGAGGGGTGAACTGAAGAAATGGTGTACACAGCTATCATATGGATCTAAAGAAGAGCACAATATCGTTGAAGAAGAACGGCATTAAACGGAACAGTTATTTTGTGAACTGTCCTGCTATTATTCAGGCGATACTGCTGGTCTTAAATGTAAAATCGATGTCGTAACACATCTAACGTTAGATATTATTTATTGCGACTATTCTGCTAAATTGTAATTGTACAAATCTGCTACATTGTAAATGCAAATCTCTGGCTGTCATTCTAGCCAGCTCGCGATGGGCAACTCAATGACCCACCGTGCCGTTATTGAGCTAACGAGGCACCATAAAAGGGAGAGGGGGTTTGCAACCCCTTTCTTTGCTTTTAAACTGAACTGACATCATGTAGCCTAGCTCAAGAGGTTTGAGTTTGATTTATAGCCATATTTCATCAAACTATTTTGCGAAATGGCTTGGTAACTGGGCTAGAGAGTGACAGCGAAACATCCTGCGCATCTATATAAAACTTCACATCTAGCTATTCCTTTGTTTTGATTCTTACTTAAGCCAGACAGTTGTTAGTCAACTCTCAAGTGTTCTAAATCGTCCTTCGCATTGATAATTTGGGGATGACAGGATTCTTGAACAGACTGTCATTGGATTAACGAGAGTTTGAAGAACTTGACAACCTCTCCATCACAAGCTGTAGTGTATCACAGCAGGACACTTGCCAAAAAAAATGGAGACGGTGGGAGACTTTGAATACAGCCGAAAAGATCTCGTCGGACACGGAGCCTTTGCGGTCGTCTTCAAGGGAAGACATAAAAAGGTAAATAAGCGCTAAGCATCATTGTTTACTCGGACTGCAAATCTGGGCCATGCTTGTTATGCATCCCATTTTAAGTGAGGTAGACTATTTAAATGTCAAATGTGCATAGAATAAATGTTTTCTAAAAATAGACAAATATATATGCATTGCACTTTTCACGTCTTGTGAGTCATAGCAATCATTGATTAGAAACCGTGGGTTGTTTTTATGTAAGATGTGCTAGAATAGGTCACATACTGCTGGAGTCATTCATTCATAAAACAGCCTCCGCGAATAAGCCGTCTCTGACGTCAATACGACTGACCGGTCTACTTTGGGCGGAAAGACAGTTATGATTTTTGCTTTATTATTATTTTTTTTTACATTGCCTAAATACAAATAACGCACTGACTGATGTTATAAGAAAATAGCAAGTCGTTTTAACATTATTGCCTATCTATTTGTATAGCCTAGTGTTAAATGACTAGCTCAGTATCAACTAGCATAATTTTCATAATTATATTTCATCACACTTTACAGTGTCCTTGTTATATGTTACATGTACTTACCACAGTAATAACAGTAAATGAGGCAAAATTACATGCAACTAACACTATAGTAAGCAGCCTACTGCTAATATTAGTCAGTGCTTAAATATATAGTTACACTGTAACAATGACACTTTAAAATCAAGTGTAACCTTATATTCTGAAATAGTTATGTGAAATACATTTTAATAAAAACAATTGGGATAGATACTAGTGTTTTCTAAATAGTTAGGCTACTTGTTAAGCTGGAATGAATACTACTGTTGGGTTTTTGATTTGAGACTTTGATTTGAGGTTTGAGACTATTAAGATCTCTTCTGAATCTCTAGTGGAGACACATGTGAGATTACTGGGACATTTTCTCAGGTGAAACATCTGAGAAGCAGGCAACATCTCCAGTTTCTCTCCATGTAATCACATTGGTCTCTATAGGAGAAACAATTAAGATATATCCGGATATAAGGGAATATCTGTAGGCTATATAAATGTTTTTAGCTGAGCTGATCATTATTTTTATGTTGATCAATAAGCGATATATGATGATGGCAGTAATATACTTTTCCATTTTTTTAGTTGCGATGTAACAGAAGTAGCGACAGATATTTTCAATGTATTGTGATGTACATCCGAGTGCAACGGATTATTGAAAAAGAAAAAATGGGGACTTGGTTCAATCCACCAGTTGTAGATTGGATGAAAGGCAAATCTGAATGCAAGCTTGCTGTTGATTGTAAGAAAAGAGCGGGTTTAAGGGGACTAAATGATTGGAGAAGTCTGGCATACATCACTAGAGAGTAGGGGTGTAACGGTACACAAAAATCACGGTTCGGTACGTACCTCGGTTTTAAAGTCACGGTTCGGTACGTTTTCGATACAGCAAAAAGAAAAAAAATGCCAGAGAAATTTCCTATTTATTAAAAGAAAAAAATATTTTTATATAAGTGTGAGTTTTCCTACATCTTGAAACTCAGGTTTAAATGGGGGTAATTTTTGAAGGATGAATAAATAATGTTTTGGTCATCACATTAAAAATGACATTTAAATATATATATATATATATATATATATATATATATATATATATATATATATATATATATATTATATATATATATATATATATATATATTTATTTATTTATTTATTTATTTATTTATTTATATAATAATTTGAGTTTTGAAGTGCTGGAAAAAGTTGTGTGAAGTACTTGAAAGCATTTCACTATTCCAGCCAAACTGGTTACAAATAGTGTTACCATGGTGAATGTTGCTGATCTGTGGACTTAAAGCCTAACGTTATTACTAGTTCATTCACGGCACAATGTTTCTCCTGGTTTCCACGTCAGCGCTGTTTGATCTAATAGAGATCTACGATTAATAACAGAGACACGTGAACGCTTCTCTAGATCTCGCAGCGATGTTATTACTTCAGTGGCGAATTCAAATGTTTGCTTCACTGGATCTCTTAGCGCTGTGTAGTAACAGTGTCGCTTGATCGAGATCGGCTCGCGCTCATAAAAGCTCGCGCTGCACAGATCTAGGTTGCTGGTCTGAACTGATAAACGGTCCGTAATGCACAATATAATGAGTAGCACAGTTTCGTTTCGCTTTCATTACGTTTGCCATGTGATGTTGCGCAATGTTGTGGTGGTCGCGCTCGCGTCAGCGCGGATTTTGTCGGCAGGAAAAATGGTCCAAGGAATCGTTCGGTTTGCATGCGTACCGAACCGGAAGCCTCGAACCGAAACGGTTCAATACGAATACATGTACCGTTACACCCCTACTAGAGAGAAGTCTGTTGTTTCACTAGAAGATGATTTTGATTAAATACTTATTTACATTTTTTTAACTGTAACATATGCATGGATGCATTTAGAATAGCATGCATTTAGAAAATAGATGAATTTCCAGTTCCTGCCACTTTAAAAGTGTTTCAATCCCTCTAGAATGTAGAAAATGGTAAAAATGGTTACCTAACTGTTCAGTATTGTTGAACCCTGATCTTATCAGATCAAATGCTGATATTGATTTATTGTGCATGAGTGCATCATTATAAGAGCTATCTCTGCGTATATGTTTGTGTGTTGTGGAAATGCTCAGTGTATGCACAGCATGTAGTACAACATCAGCTATATATAGCAGGAGTAATTCGATACATATTTATGATCACCTGCCTCATCCAAAGCAGCTGACACGATTCAACCAGTGAGACAGTTTTATTTTCATCCTACAAACCTATTAAGGTGTTCATCATCACACATGCTTATGATCACTGATTGATGCATTCTAGCTTGAAGATGATGTTGAATATGCAGACTGACACAGACATAAATTAGCTGCATATTTAGGACATTTCTGTTGTTTTTTCAGTAAAGCTTGAGCATTTAGGCTAAGTCTTCATTCCTTTTGAATGCTCATCTAGTAAATGGGGTCAATATAAAAGCCAACAGCGTTTTCTCGTGGATGCCTTTACCACGCTTGGCTGAGTCGGTTTTCAGTGAGGCCGGATGAACCCAACCGCTCTTGCGTGCTGCCAGCACTTTGCTATGGCACAGTGTGCCGCAGGAACATCTCTTATTAACCTACATTTACATGAAAAGCATCGTTCTATTCATGGATTTCCACTCTTCGTTGGGGACACAGTTTCTTTAAGCTGGTGTGCGGCCCAATGGAGTCCCACCTTGCACAAGTGCCTCTCCCAAAGGCTAAAATCCCAATTATGCTATCAGCTTTATGTGTTTCCAGGTCACAAGTTGAGAAATAGATGCAGCATGCTGAAAATAATGGCCTTTTGAAGCAAATGTTTGTGTCCTCAACAAAAGACTCCAACTCACAGGAATAAACAGTTAAACATTCAGAACTCTAACACTCAAAAATGAAAAAGTAAATGTTTTGTAAGATTCATATAAATGTAATTTGGCACAGTATGTAACCCCTATCCGCCATCCCACAATTGCTCTCTCTGTGTATTATTTGCAGAAGACTGATTGGGAGGTCGCAATCAAGAGTATTAACAAAAAGAATCTCTCCAAATCCCAGATTCTGCTGGGAAAAGAAATTAAAATTTTAAAGGTGAGTTGTTGTGTTTGTTTTGTGTGTGTGTGTGTGTGTGTGTGTGTGTGGTTGTGTGTGTGTGTGTGTGTGTGTGTGTGTGTGTGTGTGTGTGTGTGTGTGTGTGTGTGTGTGTTTTGAAAGAAATTAATACTTTAATTCAGCAAGGACACGTTAAATTGATCAAAAGTGTCAGTAAAGACATTTAGAATGTTACAAAAAAATTATGTTTAAAATAAATCCTGTTCTTTTAAACTTTCTATTCGTCACGAATCCTGATTTTTTTTTATCACAGTTTACTTAAAAATATTAAGTAGCACAACTGTTTTCAACATTGATATTTTAATGATGTCTAAAGGGTTGTGTGACACTGAAGACTGAAGTAATGATGCTGAAAATTCAGCCTTGACATCACAGAATAAATTACAATTTAAAATATATTAAAAATTAATCAATTTTTTTTAAATTGTAAACTGTATTTTTGTGTTTACTGTGTTTTTAAGCAAATAAATGCAGCCTTGGTGAGACTTATTTAAAAACATTTTAAAAATCTTACCAATTTGAATGCCAGTGTGTTTATTATTTTGTGCAATTATAATTTTTTGTATTATTTTAAACAATATAAAATGTTTTTGTCTTATATTATTATATTTATTTATGTTTATTATTATATTGTGTTAATTATTGACAGTGTTTATTTTTTTGTTTATAGGAACTCCAGCATGAGAACATTGTGGCACTCTATGATGTCCAGGTAATGGCTTTTTACTCATTTATTACTATAATCTCTGAATGCTCTGTCCTCACTAACTCTGAGCAGATTTGCCTAGAGCTGATAGTGCTCTACTATCCACTAAGAGCTGTGAGGGCCTATGGGACTGACCCTGTTCTTATATAACATCACCCTTCACATGACAAGTCACATGACCTATCCTAGACTAAGCCTCGCTGTACAATTGCATGAGACCTCTTTGAAAATATCACACACATTATTCTCCAATGCTATAAAGTCATTAAAGTAATTTTATAGCTTTTAATGCAAAAAATACATTGTGTGCACTGTGCAGCCCTTTATAAGTGTCTTACAGGGTACATTAGAGAATAATGTCACTGGCCAGGAGGAAATAAGATTATTTCTCAGCATCCTTGGAGCTGAATACTATGGTGAAAATTTCAGCCGGTTCTGTTTGCAAGCTAATTCATCCATCAATACCCTGCCTTCCTCCTTTCTGCTTCCCACCAGCGGGATCATATAGGGGGAGGGTTTGCCTTCTCTGGAATGGTGTGGGCTGTTTAAACACCATTTCATTGGTCCAAACCCTCGGCTGACAGAGCAGGCACTGTTCTGAAAGGATGTTGATGTCTACGGCAGGATCAAACTGCGAGAAGCTGTAGGTTTAATTAGGCTGTTATTACTCAGTCACCTGCACACCTTTGACATGCAATGCTTCCCAGTATAGTGAGGTGAGTCGTTAAATATCCTGCACTTCCAACGCAGCATGCGTCTTCCTGTGCTTATATAACACTCCCACCCAACACACACCTGCAGGGCTGATGGGGGCCCTTAGACCCCTCATCCTTCAGATAAGCATGCATTTCTGAATCAGTTTAAGTGCTGAACGGTGCAACATTTTTGGTCTTCTTCAGGAAGACACTTGAGAAGAAGAGTGATTTTTTGTGTGTAATCTATCTCTGCTCCTAGGGCAGAAGGTCTGAGTACACTACAAGCTGTTTACATTCATCTCACTGATCTCTCTAAGGCAGATCCTTCCTGAGGAGACACTGTTTATCTCCATCAAAGAACTTTTTTTTTACGTTGGTGTGAGAAATTATAGCATTTCGTCTGGGCTGTGACAGTTAGCACCAAAATTTGTCCCGCTTGGCCCGAGGTGTGTTTTTCCTCTCTGGGCTGAAATGGAGAAGTGGGTATCAGTTGTGACGTACTGTAGCTGATCATGAGCTGTTTCTGGAGACTTGCATTCTGCATCGTTCATTCAGTCAGACGACCATAAATACATTTGTGCAACGCTGAGATCTGCTCCCTGCTAACTCTTGTTTTCTCAATCACGAGGTCAGTCTGACGGAGGTAGAAGTTGATCTTATTTTATCCTGGAAGATTCAAGTCATCCCCCTGTTCCCCCACTATAGTTAAGCCATGTTTTTTTCTGCCAGGAAAAGACCCAGATGAATCATGTTGAATACTCACATGGGCTTTTGCAGGTAGGACATTTGAATAGTAATTAGATTATAAATGATATGCGTCCTAAACACTAATTGTATTGAGTAGGTCTCTAGCCTAAGGCTTCAGTCTGGCACCTTTTTAGTCAGTGAATAGAAAAACAGAATCATTTTTCAGTCTATACCTTATGTTATCATAACTTTGTTGTATAATAGCTGCAATTATACTTTTCTAATTATACTAAAGTACTTCGTTCCCCAGTGGCAGTCACATTTTTCCTTCTGATGGTCTTCTTGAGTGCTCGCAAAATTAGTTTGGATGCCTGAAGGTAATATCTTGCTTTTTCTCGTTTATGAACTCATTATCACTTTGCGGATCTGTCACTTTCACTAAGTTATTGCACTGTAAACACAAAGCAAGTGTATACCTGCTTGATTGCTTCTCAAATGAAATAAATGGTCGTTTACCTCAGCAGGCTCCATGAGCCGCACACTACAGAAGAACGTGACCTTTATCCACCAAACTTCCCTTGATGGTACCACAGAGCCCTGGGGAATACTAATGGTGTTCCCTTCCAAGCCTAATTACTCTACCTTGGACTGTTTACAATCCACTGTCATTAAAGATGTTAGGAGGATTGACTTTTTTGTACCCAGCCAGAGGTGTCTAGTTAAAGCATAGCAACAGGGAGCTTTTGCCCTTTCACATTTCAGCTGTGCTGTGAGAGATGGCCCGCAAATCCCACTAAACCACACGGAGCATATGCAGCGCGGTAGCACTCCGGCCCAGACCTGGAGCTCTGATAACGATATCATCCCACATGATGGAGTGTGATGTGAATGAAGGCTGCTTGTGATTAATGCCTACGTCAGTGCCAGTTCACATGTGCGTGCTTGCTTAGAACACATGCACATAGAGATGTCAGAGCGTTATTGAGCTTTTTCTCAATGGAGATCTGTACAGATGGAGCTGAATATATCGCCATAGCTGTTTAATTACAGGCTTGCAGTGAGAGCTGAGCAGCTCCAGTCAAATGCTATTCAGTGGTGTCCCTGCTCTGGCAGAGGGAGGCTGGAGACCTGCTGTAATAACAGGGTGGTGCTTCTTTCTTCTGCCTGAATGAGTGTACTTGTGCTTTGCCTTTAAAGGGATAGAACATCCAAAAACTCATTCTCTTGTAGAGCTGCACAATTAATCAAAACAAAAGCAAAATAGCAATATGGCTTAATTCAATTAAAATATGCATTGAATTTTGCAGAGTAAAATATACCACAGTGTTCCTTTACACGTGAAGAGCTGATGATCCTGTGTCTCAGAGTGGCTCGGTTCACAGTAAATAGTGCTCCACAGTCCAGACAAAATCATCTCTGCACACGCTATAAGTTTACCTTGCTTATAATGTACAGGTATTTTTGGGAATGCAACATGCGCCAAATCATCTTCCCAAACTTGTTATTAAAAGTGCTTATAAACAGGGATAAAAAGAGACGCCTTGCAGATTTCTGCCCAAATAAAAGCTTTATGGTTTAATGTTAAAAAAGGATTTAAAACAGCCATAAATATTAGTATTGTAATTTTACAGTTGTCATTTAAAATAAAATTATTAAATGCTAAAACAAATTGTAAAATATCACAAAAGTAATATTTGCTAGATTGTAGGGCTGCACAATTTGTTTTGATTATTATGTCAATATGACTGTAATGATAATGATAAAAACATCATTAATAATAACATTAATAATTCATTCATTATTATTATTTTATAGTCATAATGATATTCATAAAATATAAATTCTGACCAAATTTTGCAGCCCTACAAACAAGCACAGGAAACCTGGAGCTTTTTTTAAAAAATCATAAAACAAAACAAAAAAATAAAAACATTTTAAATTAATTGCAGTCCAACCTTAATAAGGTTCCACATAGGGGTGTGCTAAAAAATCGATACAGCAATATATCGCGATTTTTATATTCGTGATATACAATATCGATTTCCAGCTCAAAAAATCGATGTAAAAAAAAATTTTTTAATCACGTTTCAAACGGGGTGTGACCTGGTGAACTACAACCTCCGTTCCTGTAGATGTTGCACGCAGACACCGGTCTCACTCGTGCGCAGACACCGGTCATCAGTGCTGTGTGTGTGCTAATGGCTTTTAGCCGATAGATCTCTCTCGTGCGCAGACACCGGTCATCAGTGCTGTGTGTGTGCTAATGGCTTTTAGCCGATAGATCTCTCTCGCGCGCAGACACCGGTCATCAGTGCTATGTGTGTGGGTGTGTGTGTGTGTGTGTGCGCGCGCGCGGTGTGTGTGTGTGTGCTAGGGGGTGTAACGGTACATGTATTCGTATTGAACCGTTTCGGTTCGAGGCTTCCGGTTCGGTACGCATACAAACCGAACGATTCCTTGGACCATTTTTCCTGCCGACAAAATCCGCGCTGGCGCGAGCGCGACCACCAAAACGTTGCGCAACATCACATGGCAAACGTAATGAAAGCGGAACGAAACTGCGCTACTCATTATATTGTGCTTCACGTTTATCAGTTCGGGACCAGCAACATAGATCTGTGCAGCGCGAGCTCCATGAGCGCGAGCCGATCTCGATCAAGGGACACTGTTACTACACAGCGCTAGATCCAGTAAAGAAAGCATTTGAATTCGCCACTGAAGTAATAACATCGCTGCAAGATCTAGAGAAGCATTCACATTTCTCCGTTATTAACCGTAGATCTCTATTAGATCAAACAGCGCTGACGTGGAAACCAGGAGAAACATTGTGCCGTGAATGAACTAGGCTAGTCCAGAGTCCACAGATCAGCAACATTCACCATAGTAACACTAATTGTAACCAGTTTGGCTGGCCTGGAATAGTGAAATGCTTTCAAGTACTTAACACATCTTTTGCCAGCACTTCAAAACTCAAATATTAAATAAATATTATATAAATAAATAAATATATATTTAAATGTCATTTTTAATGTGATGACCAAAACATTATTTATTCATCCTTCAAAAATTACCCCCATTTAAACCTGAGTTTCAAGATGTAGGAAAACTCACACTTATATAAAAAAATATTTTTTATTTTAATAAATAGGAAATTTCTCTGGCATTTCTTTCTTTTTGCTGTATCGAAAACGTACCGAACCGCGACTTTAAAACCGAGGTACATATCGAACCGTGATTACCGAACCGGTAACGACGAGTGGAAGCACTTTGGTTTTAAAAGTAAGTCGGGCAGTAATGATGTACTTGATGCACTTTATTTTTATGTAATTTTTGTGGCATCTACATTTTTAGTTTTTAGTGATCTGCACTTCATACATTTCAGTGTGTTCACTGTTCAGTGACTGTACAACGCATATACCTTTGCTAATATATTAGAATATAAGTTTTTTGTCTGCTGTCACATACCAGGTGGAACATAGCAAGTTGTATATTCATTTACATTTTGGATTTTTTTTTTTTAATTATTGCAATATATCGCAATATGTATCGTATCGTATCGTATCGTGATATATCGTATCGTGACCCATGTATCGTGATGCGTATCGTATCGTGAGGCCCTTGCCAATACCCAGCCCTAGTTCCACACCTGTATGCCTAACACAAAAGAAGATATTTTAAAAAAAATGCAATGCAATGAAAGTCAATAGGGGTGTTTTGGACACCACTCACTTTTTTTTTAAACATTCCTCAAACAGTCCCTTGTATAAACAGAGAAGTGTTGTTCAAATGTGCAAAAAGCATGTACATTTAAAGGAAAGGGAAATATAAGGGCTGGAAGGATTCTAACTTTGAATCACGAAGTCTGAGGGAGGAGTGGGTGTGGTTTGGAGTCGAGGTGGGAGGAGCCAAGTTTGTATGCATGAGACAATCTATGTATCAAAACAGAACTTGAACTTCCTGTTAGAGAACAGTGTGTCCCAGTGGAGGACGGATTGACTTGTTGTCTTCAGTTTTCTGAGAAGGAGGGGAGGGATGAATTCAAATGAAGACTCAGCAATGAGTGGTGGGTGCAGGAAAAGAATGACAGCATGGGAACATATGGAAACTGTTAACGTTTTCCTCGAGAGCTGCCTGCAGGAACTAATAAGTGTTCAGCTAATAAGTTGTGCTCACTATGGTGGATGATACCTCTTTGCCATTAAGCGATAAATCTAATCATTCACATTACAGTGTATAGTGTTCTCTAAATGCCCACCTTTAAGGTTTGTTTCTGATTTCCTACCACCAACCCACCAACATGTTGGCTGTCTGTTTATTTACCAGCCCTTTGTGGGCTGTAGACACAAAAGAAGCATGTTTATTTTTGTCTTAATCTCTTTCTCTATCTTAAAACTGTGAAGGTTCATGGCCTTGCCTCAGGCAAAATGATGTGCTGTCGTTCTTCACTACCTGTGCTTGCTGATAACGATACTCAAGTGTGTCAATCAGAGCTCCAGGGACATTGCTTTAGAAACAATCTCATCTGAAAGGACAGTCTGTGTCTTTAGACTCACGACACCTTGAGTATACCTTACATCCCTTGAATGTTGTGTTCCCTTATCATGTAGATTACTAGAAACCGGTTGAGTTTCTAAGAAGAATACATCAATCTCTCGCAATTGGTTGCACATGTGGTGTTTTTCAAATATTCCTAGAATTTAAAGCGCTGCTTTGGCTGGATTCAGCATTTTGTAATCCAACACTTCTAGTTATGATGCAGTGTTCTCACTGCCTGGCTGGAGCATGCTGCCTTTTGAGTTCATGTCATGCCTGTATTTTCTAATGTTTTGAAGCTCATGTTAGCTCTGGAGAAATGATCGGAATGCAGACTAGCTCTAGCTTTGTTTTTTGTCAATGGTGCTTTGTTGTAGGGTTGACCCGATACCAAAATTTTACAGTCAAAATTAGCCAACACTTGATGTCTGCTGTTGCACCGAAATTAATTTTGTAATGAAACACAGAAATTAAATTTTTCTTTTCTGTGAATACTTAACTGAAAATAACATTTTATTGATTAAATTGGGTAGTTGAACTTTTTTTATGCTGCCGTGTTCTCAGGTGATTAAACCAGTCATAGTAAAGTTCTTAGGCAATGAGCTGGCTCTCGATATTTCAGTCGAACAAATTTTACATATTGAGACTCTTGTATCCTTTTAGGTCAGAGTCAGGTTCGTGCATGACATGTTTACCTGTTGTAGCTTATTCATGTTGTGTGCACAAATATTTTAGCCAAATATTCCGGTTGCCAAAATTCCAATGCTAGTTTGTTGTTAACATTTCCATTTATAACCAGGCATGCTGCCCAGCTGCCAAATATGCTAACTTGGTCTAAACATGCAGTAACTAATGTTACTTTCCCAGTGAATTTAGCTAAGTAGCAGCATATTGTTCTGAGGTACTGTAAGTTTCAAAATTATGGTAGTTCAGAGTCCAGTCTTTGGTAACTGACCTTTTTTTATCCTTGTTCACATGACAAATATAAATGATATAACAACTGTGCTTAAATCATGATGCATATTGTTAGGCAAGATTCCAAGTGGAATCTCACCTCTTGCCAAGAAGTAAGGAAAAAATTGCCAGAAGAAGATCAGGGCGGGACTTGTGTGTTTGGACATGTAGTTCTTGATCCAAAGCTGTTTGTTTTTCTTGTCCTGCCCGTACTTGGTCAACGGGTCCTCTTGTGCCTCTCATCAAATGGCCTGTGTGTTTGTTTGTTTGTGTGTGTGTGTATCATGCTCAGAGCCAGTTGGCTTCAGATGCACTCACAGATGGTCAAGTTCAAGAAATTACTGAAATGTGATGGTTAATGACGTCCTTGAGTTGATCGACCCCTCCACCCAGCCGGAGCTGTTTATTTCCTTTCTGCTTCCTATCCCCCACCACAGCCAGCTCAAATCAGCCCTATATGCAATCAGACTCACAACCAGAGGTTGTGCCCCTTGTAGCCTCTAGGCTGTATTGATCCCAGATCCCATAAACAGATCTACAGCAGAATTGGGGAGGTGGGCTTGTCTGGGATCAAATTACAGAGAAGGAAGTATCTTGTTTGCAGAATACAAATACTGTCAAGTCACGAGCCCATGAGCTGCTCATACATTTTTTTCAAGATTATGAAGACAAACACTTGTTTTCTTCAGCATAACATGGCCTACTTTTATCCAACTAAATTAAAAATGAAACACTAAAAACTAAAATCAATCAATTTAAATGCTATAAGGGAATTCATACATCAAAACATAATGTACAGTATGAAAATGGATTTTCATTTTGAGATTTACATGAATTACATTTAGCAGTATTATTAATGCCATGATCATGTCATGATCATGTCATGATCATTTCTGTCACTGTTTTGAGTTTTAGGCCAGGTTTACACAAAGCCGGGTATTTTGAGAAACGAATATTTCCCCCTCCTCCGTTTTCAATAATAACATCATGCACACACCCGCATAAATACGCCGCGAGCGCCATCATAACCATGCCAAACCTATAGGCGGCATTGTAGGGAAAAGGATAAAGCCATGCAAAGCCAATCAGAATCCTCAGAATCGACAAGAAAGAACCTAAAACCCCGTTTCTCCCAGTTGACACGACAACACATAACCGGCGTTTTCAGAAATCTCCACTTTGTCCGGAGTTTTTAGAAATAATCGTTTTCTGTGATAAAAACGGGGTTTTCGTGTAAACGAGAGGCCAAATCGCAGGGAAATATCTGCGTTTTCCCTTTGTGTAAACGGGGCCTTAGTTCATTGTTTGTTACCGTAGTTTCTAGTTAGTCTTGCACCTGTTCCTTGTTCTGTTGATTGCATTATCTGTGTACTTAAGCCCTTGGTTTAGTGTTCTTCATCATCATCACTGTTTAATGTTTAGTTGCTTTGTTCATTCTTCATGTTTATTGTGACATTTAAATTATTAGTGTTATTTTTAATAGTGATGCACCAAAATGGATTTTTTACCAAATCACTGAAAGCAGTTTCAGTAATTAATATTTGGATAAATGATCTCATTATGTTATTCAGGGTGTTGTGTTTTCAGGAGATTGATTAAACCAGTTATAGTAAAATGATCCACCTCTCAATATTTCAGTGTTTTTTATTTATTTATTTTTTACACAAATTGCTACTCTTCATTTTTGATAATTGATGGAGCTTATCCATGTTGTGTGCATAAAATAGACATTGATGAAGTCAAAACACATCATTGTAGAAGTGCTGATTAAAAGTCACTGTTTTGGTCAATGATTTCAGTCCTTCAAAACTATTCTGGCCTGAATAAAAAAACGAAAATTATTTTAGCCAAATATTTTCGGTTGCTGAAATTTTGATGCATAACTAGGTATTAAGGAATAACTTTAAGTGTGTGTTACGTGATGGCAAGGGGAATCTTAATTGTAAAAATAAGGGAACTTAGCACACACAAAAAAAAAAAAACATTGAGGATTCTTTTCTTTTTTTTTAAAGTCCAGTAGCGATTTTGAATTAAATCATCTTGAATAGGTGAGGTAATGAGATATAGTGAGGAGGAACGAGAGGTGATGTGGGCAGATGGGAGTGTTGGCCGCTATTACAAACTCTCCCCACACACACTCTCCACAGGCAACCACTTATGAGCAGCACATAAAATGGCCGCACTTTCCTTGTTAATGGACCAGTCCATCACAACTGCATTAATGGGCTGCCAACTCAATTCACTGAAAAATACCAGGATTCATAAAACTTTCAGATCAGATTGTGGAGGAAGTTCTATAGATTGGTGGCTTGTCTTGATTACTGTAACAGCCCACTTCCTTGGAAAAAACCAAAGGGTCTTGTGTTTTTATTTGGCCAGCATTTCGCATCTAATTCCTTCAGTATTGACACAGCAGCCCTAATAGCTGTTATGTGGCTAGTGTGTCTAATGGTTTCAGCACCAGGATGTTTGCATGCCAGGATTTGAAACGTGAGTCGTCTTCACTTATGCAATTGCCTGTATTTCCACAACACGTGGTTGCTGGAGGACATGGACCTGTGTGCAAACAAATCAGTGTCGGTGATGGATGTTTGCTGTTATGGGCTGTTTCTGAGTAAAATCTTGTTTTTCTTTCTTTCAGGAAACGCCAAGTTCTGTATTCCTAGTTATGGAGGTGAGTGTAAAGCATGTATTCTCCCCTCTATCTCTCCCTCTATCTTCCACATGCTCCTGTTTTAGTCATGAGGCCACAGCTTGCCTAATGTTTCACGGCTATTCTTTCTAGTATTGCCCAACACTGAAGTCTCTGAAGGAGAAACAAACACATCTCAGGGGCCAAACTAAAAATATCTGTTCAGGGAAAGCTGCTCTCAAAAACAATTTCAAGAGCTTTAATATTAACTATCTTTAGCATGTATCAGTCCAACCCTTCTCATGTATGTACAGTAGCTTCTGATAATGCAACCTGTGCTGGCTTTCTGAGTATAATTTATTTATTGGGACATTTCTGTGTGACCTGAGAGGGGGTTTGCAGCTAGAGTTAAAAAAGCATAAAAAAACTGCTCTTTTTGATTAATTCTGTAGAATAAAATTTTCTTACAAGCCAAAAGTAATATTTGTTTGTTTTTTTATTTAAAAAGCCTTCAAAAAAGGTCCTAATGTTCAGTCAGAGTTGTATAGATGTTACTGTATGTCATTTTAACTGTAGTGTATTATCTTTGTACTCAACACCCAGTATGCTCAGGGCTATTTCTCTCATGCCATCAATGATGTGGAAATTTACTGGCCTCCAATGCATGCTGACAATCCCATAATGCTGCATCACTTCATCAGATTCATTGATGTGTGTGTCACTAAACCGGCACTTCCTCCTCCTGTAGCCCATGAAATAGCCAGTCTTCGAGCCTCGACATAGTTTTTTATTGTTCAGTATTGGTTTCAAAGTTGAGTTTTATTTTCTCTGTTTGTTTCCTCTTCAAGTACTGCAATGGAGGAGACCTGGCAGACTATTTGCAAGGTAAGCAGCTTGTGAGGTAAACACATCATTTGGTAAGGCTACTCGTTTTTAAAGCACATTTTAGTTAAGGCCACCTATAAATGGGTTTCTAAAGTTTCTTTGCACATTAAACATGGATGTATTTCTCTGCGAGCTAGAGTTGAAGTGTCTGTCTCCATGGCTCAATCTCAAAGCACACTTGCCACCAACACTCTCAGAGAGTCACTGCTGCCTCCATTATCATATACATTTACAGCTCACAGAGGTTTGTCCACATACCCATTGTGAATAAACTGAAATCTGTGTACTTCAGTTTGGTGTTTACGAGCAATCTTTGTTCTGTCAGAGGAATCTGATTGGTCTATAAACCAAGTTTTCACTGAGTGTGTGACGCAGAGGGCATACTAGAGATTACTCTGGTGCCATTTACGTTGTGAGAGTGATGTTGGCTGGACTGTTACCTCTTGTTGTGTTCAGACAGATTGTTATCTTTGTGTAACCATGCTCTTGTCCTCTTACCCTTCTCCCTTGTTAAATTATGCAACCGTTTCTTAGTTATACAACCTCACAGCTATGCCAAATACTGTTTTGGGATCAGTACGAGGTTCATTGTAATCATAATTGCTTTGTTTACAGAGCAGATTGAGTGAAGGGAATCCTCTTAACAGCTCAGTGGATTACACCAGTTTTGTTCTAACAGGGGACCTGGAGCGCCATCACTCCATGTAAAATCCCTGAGCAGCTTCTGATTTTAACATTCTCACCAATTAGGGGCCCAGAGAACATGACTCTGATGGTCTTGGATTAGCTCAGTGCAGTGTACATCCTTATTTAAAGGAATAGTTCATCCACAATGAATTCTCACTTCATCACTCACCCTCAAAGTGCTGAACAACAATTAGGGTGGCCTGTTGGCCTGGGCCAGTGACAGAGAGTTTCTGTCTAGTTGACGGAACTGTCACTTCTGGACGTCCGCTTTTTAAACTTTTATCTATCAGTATGAATGGGTTGAATATGACAAACCAATCAGTTATGTTTTGACATATATGCCATTTTCAATTTATTGGAGTTTCTTGTGTAATTTAATTAATTAGTTTTTTAGCTATTATTGCATTTTTTAACAAATTATATACATTTAAATGAGAAACTGTCTAATTTTTTCTAGTTATGCTCAGTTCTGCAGTATTTCTTTTGATATAAATTACTCGCAACATTTTGTCTGTTTATCGCTTGAAACAGACATACATAAAGGTCCCATTAGCAAAATTTGTTGAAATTTAGTGGCCAAAAAACTTCCAGGCCTGGTTTCACAGACAGGGCTTAGATTAAACCAGGATTAGGCTTTAGTTCAATTTGGGCATTTAAGTAGCTTTTATAAATGTGCCTTAGAAAAAAAAGACAAAACTTTGAGACAAAACAATGGCACTGACATGTTTGAAGATATGTTAGTGCAAGTTGATTTCAGTTAAAACAGCTCAAACATGCATTTTGGTCTGGGACTAGGCTTAAGCCTTGTCTGTCAACCGGGGGTCACTGTCTATAGTCAACAGTCTAGCGATTTATGAATCAAAGCTCACATTAAAGTCACTTTCAAACCAAGCAGCTTTCTGTTGATCAACACAGTGAAGTTGCGACCCACTTTAACTCGATGCAAAATCTGCGTCAGGAATTTCACAATCTTGTGGACTCATATTGAAATTACTTTTTTTTTGCTCAAAATTTGCTGAACAATGGTATATGTGACCTCACCTTAAAGATGTTGCTCTTCAAAACTAGTAAATCTGAGGTTTCTTGAGACATAAAGCCAATTTTCAATTTCAGCAAATGAAATTGTATGATGCGTGTAAGCGGTTATAGCAGCTGCAAGGTTATCTGGTTAAATGAGGTTTTTATAGAATGTCTTAATGGATTTTATAGCCATGTTTCTCAGTGGTACAATGTCTTTTCTCTTCCAGCCAAGGGCACTCTGCGAGAGGACACACTGAGGGTCTTTCTACAGCAGATTGCGGCAGCTATGCGCATCCTCAACAGCAAGGGGATCATTCACAGAGACCTCAAACCTCAGAACATCCTGCTGTCCTACACGGGACGCAAGAAGTCCAGCATCAGCGGCATACGTATCAAGATTGGTAACACTCTACATAACGATTTGTTGCTAATATTACTATATATACCTTATTATATCTACTGTATAATTCAAATGTCTGAGACCACATTACAAATCTGGTATCCTAAAATGAAACTTAAACCTGTAAATAAATATCTCAAGACGTTTGTAGTCCACTGTGTAGTCTATATAATAGCATCATACTCTTTCTGTCCTCTGATCTTTCACACAGAAAGATCTTTGTTTCCATTGTCTCAGTATGTGCAGAAGTTATAAGTCGTGACTTTCAGACAGCAGTATGTTGCTATTAATAACACCGGTGCTCTCTTTGTTTAACAGCTGACTTTGGTTTTGCAAGATATCTCCAGAGCAACATGATGGCGGCCACATTATGTGGATCCCCAATGTACATGGTCAGTAGCCACAAACTGAATTCTGTCTCACTGTCTCAGATTTGTGAAATACATCAGCGGTGTGAGACTTTGGAGCATCATGTTCTCATAATTTGTAATCTATCACCTCTCCTCGCAGGCCCCAGAGGTGATCATGTCCCAGAACTATGATGCCAAAGCTGACCTGTGGAGCATTGGGACTGTCATTTACCAGTGCCTCGTGGGAAAGCCACCTTTTCAGGTGACTTTCATGAAAATAAAGCTAAACTGAGATCATATAGTAGCTAATCATCTCATTGAAGACTTTGCTGTTATTTTTTTGTTGTGATGATGTTTTAATGGTGTTTTATGTGTATATACTGTATGAGCAGGCTAACAGTCCCCAGGACTTGAGGATGTTCTATGAGAAGAATAAGACTTTGATGCCAAAGTAAGAGCACTGACTATTTTTTTGTGTTTTAAATGTGTCAAGATTGTTGTTTTTCCCAAAAATATAAGGCAGCACAACTGTTTTAAAAATTGATAATAATGAGAAATGTTTCTTGAGCACCAAATCAGCATATTCACACTGTTCACACTGCCAGCCACGCTTAGCGACAAAGCGACATGATTTCAATGGAGAGCCGGCGATTTCCAGCGACATGAGCAAATGTAGTAGATGTAGGTTTGTCTAGCAATGTGACAAAGTTGAGATACAGTTAGGTCCAAATATATGAACTGTATGCCAATGAAGAGCAACTTTCAGGAGCGACAACCAGAAGGAGTGAAGTCAGGTGTGATTGAGGAAACGATCCGTCACTAGATCCTGTGGTGGAGTGTTATGATGGAGGAAAAGTTATGTTAGTGGTCAGCAACTTTCCTATAATTTATTATATATCTCTGTATATATCTCTGTGCTGACTCCAACGTAAACCCAGATAGACCGGCGCTTGCACTTTCGCTGCAGATAAATAGCAGAGATGGCAAAGATCACTCGCTGTTTCTTGTTCGTCTTTAGAATTAAGCAGGTTATGTACTGATACCATTTATATTTAGTCTTTTCCCTCCAAGAAAACGAATTCAGCGTCTACAGCAGCATTGAATAACTTTCCGTGAACGTCGTTCATAAAAGTTACTAGGCAATCGGTAGTGGGAACGGCCACTAGTGACCCCACCTCCAGACACTGGCGACATGCAGCGACAAAGTCACTGGCAGTGTGAACACAGCTTTAGAATGATTTCTGAAGGATCATGTGACGCTGAATACTCAAATAATGGCTGCTGAAAATTCAGCATCACAGGAATAAATTACATTTTGAAACGTTTTTTGACTTTTTTCAAAAAAAACATAAAACAATTTTACTGACCCTAAACTTGTGAACAGTAGTGTATGTACACAAAGTTGCTGAAATGATAACTCTTCATTAACATATTCTTTAATCAAAATTCACTGAAAAATGTAAAAATATTTTTGATTATATTATTATTCAGCCAATAATCTCGATATGGCCCATCATTAGGCCCTATTTACGGAATAACTACAGCTTTCTGTTCACAGCATCCCGAGAGAGACGTCTCCTCCACTGGAAGATCTGCTGCTGGGGCTCCTCCAGAGGAACCAGAAGGATCGTATGGATTTTGGTCAGTGTATTTCTGTTGTTTCAGTGCATTGTGGGAGGATTTCCACCTCGTTGTTCCCTTTCCTCATTCTCATATTTGTCTGTCTGCAGACACTTTCTTCAGTCATCCTTTCTTGGAACCGACATCAACTATTAAAAAATGTAAGTAAGAACATTTGATGAACAAATTTAATGAATAAGGTGTTTCTGGACACTAAACCAGTTTTTTTTTTTTTTTTACCCAGCATGCCCTGTTCCAGTGCCAACGTGCTCTGGCCTGGTCTCGGACAGCACGTGTGGCAGCTCTCCTTCCTGTCGTTACGTGTCTCCTCCGGTAAGCACCTTACATTGTCAGTGCTGAATGTGCTGTCACAGACATGAGCAGTTCCTAAACTAGGGTGTTGCATGAGATGATGCTGCATTTAGAAGTTTAATAGCACTGACTCAGCTCAAGGTAATCCAGCGTTTACCTCCACCTTTGTTTTGCAGTCCCTGCCAGACATGCAGACTCTCCCCGAGGACGTGCTATCCTCTCCACCTCTCGGCCCTCCCAACTACCTGCAGCTGTCCAAAGAGTCGGGCGGCAGCACCAGCAGCAAGAACTCCTCCTGTGACACGGATGACTTTGTGCTGGTGCCACATCTCTCCGGGGAGCAGTCCTGTGAGTCACATTACTTCATCGTACACGTCACATGCTTACACTGTGAAAATCATTTAATAATCAGTACATTTGTCTCTTTTTTTTCTGTTACAAAATCAATTTATTTGAGAAGCAAAAAGGTTTTTTATCTCTTTTTTTAACTGTATTATTGACCATTAATATGAGATAATATAATTAAAGATTTATTTTTCTTCTATTAGCAAAACAATATACTTTAAAACTGTTGTAAATGTAATTTGAATCCTAAATCTAGCTAAATTTGAGGTTTAATGTGAAAACAAGAAAAACACTTATTTTAAGAATGGTTTAGTATATTAAAAAAAATTAACTGGAAAACTTTTCAACAATCTTGAAATAAGCCCTTTTTAAATAAATCATACAAAATATTAAAATATTGACAAAATATTTTATATCAGAGAAACATCAGACATTTTTTTAGATTTTTAAAAAAAGTGATTTTAAAGCTGTTTTCCTCATGGGGACCAAAAAATGTCTCCACAAGGACAAGGATTTTGGAAATTGCCAGCTTTGCGAGGGCATTTTGTCCCCATAACATAACATAGGTTATACCTGAAAAAACGTGCAACACACACACACATACACACACACTAGATTTGAGCAGCTGCTGGAGCTGGTTGCTTGTGTGTTTTAGCGTATAGAGAGAGGCGTCTGCTGAGTCAGCGCTATGAAAGCCTTCCAGCGCTGATTGCGCTCTCACAAGCTGTGATTTGCTGGTGTTTGTGAGACTGTGTGTATTTGTAGTTCTCATGACTTTCTTTCTCTTCTCTCTTCTCCTTAGATGACCTTCCAATGGGGGCAGTGGGGCGCAGGCCGTCCAGTGAATTCCTTCTGTGTGTAGGGTGAGTGTGACAACACTGATATGGTTCACAATGCTTTCAAACCTCAAACCTTCACACATGCATGTTTACTTGAGTCAAATGTTAAACAAGGTTTAGTAGGCCAAAGATACACAGTTCACTGTCAAGTCCGACATGCGGACAGGAATATTAACAATGGTTAAATCATCTTGATCCTTTTTGGCTGTTTGCATCATGGAAATATGGAGTTACGGATTAGCACACTGATCTGTTTGTTTCGTTGATGTCATTGGAGATATTTTTGGTTCCTTCTACTCCCAAACTATTTAATCATGGAGGTGAAAGCCAGGGCGAGTTCACGGTTGTGTGAATCTGGGTGGTGTGTCTGTTGTTATTGCAGGAGGAAGCTGAGAGGTGAATCACATGGCTGGTGAATGAGTCCTGTGGGAGCGAATGTGTGTGTGTTTGTGCTCCTGCCCTAAGAATAGACAACTTGCTGTCATTTCTCACCATGTGCATGTGATCTAAAACTGTTTCCACACCGTTTACTTGTGAACCGACCTCTATTTTTGTCCAGAGGTGCAGAAATATACGTCCATCGCATCGGCTGTTTTGTGACTAGACCCTTGTTATTGTGCAGTTATGCAGTGGGTCTGACATTGACAGTTAAAACATTCATATGCTGCTCATTTTCGGTCTGTTACTCATGTAAAACAGAAGCTGTTTTGCTGTTGTGAGAGTCTGTGCATCTTCTCCGAGTCACTTCCTTCTGCTCTGTGGCTTTTCTGTTTCCCTCTCTTGTAGAAGCGAGGGGTACTCCACCTTCACTGTCTCCTCTCTGTCTGCTTGCTCTTTTTCACACTTATACACCAACTGACAAAAGTTTGGACACACTTGATTGAATTTTGATTTTTTTTATATTAGAGATGCACACAAATAAAAAAATCTGATAACCAATAAATGGCAAATAATAAAATTTAAACTATTTGATTCAAATAAAATATACATATTAAAAATAAACACACTAAAAACTTAAATGCTTAACAAACTTGAATTTATTGCATTATAATGAACAGTACTGTATGTAAAATGTTCATTTTGAGATTTACTAAAGATAAAAACTTTGAAATAAGGTCTCATTAGTTAGCATTAGTTAATGTATTAACATGAACTAACAATGAACAATACATTTGTTACAGTATTTATTAAATTTGTTAAAAAAATACAGTCGTTCATTGTTTGTTCATGTTACTTCACAGTGCATACTCATGTTAACAAATACAACTTTTGATTTTAATGATGTTAGTAAATGTTTAAATTAACATTAATAAAAATTTACAAATAGTGTATAAGTGCAGTTCATTCTTAGTGCATATTTAATAAGTTAAAGTTACAATTTAATATAACCGTTTTAATATATTTCAAATTTGTATTTATTCCTGTGATAGCAAAGCTGAATTTTCAGCATCATTAGTCCAGTCTTCGGTGTCACACAATCCTTCAGAAATCATTCTAATATGCTGATTTACTATTCAGCAATTTTGCTGCTTAATATTTCCATGGAAACAGTGATAGATTTTTTTTTCCAAGAATCTTTGATGAATAGAAAATTCAAATTTTTGTAACATTTTTGTTGTGCCATGCTGAACTGACTCTGGGTCAAACAAAGAAACTCTCTTTGTGTGCAGTTGTTGTGCAGCCTGGTTAACCGCTCACGTGTAGCCCACACTCCTCCCTCTCTCAATACATAATCCAGGAGACTGGAGCTCAAACAGTAATGTGCAGCTTCCTTTCTCCCTTTTAGCTCCCCTTCCTTCTTATCAGAGTGTGCGCACTTGACCCTATCATGACATCTGTGAAAAAACATTGTGTTCCTGATAAAATAAGAACGAGCTGTTTTGTTTTCTTTGTCTGTGACTGGTGAAGGTAGGTGGACCAAGCACGTGCCACTGCCTAAAAAGCACCACCCACGACTCCTCCCTCCTCCTTACTGATTGGTCAGGGCTTTGTGTTTACACTGTAGCTCCGCCCCATGTGGTTTGGCCATGCCTTCTGAGCAGAAACTGCTTTTGCTGAACTCGTTTGACAAAGTAGGAAACGTCTCGGAATTTACATTTAGCGATCGCATGTTGAATGAGACTTTAATCTTGAGGAATTTGTCGAGGTTTTATGGCCTAAATGGGTTTGGAAAAGCATTCTGACTGGATTGAAACCTTGTTTTCTGGGTTTCTCAGGCCACCGCAGCCATCCACTGGACAGACCCCAATGGTGTCGCCACGAAGGAGACCACGCCAATACCTGTGCCCACACAGGTACGAAACTACCAGCGGATCAAACAGAACCTCTCCAGCAGCCCAACCACAACACTCTATGGCTCTCCCAGGTAGACATCCAACAACGGGAATGCTACTTACTGTATGTGGCATATTGATGTCTTTATGATGCTATGAAAAGATTATTTGTCACTCTCGAATTTGCATCTGTTTCCTAAACTTGCTCTTGTCTAAGTGGTCTTTGAGAACAGATGGGTTTAGGGTCTTCAGGCAGGTGTTTAGTAGAGTCTGGAGATTTTGACTGTTGCTTGTGCCCTATTAGTCACGCCAGACCTCAGCAGCTGCTTAGAACTCCGAACCTGCCCTGCGTCTCAAAAAGTGATTAATCTCATCACAGCAGCCTTGCTGTCCTTGTGCCCAGGGTCAGAGTGGTTCACATTATATTACCCTGTTAGTCAGCTCGGGCACGTGATGGTGAAGTGGCCCCGGCCACCAATTCAGACCTGATCTTTGAGTCATAACTGTCTTCCAGGGTCAGTGCACTGAACTATTTAACATAAAGTTTTGGCAGGAGTGATTTTTTTGTGTCACTAAGCTCATTTATGAATTGTTTAGGAAGGGAGGAATATTGAGTATCTCACTTTGAAGTTAAAGAAAATGCAAGGAACTCTTACCCTAACAATGCTGATGACAGAGGGCGTCCTGCAAATTGTGTTTCATATACAAGGGCCTAAAAAAGTAAAATGTATGAATTTCTTACCTTTCAAATGTTTGGGGTTGGTAAAAGAAGTCTATTACGCTCAACAAAGCTGAATTTATTAATAAAAAATACAGTAAAAACAGTAGTATTGTGAAATATTACTGCAATTTTGAAATAACTTTGATTTTATTTTAAAATGTAATTTATTCCTGTGATGGCAAAGCTGAATTTTTTAAGCATCATTACTCCAGTCTTCAGTGTCACATGATCCTTAAGAAAACATTCTAATATGCTGATTTGCTGCTCAAGAAACAGTTCTTAGTATCAACAATATTGTGGAACTTAGTATTTTTATGGAAACCACGCTTTTTTTGGGATCCTTTTATGAATTTAAAGTTCAAAGAACAGCATGTATTTGAAATAGAAATCTTCTGTCTCTACTGTCACTTTTGATCAATTGAATACATTGTTAATGTGATAAACTGCACCTGTGTGATCTTGAGGAAAACTGACATCATATATCCAATAAAATTACATCAAGACCAGTTGGTTTAACATAATTGCATAATTTTTGGTTTTGAAAAGTGTCATTTGTGCTAAGAAAAGGTTTCAGTGAAATACAATTGTACGGTTGTCAAATACTACTAGTACAGTATGATGTTTGGCCACACTTTAGATTATAATCCAATTCTCACTATTAACAAACTATTAACTACGACTTTTGCCTTAATTAACTCCTAATTACTGCTTATTAATAGTTAATTAGGTCCTTTTTAATTAAGGGATGTAGAATATGGTCAAGCAGAATAAGGTATAAATATGTGCTTTATAAGTACTAATAAATAGCCAATGTTCTAGAAATATGCATGATAATAAGCAACTAGTTAATAGTGAGAATTGGACCCTAAACTAAAGTGTTTTTTTTTTTATTTCTACAGGTCAGGCACAGTGCGGCGCTCCAACACAAGCCCCATGGGCTTCCCTAAAATGGTGTCTGGGTCACCAAGCCCTGCAGATACGGTCCAAACTGTTGGGCGACGTCTCTCTACGGGCAGTTCCCGGCCCTACTCTCCCTCTCCACTGGGTAAGAGTTGCCGCTGTCATTCCAGTTGAATGTTTACTGGGAAACTGTATTTTTAAAGTCTGACATGTCCTGACATGCCCATTTGATGTGTGTCTGTCCATTTCTGTGTAATTGTTTCCCAGTGGGCACTATTCCTGAGCAGCTTGGCCACTGCTGCTGCGGACACCCCCAGAGCCACGAGGCCCGCAGTCGCAGCTCCTCAGGCGGTGAGTTTATGTCAAAGATGGACACCAGAGAACTCACAGCACTGCTGTTTCCTCTTCAAAGTGGCACCATTAACAGTCCCACAAGCAGTAGCCACAGTGGCTTTCTCCCGTTGGGTCACAGCATGTCTGTGTTATTCTAATCTCCATGGAGACAGCTGCTCGTTATGACTGAGAACTCAACAAGCAATCAGGAACAATGCATGTTGTAGTAACGAACTCTGCGACTCGTGAGCTTTTGTGTGAGACCTCTTCAAACCTATAAACCTTTAAAACTGTGAACTCAATGATCGTGTCTAAACAGCAGACAAACTCACTGACCTTGTGTTATACTCTCAGTTCACTGAAGTCTAATGGTGCACATCTCAAATATATAAACTGCAGTGTCACCTAGTGGTTGAATCATGTAGCATCTGATGAGCCAATTTTTTTATGTTTTAGGTTCCCCTGTGCCATCCTCTCAGTTACTGGGCACTCGTCTTCAGAGTGCACCCACGCTGACTGACATCTACCAGAACAAGCAGAAGCTACACAAGCAGATGTCTGACCCAGTGCAACCCCACCTCATCCGCCTACCCCACCAGCCACTCCCCTCAGCTCGGGCGTCCCGGCAACCTAGGCACCTCCCCAACCAGCACCTTGGCTCCTCCCCTCGCACCTCTGACTGGCTAACAAAGTCGCCGCTGCCCACCATCATAGGCTCCCCCACTAAGGTAAGCTGCAGGACTTGTCTGGTAAACGTCGTTCTGACCTCGATCAAGAGCTTTTGACATTACTAAGCTCATTTCTTCTCTTTTAGGTGAGCGCTCCGTTCAAAATCCCTAAAACTCAAGCCTCGTGCAACCTCCTGGCCCTGGCCTCGCAGCAGGGTATAGCCGACAGCCCCACCCCAATCAGGATGCTGATGGATGGACGTGACCTCTGTGCACATCACTGCTCGGCGTATCCCAGCAGCCAACAGCCTGCTCCAGAGGCCAGCAAGACTTCCTTTGGCAGGTCGGCAAATGTTTTGATATATTTTACAGCATTTGATGCATAATGCATAATATACACTACTGTTTAAAAGTTTGGGGTCAGTTAAATTATTATTATTTTTATAGAAATTAATACTCTTATTCAGCAAGCATATTTAATTATCAAATAATTTTGAAAATTTTTTAGCTGTTTCCACAAAATTATTAAGCAGCACAACTGTTTTCAACATTGATAATGGAAAGTTTCTTGAGCTGCAAATCAGCGTATTATGATTATGTGACACTGCATGTTGGTCACATCACTTGACTTTGATTTGCTGTGTATTATTTTATAATTCTTAATATTTCACCAGAACTACTGCTTTTTTATTATTTTTTTTAAAGAAATATACATAATTATTATTATTTTCGTTTTAGGCATTTTAAAATTTCATAACAGTTACAGTTGACATTTCACTTTTTTCATTATTATATATCAGGACACTGACATTTATGACTTTATACCCCGCACAAATATCATAAAACAAAAAGAAAAAAAAACAATCAAAGAAGGAATGTATTGATGTCATTGTTTGCATTTTTTCTGTATTTGAATAAATAAAAGATTTAGACAAGAAATAAGTGTCATGCCATTGACTCCTGTGTTATAAATTCCATATGCATATCAAATGAAGCTGAACTTGTTTGTTTCCTCAGGTCTGTAAGTGCTGGCCGACTGTCTGAGCAGCCGGTGCGGATCACTTTGGGAGGACAGCCGTACAAGGGCAGCACAGACAGCCTGAACACAGAGAGGCCAATGGACACAGGTGGCCCCCTTTTCTCATTTTGTTATAGTTTCCAGTTTTTCATACCAGTATTATTTCCTGCTAAATGCAACCCCATTGACATCATTTGAGCTTCTCCTGAAAGCTTCTGGCTTGCATGAAGTGCTGTGATTGGCTGCCAGTGTTTGTATGTGTTAGTCTGTGAGTGACCCCTGTGTGTGCATCCCTTCCCAGCCCCGGCAGGGATTTGCGGTTTGGCAGCGGGCGGGGCGAGTCCCCGCAACGTTGTGTTCACGGTGGGCTCGCCCCCAAACAGCAGCACCCCTCCCACCTGCAGCCATCTCGCCTCCCGCCCGCGCACCACCTCAGGTGAGGGGCTTCGCCTCGTAAACCCGCCCCATACACCACTGCTTCAGCCGCCACACTAGATGTTTAATGCCGTGTCACCGCCACTGTTTTCAAAGATTAACCTAAAGCTAATAGATTCCTAACTCAAGTAGTCGCTAAGGCTGATTTCTCTGTCTATGTGTCCGCAGTAGGTTCCAACAGCTCTGCCGGCTCGCTGTGCTCCACCAGCGGAAAGGTGTACATGGGTTCTCCCCCTGGCATGACCATCGGCAGCTCGTCGCCAGGAGTGGACGCGGCTCCCAGCAGCCTGCGCTACGTCCCTTACGGCACCTCCCCGCCCAGCTTGGATGGATTCATCACCTTTGAAGCGCCAGAACTGCCAGAGGAGACGCTGATGGAGGTGAGAGAGCTAACATGAGTACAGATTGCACCACTAATTTTCACTTTTCTAATTACTTAATTTAGTCTTAAGCATTGAGAACGTTGTAAGTGTAAAACTTGGAAAACAGGCTTGGCGTTCATGATTCGACTGGTCGAGACTGTTTTCCAAAGATGGCTCCTGCCTGTATACGCGAAGTGGACTGTCTTTATAAAATATCTTCTTATTAAACTGTCTGTACACTTACAACGTTCTCAATGCTTCAGTTTGCTTTGCTGTAGGGTCCCTCAATATGCTACGTGTTAGTGTTGGGCTATTTTAAGCCTTGTTAGTAGTATTAACTAGCGATTTTTAATTTCATTACTCTATGCCCATATACTTGCGTTATAAGCTACACAGTTTTTAAGATAAAACTCTTTACTTTCGATAATCATGAAAACAAATCTAGAGAGCGGTTGACTATGTACAAATGTGTAATTAGACCAAAGGTTCATTTTGCGCCAAGTTGTCCTTTAAAGCACATCAATTCATCTTGTTACACACAGAGAACAGTCTGTTCTTGGGAAACACATAACAGGTTTATGTGTGTGTTTGGCAGCGTGAGCACACAGACACCCTGATGCACCTGCGGATGATGCTGTCCTTTACGGATTGTGTGCTGGAGATCGCTTCTCTACGGGCCGGAGGACCTGATCTGGGTGCGTCCGCCGCCTCTCTCTATCCTCCTCAGGACAGCGTGGTGGTGGACCAGATCAGTCAGCTCAGTAAGGAGTGGGGGTAAGAACAGTGCGCTGAAACACACGGGACCTTTAACAATGAGACTTCATAACGTACAGTATGTAATGTTTTGATCATCATCTCACACAGGCAGGTGGAGCAGCTGGTGTTGTATATGAAAGCCGCACAACTGCTGGCCTCCTCGCTGCACCTGGCCAAAGCTCAGATCAAGTCTGCCAAGCTCAATCCTTCCTCGGCCGTCAAACAAGGTGAGCTGATACATTTCATGCCTCGGATGACAAAAAGTGTGTATGTATACGTGAGGTTGAATTGTTACAGAGTCAACCACTTTCCCTGAGCCCTAAAATTATTATTAGGACTTGTGCAGGGTTCTCATTATCAAGAATAGGCATGGTGGACTAATGAATTTTAAAACAATAGTAAATATGAAAATAGTAAAAACTGTGTAGTAAAATTTGGGATATTTAATTAAAATGATTTTAATAAATGATTTAAAATAAGACAAAACTAAAATATAAATAAGCTAAAAACAATACCAATCAATATTTAACATCATATTTTTAGCAACTGTATTTAAGGACCATGCAAGTCATGAAAATGAATTAAATCATAAGAAGTATGATAATTATAATGTATAATGAATAATTGTAATGTATTTTATTGATGTATGCCCATGGACAACTGGCCGGGGACTACAGCTGGAAATTAGCCGTAGAGGCTAAAGCTGCTCTTTTTCTTTTAAAAAAGGGACTGTCCACGTTATTATAAACTAAATAAACTAAACTAAAGTCATGGGCATTTTTAAAATTGATATAAAATGTTCTAGTTATATCAAGCTCTAGAATATTTCTTTGGGTAAAAAATGCTTTTTGTCTGTAAAAAAAGAAAAAAGAAAATCTTGAGTAAAAGATGTAAATTAATTGGTGTGAAAGTGTAAACCCCAAAGAACATTGTTATTGAAACTTCTGGAGTTACGAAATGTTTTTAATTATGTGAATATATTGCTAGTTTCTGTAAATAAAGTTTACGCACCAGAAATATCTTGAGGGGGCTTCAAATGTTGTGAGTCAAAAAGGTTGAGAATCACTGATGTAGCGAATAACATACCTTCTCTCTGAACTTCAGTGGTCAAGAGTCTGAACGAGCGCTATAAGAGCTGCATTTCTCTGTGCCGCCGCCTCACGGACAAACTCAACCACTTCTTCTCTGACAAGCAGCGATTTGTGGACGAGATCAACAGCGTTACAGCTGAGAAGCTCATTTATAATCATGCTGTAGAATTGGTGAGTGAGGACAGTCATGGCAGCCTTTCTTCGAGCTTTGCTGCGTGATTTTATGAGTGGCTAACATTGGTGTCATGTTTGTGTATGTGTGTTACAGGTGCAGTCGGCCGCACTAGACGAGATGTTTCAGCAGACAGAGGACATCGCATATCGCTACAACAAGGCATCCATGCTGCTGGAAGGCCTGTCCAAGATCCTCCAGGACCCAGCTGATGTAGAGAACGTCATCAAATGTGAGTGCATTAAAAAATCAGTTTTAATCATCTGGGGCTGCTCACGTGACAGTCAAAAATGACTGTTTTTTAATTATTTCAATTAATGAATGTACTATATTTTAGTTCAATAATGTTTTTTATTTCATAATTTGTGTTTTTAAGGGATTTCATGGTACTAAATTATATTTATGGAATAGTTATGATTCATTTCTTACCTGTTAACCACTTTTTGAGCATAGACCTGAAAATTAAAATGACCCAATTCCGAATGCTTTGGAGCACAGACTTAAGTTTGTTCTCTTTTTAAAGAAGACACTTGGCAGATTATTGCTGAAGTGAATTTTTGTTTTTTTTAAAAGTGAAACTAAAATGAAGGTATAGAAGTTTACGTTTATTATTATGAAAAATGCACAGATTTTTTTTTTATATGAAATATATATTTTACAAAACATATTTTAGTCTTTCAGAAAATCAAAGCCATAAATCAAAAAAAGTTGTACTCCATATTTGAGCTTGATATCTCAAAGAATGAGCTTTCAGTAAGACTTTGTTTGTGTGCAGTACCAAATGTTTCCACTAGATGAAATTTGTCTCATATTTTTACCTCTTTTTTTTTTTGTTCACATATTATGTGCCAAAGGTTTCATACCATTCCAATTAAAAAAAATTTAAATACGTTATATATGTCAGTCAAAATGAACTAACTGCACCAGAGGGTTAAAAAAAACCTTCAAATGATTTTGATGATGTCCATTTCATTATGTTTTTTTGCTGACGTGACCAAAATAGTCTGATTCACTTTCAAATGATCTGGTTCTCTTATGATTCTAGTTCAATGAATTGGTCAAAAAGACTAAAAATTAACTGTTGGAATTGAACAGCAAAGTGTAACTTCTGACTGGTTGTTCAAATGACATTGAATACTAAAAGATACACTTTAAGAACAGAGTATTTTGTAATAAATGTTGTTTTATTGTTACACTATTATTTTTGTTTAGCATACAGTTTAGATCAAATATAAGCTGGTGGTTTGTCAAAAGTTCTGAAAGAATCGTTAATAGAATTGATAAGGAACAGGAACCCATTGTTGTTATTGTTAACTAAAACGGTTGTTAACTCAATATTAGATGAAAAATTATACGAAATGTTATCTTGGCAGCTACTTAAACTAAGTCGAAGTTGAAGTACTTAAAGCACTAGAGCTAAATACCGGTAGATACTGTATATTCAACAAAACGAATAAAAGATTAATATTAAACATATAAATTGTAGCGGCGATCGTACCACAAAAATAAAGCCACTAGAGGGAATGTGAAGTCATTTCCAAACGCGTGATGGTGCAAAATAATCAGGTCTGCCATGGCATGCGGTTAACACTTTATTGTGTAGATAAAATTACTTGAAAAACACTGCTGCTTGCATTTCTGAAGTAAGTTGAGTTCGTACATCAGCAAAGACAGTAAACACCATGCTAACTGCAGGACACGCCAGAATCCACCAAGCCATAAACCCACATGCACACAAGCACGGTTGAAAAACTGTGAGCTTCCTCAGATCCTAATTCCCTGACGCCATTCACCTGTGACTTCCTTATATAGTCTCCATAAGCACTGTGATTCCCCCGCCTATGCCCCCTGGTGTGTAAGCGGAAAAAAGTCACCCTATTCAACTTACTACTGACAAAACACATAAAACACACATCAAAATTGGCTACAACATAAATAATAGTATATAAATAATACTAAAACAACACTGCTGGAATCATTTAGATCCAGAATTCTTAAAACATCTCGTTCATGTGCCTTTGTGTACTCTTTCTTACATCTTTTCTCGTTGTGTTTCCTTTGCACAGACAAGGCAAGTGTGGACCGGAGGATCTCAGCTTTGTGTTACTGCACCGTTACCCTGTACGAATAAAGACTTTCACTCCAGGGACCATCATCTTCTCAAACTACAAAGAAGACTAAACAAATCCCTTGTTTTTGTTTTGTAGCAGTCAAAGCACTTTCAGTTCCTTTTGATTCCTTTCAATCACAAGCAACAGACCAAGTATTACGTTTTTTTTTGCAGATGACATTTTGAGATGGATGTGCACAAGTTCACTACCAAAGATGAAAATTAAACAGAGACTTTATTGTACGAAAAAAGCCGTTGGACCTGCATTTAGATTCATCTTCTGTTTTTACGACGTCATTTTTCTCTTTTTTACATAAACTGAAAGGATTTTGGACTGGGAATCTTCAAAGACCCAACAATGAACGTCGATGCAAATCAGTTCATCTTATTGTTTTATACTGCACTCTATTGCTCTAATTATTTATTGGTTTTAGTGTTATTGATGATAGTGTTGAAAGACGACATGGGGCGGATGTGCAGCCCAATGTTGGACTGTAATTACTGGTACCACACATACACAGTCACGTGGTTGACCTTAAGAGGAATCTGTAGTATTTACAAAATCAGTTTTTGAAGCAAATGCACTTTATTGAGGCAGATGTGGAAGACGCTTGTCCTAGAACATCTGGGAGAAGGTGGAGATGATGATGATCCTTCCATCCGTCTCCAAGATCAGTGTGTGGCTCCAGGTCCTTCTCATTTCCATATCTATAATCCTCCGAAAATGAGTGTCTGGAAGGCCCGTGAGCATCAGGTCGGACATTGGCGTCTCATAACAGCCTCATGGTGAATCAGACATAATGGTCAAAATACTTGAGTCGTTACTTACCTTTTGATTCAGCCGTACTGAAATGTTTTTATGTTCATATTAATACTGTAGCTTTTTTTAACTGACGTGCGTGAGCTGTAAATACTTGTACATTCTACATGTGTGTTTTTATTTTGGAGTGAATGTGAGCGAGCACAGCTTGATTGAAGAAGGTAGATGCTGCCGCCGCCATCCCTGCCTCTCAAATGAAGAGCACAAGATTACCTTGTTTTAAGGGTTTTTATTTTGTTGCAGAGCTAATAGGACAACTTCCACAGGTTCTTCGAGACCTCACTTTGCATGGCAGCTCTTGACTAACGCCCATGAATATCTTGTGTACGACAATACATTGACTGTGCGGGACGTGGATGTTGCAGGTAAATGGGAGAGAGTGCGGCCCACTGCCAGGCTCTGCTTTTCCCCATTCATCCACTGCTCAGGACAGTTTGTGTAACTGCTCTTCCCAGATGCAGTGGCCAGTTTCAGGATACTGAAGAACTCAAAGCATGACTTCGGGTAGTCTACTTTCCCTTGTACATGTTTGGAACACTTCGCTCCCTCTCTTCTGCACTCTGCCTGTGTTTTGATTTTTAATAACGGCCCCCTGTGAGCCTACAAAGCCTTTTACTGTACAGAAAGAGAAGGCTGATGTCCTTTCTGCCACTTTGTTATACAAAATCCATGCATATCTGTAGTTGTAGGACTTCCTTATCCAGGTGTGAGCAGAATTGTGTACAGATGATCCATTAGAGAAGATAGTACAGAGCACATGTACTTGTGAAACATTAGAATGTACTTGCCCTTCCATTTGCAACTGTCCCTTTCCGAATAAACCAGCCTATCACAGCCCAACACGACATGATCACGGTCGATGCAGCCTGAAGGTTCATGATCCCTTGACTTTCAGTGACAAAATGTTTTAATCAATGTGTGTTTTACCAAGGGCATCTATGTTGTCGGAAACTGTAGAAATACAGCTTTTATTAAACAGATCAATTGTATCCTGTTATCTGAGTCTCCGATTATGTGCTTTGCAAAAGTATAGGCCCTACTGCTGTATTTGCTATGGAAATAATGAAAGTGCAGCACAGGTGACAGCAGTAGCAGAAACCAGATATAGTTTTACAGGGTGAAGAAGAGTGATGATTTATTTTCTTTAATGCTGTACTTGGATAAATTTGCTTAAACATTGAGGTAGCCTATCTACGTTCACACAATTTACAGATAAATCCTGTTTGGAGTGCTGCTTTTTTGTGCCAAATTCTGACCCCTTTCAGACTATTACCTTCCCAATTCCCCACCCTTACAAAAATAACTAAGTTACATTTATTCAGTATACTTCAGTAAAGTATAGCCGTGTACGTCTATGTAGTAACATCCTTGTGCTAGTATTAGCCTATCTATTTCAATACTGGGGGACTAAATTTGCCCACTTTTTAATGTATAAAAGTATACTTGTAAGTATACTTTGTGTAACAGTAAACTGACCTATACACCTAGTTTACAACTGTTTTTCATTTGTAGCTATACTGCAACTATACTACAAGTAAACGTATAGCCTATATTGGAAGTTTCTACTAGTCAAATACTTGTAGCACATTTTTTTAGTTTATGTAAGTAAACTCTCAGTAAACTACCAGTTAAGTAGATTTATACAGCAATGATATTTTGTTTTAAGTCTTTAACTTAACATATAGATTACTATTTAGATGTTATTTTTGCACTTTTAGTATAATATGTTCCTATTTAGGTATTCATTTGTATACTTATAACGTAGACTACATTTAACTGTATTTTAAGTAGAGGGGAAGTAAATTCCTATGTACACTAACTGTTACCAGTGGACTAGCCTACACAAAAAAGCAGATAGTCTACTCAGAATTAGGAACATAGCGGCTTTCTTTATGAATCAATATTTTCAAACGATGTAGGCTAGGCTTATAAGACAGTATAACTGTGTTAAAAAAGTATTTAAGTAGTGTCCTCAAAGAGTAAAGTAGCCTTTTATCTCGATTAAAAGATTGAGTAGCCTAACTGGCCAAATATAGCTCGATTTTTCTGTCAGTGCATGTTTAGGCTACTTAAAGTGATATTTGGAAGTTAGTCGGACCGACACACGAACAAATATCTACATGGATCGGGTCGCCACATGAGGCGAGACGTGCAAAGATCACATGATGTATTTTATCTGTTGTTGGACATTTTTTACTTTTGGAATAAATAATACGTTCAATTAGTAGCCTATAGGCTACTTACGGCACAATATACAAAATGCACTATTTAACAAGTGGTTCTCCAGTTAACATCTTTTTAGCACTGAATGAAAAGCTCAATAATGAATTACAATGATAGCCTATTACATTTCATAAACATAAGTTGAATCTCTGTGTTCAATGCTGGCACTCATTCGCTTTAAAATGTTAAGCAGCTCAGTGACCTGAGTATAGTCTTCTGGACATTTATTGTTCACAACATGGTACCTATTCCCACACATCCTCAAGATCTTCTGCAAATGTTCACCATTCTTTTCAATGTGCTTTTCAATATTCTTTCCTCTTAACTCGTCTCCCCACGTAAAGAGCACCAGAGCGCGTGACCACACGGCGTCCCCGAGGACACCCAGATATTTCTCTATAGCACGTCCGTCTCTCTTACTGAAAGAGTCCACTGGGATAACGAGGAGAAATAACTGACATCCAGAAGGGGCCAACATCACACTGCGCAGAATCTCCTGTTTCACCTGTTTGGCGTTAGCCAAACCGAAGAGACTCCAGCCTGGAGTGTCCACCACGGCCAGCCTCACGCCGTCCACCCAGCCGTATCTCCTCACACACCGAGTCGTCTTCTTCCCGTGCTCGAACTCACTGCGTCCGAGGATGAGGTCTCCCACTGAGCTCTTACCAGCATGCCTTCGACCCAGCAGCAAGAGTCCCATCACAGAACCACACTCCGGACCGACTAACCAAGACAGAGAGGTCAAGTTAAAGGTAGCTAGCCTAATGAATGTTCCCGATAAGCAGAACTGGATGATGTTGAAAGTTGAAAAAATCTATCATCTTTCCTGAACCTTTACTATTGCCTGTTTCTGTCATAAGGCTATACATTTTAACCACATCCTAAAAGTAATATGATACACTGATTGAGTACAAATCTGCTGTTCCCATTTCACATGTGAAGTGTCCACTACTTACCATATGCTGTCACATTGCTCACTGCCATTCTTCATCATTCCTCCACACAATTTATCCGGTATTTATATTACATACAGTATATCCGCTTAACTGTTTGCTTAAATAACTTAATTCCATTTAACACACAATGCGCTGTTTACACAGTTTCAAAGTTCACTTCTCAGTTCTGTCGAAGTCATTAAGCGTGTGACGCACATTTTTCGACATGGGAGGGAGGGACAGTCACGTCCGTTTAGTTAATAAAACAATATGGATTCGAAAAATAATAGTAATTTTGGTTTGCACTATCTTAGAGGTCTTGACCTTCTTTACTCTATTTAACAATTACAACAGTGTCACAATTCTGACTTAATCTGTTCAAAATATATATAAGAAAAAAATCTATTACTAAAACCTATAATTAGTTGCCTGCGTCCCATATTTTGTGCAGTTACCACATGATTCATTCACTTAAAAGTGGAACATTTCATAAAACTGACACTTTGAAAGGGAAGTTACTTGGATTTTATAGCATGGAGGGAAGACAAGTATCATTCCATGTTACCAGTGTTGTTATTGTTAACTATAACAAAAATATTTTTAGTCATTTTAGTTAATTGAAATAAAGCTAAAATAAACTATAAATATTAGATGAAAAAATACTAAATAAATGAAATAAAATAAAACTAAGAAATATAAAGAACCAAAAACTAATAAAAATTAGTTAAGCATAAAATTACTAAAAGCTATTTCAAAATGTCAATAAATACTATCCAACTATAAATATTATTAAAACAACAGTGGTTGACTATTTTTTTTGCAACCATTCAAACAAATTATTGCAAGAAAAAAAATCTTGATAATTATGTTTAAAAGTAAATACAAAACCAACATTTGCTCTCAAACTAGCTAACCCCTACTGAGAAACATCATAATTTAGGATACATTTGCAACATTTTTCTTGAAATTTGGAAGAAATGTTGTCAGTAGTTTATAGAATAAAACAAAAATGTTAATAAACCTGTTAATAAACACATATAAATTGTAAATCCAGAGAAACTGCTAATTTTCTGAGTCCTTTTTCTCTTTTTTTTTTCCAGAGCTGTAGCCTAACTGTATATATAATCTTAAACTTTATGTTTTATAACTTTGGTTATAAAATGGCAAATAAACAGTTCAAATAATAATATTTAATAGAAAATAAGACAGCTTCTTGTCAAATGAACCGAAAGGCAAAGAAAAAACAAACTCGTGAGAGGATTGTAACAGTTCATTCTTCTAAAATTTATTCATACATATATATATGTATATTTATACTTTGACTGCCACAGTGTGACTCGTATCACATTATTTCCTGACCTGTAAGCATAAATAGATGCTGTTCTCTTACCTCTGTTATAACTGACAACAGTAATGGGTCATTTTCAGCACCACTGTATATAGTACATTCTCTATATTGCATCATTTATAAAAATATACAGATTTTCTTTTGCAAAACATTCTTTCCATGTTGTTCAAATGGCATGAGATCAAGGATCCATATACTGTCAGCATCATTTCTCCTCCCGTCCTCATTTCCATTCACAGCATTTCAAAGATCAGTAGCAGCCACACTGAATAAAAGTCACGGCACACGCCATTCTCTCACCACCACAGACTTTCACAACAAACTCCCATGACTCCTTCAGGAAGTTGAGAAGAAAGAGAGAGTGGAGGAGAGAACAAAGCATACACAGAAAAGATGATGGGTGGCGGTGAACGGAAGAGGTGATGGAAAGAACAATCTGTACTGTAACAGGCCTGAACAGTGCACTTCTGTAACTCCTCGGCAGCCCACGAGGGGGCGCCTCAATCCGGTTTACCTCCCAGGTTAACAGGGTGGACAAATACTTAAAAAAGCATGAAGAAAAATTCAAAACAAATATCAAGTGAAACAAAGTTTTGTATTGAGGCGTTCTTAATCAAGAGGAAGGCGCATCAGGATGAGAGTTTGGTTGCAGTGCATAGAGAGACGTCTGAGTCGGAGCCACTTGGGTTATTGCCTGATGACGAGCCGCCCTGACACTCGCACACAAACACACAGAGGCGTGAAGACCTCTTTAACACAGTGGTGGAGTGTGAGAGGGCATTGTGTGCGCTTCTCCCGATGGCCACAGAAAACGATGTTCATTCTGCATTATGGGCCAGAGGAAGCAGCATTTGTGTAGTGTCTTCAGCCCAAGGGGCTTCTCTGTCCACAGTCCGTCCTCAGAGTCCAGCTCGCTCGTAGAACAACACATAGGCGTCGCTACTGCGAACTTGGCTGGTTGACATTGGCGTGACTCTGAAAGAAGAAATTGACACTCTTAGTTATTTTGTATTGAAGATCTGAGATTTAAAATCTAATTTTTAACTGCATCATATTTGAAATGCCCATTTCTAAGGCCTCTAAACTATCACATAATCAAAACTTCTCTGAAAAACCTGTTGTATACAATACACTAGTATAAAGTATAAATCTAAACATTAACCTTCAGGTTATTTTTATATCAGTAATATTTCAACACTTCTGGACTGAAGCGACTAGGTTTACTGGATTATACAAACATCTTTTTATTTTTCATGTTTTTTATTATTCCATTATGTTCTGGGAATTATAAGATATATATATATAGATATATGTGACATTTTAAGCCATTATAAAGACCCGTGGAAACCCTGTATTACCACCTTACATTTTACAAATAAAATGGCCAATTATCAGCCAATTTTTCAGCCTGGCCAATATAATAGAAAGAAGATGTGCGTGTGAGATTCGTCACTTTTTAAGGAAGAGTGTGTGGGAGGGAGGTGAAGGAGCAGGAGTGAGGGAGGAGGATGGGATACAGAAAAATAATGGAAGCTAGAAGGTGGAATTGAACTCAGCTGACATGCTATAACCATGAGGATCATTTCTCTGAAAGCTAACGTACCTTTGGGAAATTTAGCTGGTACTCTACACAGTTATGCAACAGGATAAGAAAGAACAGGAGGTGAAGGTAAAGAAAGTACCTGGAGTCGTTATATGTGTACCATTCCCCGTTTTCAGGATTGCAACAGTATGCTGTGTAGTGGCCTCCCATAGTCGTGCCTGAGTGATTGGACACTGCATACAAGTTATACACTGCACTACCTGGAACAGGAAGATGAATCGACAGTCAGGGTGGAATTAAATGTCAGGTACAGTTTATTGTGAACCAAAGTACCAATAATATCTAGTTATATATAAATACTGCAGAAACTATAAACAAGCCAAAAATACAGCGGGTCTATGTCTATCCTTTACTACTTCCAGCTGCTCATTCAAAAAGATGAGGGCCATACAATATGCATTTTACAACCATATGCATCATATTACAATGTAAATACCATAAGGTAAACATTATCATAATGAATCAACAGTAGATCAAATGAAATCGCTTGGCATAAATGTGCGATATTCATCGACTGCTGAAACCATGAGCCTGTAGAACATAAAACCTCACATTTTGAACTTTTCACATTTATTTAATAAAATTACTCTTTTGAAGTTTAGTAAATCACATATATTTAAGACCTCCTAAATTTATATTTAAGACATTTGTTATACCATTTAATATATTTAAGACTTTTTATGACCTTAAATTTCATCAAACTGAATTTGAGACATGTTAAGACTATTTAAAGACCCGTGGGAACCCTGTGTATACCAATAATGGATCTAAAAGTTACATATTGACACAATATATATTTTAATATTTTGAATTTTATTACTATTTATAATGTATAATTCATTATTAATTTAAAAGATAAGTACTCAAATTTTACTCCTGCAATGGATATATCACATTGTGAACTGTGAAGTAATTTTCTATGCTTAAAGTTGCTATGAAACTGAAGAGGCAACAGATTTATAGATCTTTTCTTTTGTATTGTGACATACATCCATGTAAAATGGATTATCTGAAAAGATTGGGTTTAACCCTCTGAGGTCGGCCGTCACGGGGGCGTGATGAGCTCACTTTTTTCCTTATCAGTGCAAAAGAGACTCAAATTACTCTGTTGATTTTTATCTTACATTTAAGTGTTGTACATCATTAGATCCTGTTTAGTTTCTATTTTTTTTAGGGTACTCACAATAAAAACAAAGTGTTGTGCTTTTCGTCAAATAAAGAATAATAAACATGATGCGCGTTTTACCTTCTCTCCGTCAGTGAAGTCCATTCTGAAACGCGTCCGAAAAAATAACTGTAACTCTGTTAATACTTGTCACAGAGATACGAGAGATGTCTCTTTATGAAGCTGAGATTGTCTTCTTTTAAATGAAGTAAGCTACTAAAAAAAATTATATTTCCAGTTTATGTAATCCGTTTGAAACCAAGGAGAGTTACAGTTGTTTCGTTCTCCCCTCATTATCATTAATCAGCTCAGATCGCCACGCCCCCAGCGCTTTTCACATGGTAAAATAGGTGATCTATGCATCGCACACGCGGCACACGCCCCGCGATTAAGCCACAAAAACATGAAGCTTCTTCATCAGATCATTCACTGTTAGTTCATCGCGTTTGGAGGATGGCAGCAGCACGCTACTCCGACAGAGAGGCCCTTCAGATGATTCTGGATAGTGATGACGAATTCACATTTTCTTCAGAGGAAGATTGCAATTCGGACGACGAAAAGGCTGCATTTTCAAGAACGAATTGATCCAACCGAGGATAGAAGTTCGGAGTAAGTTTTTTAGTGTTATAATTCGTTTTCTTATCATATAGAGCTCAAATGAATTTTATATTTTGCCTAGTTTTGGCTAGCTTTTGACATAGGAAATACCTCACAATATCCCTAACATTGTATGCTCGTGTAAACTTTTTAAATGTGATATTCTCTGAACATATTTGTATATAGCATACATATTTTTCACTCAGTTTTGATTAGTTTATGACACTGATTATCATGCTAAATAGCCTACTGCCTTATGTGTAGTGCATTTTGTTCGAGAATAACTTCTAGGTTATGTGATTGAGATAAATATATTTCAGACTCCGGTAAAATACGTGATACTGTCTAAATACAATATATTTTATATATAAATGTTCAGTTTTGGTTAGCCCATGACTTATCATGCTAAAATAGCCTACTGCCTTAGCCTATGTGTAATGCATTTTTTGGGGAATAACTGCTAGGTTATATGTGATATTTCAGACTCTGGTAAAAACGTGATAGATTCTGTCTAAATACAATATGTTATATATAAATGTTCAGTTTTGTTTAGCCTATGACACTTTATCATGCGTAAATACTTGTTTGTGAATACAGGTGTAATGTTTGAAATGTAAGTTAGTGATGTGTCGTTCGTTCGCGAACAATCCGTTCATTGTGTAGCCTATCCCTAAATGCGTGCTGTCTATATGGGCCATACCCACTGAGCAAGCGACGTCTGTGGACATACAAAACAGGTTGATATCCCGTCCGCCCGTCCAGGCCATGATCTGAACGTCCAATGACAGCCAGAATTAGTCGATTAATGACACTGAGAAATTATGTCTAATCTGGCCATAATTTAAACGTCCACTGACAGCCTGAACTAGTTGAGAAAAGACGTTCATACTGACTATAATCTGGACGTCCGTTGACATCCAGAAACAGTCCAAAAATGACGTGAATAAAGATGTCCAATCTGGCCATTATCTAAATGTCCACTGACAGCCAGAACTAGTTGAGAAAAGACGATCATACTGACTATAATCTGGACGTCCGTTGACATCCAGAAACAGTCCAAAAATGACGTGAATAAAGATGTCCAATCTGGCCATTATCTAAATGTCCACTGACAGCCTGAACTAGTTGAGAAAAGACGTTCATACTGACTATAATCTGGACGTCCGTTGACATCCAGAAACAGTCCAAAAATGACGTGAATAAAGATGTCCAATCTGGCCATTATCTAAATGTCCACTGACAGCCAGAACTAGTTGAGAAAAGACGTTCATACTGTCTATAATCTGGACGTCCGTTGACATCCAGAAACAGTCAATAAATTAAATAAATAAAATATGTCCAATCTGGCCATAATCTAAATGTCCACTGACAGCCAGAACTAGTTCAGAACAGATGTTCATACTGCACTGTAAAAAAAAAAAAAAAAAAAAAAAAAAATTCCTCATTTTACAGTAAATAACTTCCTATTTTCATCATTGTGGTGGCATTCATGTTCAATTCAATTCAATTCAAATTTATTTGTATAGCACTTTTCACAATACACATTGTCTCAAAGCAGCTTTACAGAAAGTGCATTTCAGAAATGTACATAGAAAAATACAGTTAGTTAATCATGTATTAATTTAGGGCATAACATATCGCCGACGTTGAGTCGTCTCGATGTGTGTGTTCAATTCGTAAATACGATCTTTATGACATGTCTTGAATGCATCAATAGCTCTAGTTTAGGGACAATCCATACAAACAATCATTGCTAAAATACATTACAGACTGTCACAGTGAGAAGATCTTTGTCCTTATCAATGCTAAAGACCTAACCACTACAGTCAACACCTTGGAGTATCCATGCTGTTAAATAAAAGTCTGTAGACAAGGGTTAAGGTTAGGGTTAGCCCCTTAATTTCTAACCCCCCGGTTTCACAGACAGGGTTTAGATATAAATCTTAGGATTAGGCCTTAGTTAAATTTGGGCATTCAATTATAGCTTTAAAAATGTACCTTAGAAAAAAAAAAAACATTACTGGTGTGCATCTTGAGACAAAACAATGGCACTGACATAAGATATGTCAGTAGCCTACAAGTTGCTTTCAGGTAATACAGCTCAAACGTGCATTTTAGTCTGGACTACTGGCTTAAGCATTGCCTGTGAAAACCAGGGTATTATGTTGTAACTTAATTATGCCAATGTTAGCAAAGTGTTGCGCTGGACAGAGGGATTAACCCTAAACCAATATGTTGTGTAACAGTACCACAAAGCATGTTGACATTTATTAGGCATTAGAGTGTTTCTAAAGGAAAGGTCAAGAATTTGTGAAAGTGCAAAAGGGTCATTATGGGTCACATAAATGTAACTCTAATGTCACCACCATGATACCAATCCATTAGTTTTTCACATGGTCATACAGAATTGTATATGAATAGATATGCAGTGTTTTGTAAATAATTTTTAATTATTCTGTTTTCTCTATTAAATTGCTGTTTATCAGAACAGTGATAAATAAATATATGGTATACAAGTTACTGTAAGTTTAATCTTTAATTTTAATCTTTAATTTTTCATTTTTTATCTTTCATTTTTTATCTTTCATTTTTAATCATGCACTGCAATGAAAACACATTTAAACAATTGATTAAATATAACAGCCAGCCTACAAATACAACTAAAGAAATAGCATGTGTATATTTTTTTTTCCTATTCTTTCTTTTAAAACATTTCATATATTGTCCTGTAATTGTTTTCACACTATTGGCTGTCTCTCCGAGTTGTTTTGAGCATGATTGGTTATTCTGACTGTCATCCAGGAATCTGGCCAATGACAACTATTCGCGCCTTTACGAGTCAAGTTTGAATATACGTCAGTTGAAGTGAGTGGGTGTGTGTGTGTGCTGCTGCTCGGGTAGGTAGAATCCTTCGACAGTTCGACTTCGGTTTTGTGGCTTTTACATTGTTTAAAACATGGATTATTTTACATCGGACTGCTAAATGTTTATTTTGAGTGAGTTGCGGAATGTAAATGAAGAACAAACAAGGAATATGGACAACGAACAACGGACATATTGCAATCTACGGAAGGTAACGTAAATAACTTTTATTTTATACAAATTCTAATACATCAAAATATAGTGTATTAAATTGAGAATCTAAACGCGATTAGAGCAATATTGATATTAGTACGGTATTCCAATGTATTAGGCTAATTATGTGCTGAGCTAGCATGTGTATTGTCAGCTAACTTAGTTTATGATAAAAAATAAAATAAAACTCAGCATTGGAGCTTTACAATGAGTGAACTGAGAATATTGTCTCTTTAGACAGAGGAACTCGAACCACACTCCTCTACGAGTCTAGAAGAATCTGCAAACTAGGTTTTTAAATTGTTGATCGCGGGATTTACGTTAACGTTAGGCCAAACGTTATCGATCAGTCAAAATAACGATTCATTATATGTTTTGGAGCTGGTGAGTCAATTTTGCAAGCTTTTGCAAATGTCTCTTTTAGTAGCCTAAGTAAAAACAAATAGCTAATATTGCTGTGTGTGTTTCCTTCATGATCCAGGCATTTTGTGAGTATATATCCAGCCACACGATCTTCAGATGGTGAGTATTGTCATAAAATACACGTGAAATAGAGGCAGAACATGTACACTCTGCTCAAAGACAATGTTTTATCTTCTATCTTGAGTTTACAGGCCTAGCTGACCCAAAAATAAATGTCTAACTTACTTTTGTGAAACACAAGAATGTTGGGAATAAAACAACTGTATGTTCCATGCATGAGAAAAACAAAAACAAATAAGGCATTTCTCAAGATATCTGAATTATGGTTCTACATAAGAAACTCATACAGTTTCAACTCTTCTTTTTTTGGATGAGCTGTTCTTTTAAGGACATTTGCTAAATTAACCATGGTTTTTATTATAGTAAAGGTGTAGAAACCATGTTTTTTATGGTGGATTGATTACAATAATTTATTACCATTTGGTTAGTGTCACAAAACATTGTTAATTTTAGTAAGGGTTCTCCAGATTTATATAACACTTAAGGAACACATTCAAAATGGTTATATGTCACCCAGAATAATAACCTATTAACACACTTTTTAACTTTTTTTTTTTTTTTAGATCAAGCATTGGAACAATGTTTACAGAGCAGAACAGGCACCAACAGAGAAACAAGTCCATCACTAGTAAGTATCCACTGCAGTATCTAAACCGTTGTCAATTTTAAAGGCACAGTGCACTCCAAAGTAAAAAAAAAAATCTTTTTTTCAGTGCCATTCCAGATGTATATATGACTTTCTTTCCACAAAGAGTTTTTGAAAAATTATCCATTATTGTAAGCCAATATTATGCAAGTGCATGCGCCAGAAACTTCATACAGTACAGACTGCTCAGTCCCTCCAGGATTTCGCGGGCCTTTTTTGTGATTGTTGCGGCCTAAAATGCCTGATGTTGCGGCCGCTTTTCTAAAAAGTTGCAATGAAAGTTGCGATGTTTTTCTGCATTCGTTTTTAGGTTAAAACAGCAAAGGTAGATAGATTTTTACTTAAAGTACTCATATTATGCTTTTTGGCTTTTCCCCTTTCTTTTATTGTGTTATATATCTTTTTTTTGTGGATGTTATAGGTTTACTAAGTGAAAAAAAAGCCCAAAGTCCACCCCAAAGAGACTTATGTCCCACAGAAAACACTGTTCACCATCTGCTCTGTAGTCCAGAATTTACTTCAGAGACAAACGTGCTCACTTTGTAACACACGTTAATGAGCACAAAACCAGTTAACTAACCTTTAGTAACCTTATAAAGGCAAAACAAACGATTTAAAGACAGCAAAATCTAACAAACTAAGGGTGTATTCACACCTGCCTTGTTTGGTTCAATTGAATCGAACTCTAGTTCGTTTCCCCCCTTGGTGCGGACCTTTTGGGCAGGTGTGAATACAGCAATCGAACTCGGGTGCGGACCAAACAACCGAACCGAGACCCAGCTGAAGAGGTGGTCTCGGTACGGTTCCAAACGAACTCTGGTACGGTTCGTTTACGGTCTGAACATGAACCGACCCAATTGCAAGAAAGCACTGCGCCACTGAGTTAACAAGCTTCTGACTTATTATGAAAAATTCATGTTTTGTCCCGTATTTAATCGTTAATATATATTTTTATATATTAGCCTATAGGTTTCGTTGAATACGCGCACGAGAGGGAGAGAGCGCGAGAGACCTTGCGTGTGTGTGCTAGAGTACGCATTAATTACACGCGCGCACGACGACAGGAGGGAGAGGGAAGGGAGAGCGCGAGAGACCTTGCGTGTGTGTGCTAGTACGCATTAATACGCACGCGTCTCTAATATCCCTCTCCCATAATATCCCTGATCCTTTTTTGCACTTCCTGATTTCCCTACTTGAGAATCCTTGTCCAATGAATGGACGACCTTAGCACACGTGTGGTTTTGTTTACAAATTTTGGTTCACTTGCAAAAAGAGCAGTGTGAAAGCGAACCGTACCAAAAAAAAAAAAAAAAACATTTTTATTTGGTCCGGACCAAAGCAAATGAACTATCGGACTTTCCTGGTGTGAATACACCCTATGCTTTTTTAAAAACAAGATCTGCACCTGCAAAAATGTAAATGTGCAGAACCTCACAAACATTAAGTAGCATTTATGTTGAAAGATGCCAATATAGCCTACTAATAAAGTGCAAAATACCGTTTTCTAGCCACAAAAGTTAAATGGTGGAAAAATCAAAAGTTTAATACTGTATTTTAATATAATATAATATTATATACCCGAATATCCAATAAAGCTCTTCTCATTTCCTTAATTTTTTTGTCAGACAATAGAACGAGTAGCTATTTTTTATGTGTAAAATTATCTGAATTGAGAGAGTTCGGGAACTGGGTGAACTAATGCACTGTGATAGTTAGTAGCCTATTACAAGTGATAAACACAAGAAAAGAAAGGAAAATAAAATGGTCAAACTCAATTCTTTAAATATAAAACAAAAGAGAAGCAGATACGTGATAAGTCCGTGGAAACAACACTAAACACTTTGCTGTTGGAATGTCCTGCATAAACAAAATAAACGTCATTTTGTTCATGTTTCCACTGTTCGATCGCGACACACACACACACACACACTCCGATCGCGCCCCGCGTCTCTCTCTCTCTCTCTCTCTCTCTCTCTCTCTCTCTCTCTCTCTCTCTCTCTCTCTCTCCTCTCTCTCTCCTCTCTCTCTCTCTCACACACACACACAGAGTCCGATCGCGCCTCGCGTCTCTCTCTCTCTCTCTCTCTCCTCTCTCTCTCTCTCTCTCTCTCTCTCTCTCTCTCACACACACACACACACACACAGTCCGATCGCGCACGCACACACACACACACACACACACACACACACACACACACACACACACACACACACACACACACAGACAGTCCGATCGCGCCCCCCCAGCACACATGTCTGCTGCGTCTTCTGAACAAAACAAAGAAGTGAGTTTGATGACGCTTAGCAGGAGACCGCGACGATTGGTCAAAGTTGCAGAAAAGTTGCGGTGATTGGTCAAAATTGCAACGCGCACTGAATTCACGGGGATTTGTTGAAGTTGCGTTAATAGTTGCGATCGCGACATCGCGAAATCCTGGAGGGACTGACTGCTGTGTTGTTCACACGAGATGTTTTCTGCATTTATCATGTGAGCTTTACAATGCTCTCGGACTTTTCCGACCTTCAGCATTTTGGTGTCTATTCACTTGCAGTATTTAACACACGAACACAAGAGATGGATAATTTTTCTAAAAGTCTAGTTTATTTTTTCTAAAATGTGTTCATCTGAAGAAAGAAAATCACATACCTTTTCGGACGGCATAAGGTAGAGAAAATAAAGGGGTATCAGTTTACTCTCCTTTAGCTACTATTTATAAACATTACATGTGATTTAATAAATTTACAATTAAAGGGGTGTTCCAAGCAAACAGCTATGTGCGTTTATGTTAGACAGGGTGTCTGCGGATCCTTAAAAAGTCTTAAATTAGATTTTAAGAATTTAAGGCCATAAAAAAGTCTTAAAAAGTCTTATTTTTACTTATGAAAGGTCTTAAATTTTCGATGGCAATTTGACTTGGACACATCTGAATGTTTTCCAAATTAAAATGAACTAATTAGCGTACTTTTTTATTTATTATGCTTTCTTTGTGGATTTCCTCGTTCACGTGACATTTCGCCTCACATTCGCGGCAGCATTGCGTCTGTCTCTGCGCGCGAAACAGTAGGAGAGGAGGAGAAGCAAGTTGGTAAATGTCAGTTCAATTGTAAGTTCATTTTTTATGTGCGTAGTGGTGTGCGAGGTGTATTGTCTATTATGATATTGTAATCATTGTTTTACTTTTAACTATGTACGAGGGCATGGCGCACTGCGAGCTGACATCGCATTTGATTTGGCTCTCATGCTTGCCTTCACTGCGTAATGTGTCAGTGCAGTTATAGCCTTTGTCCTGTTATGTTTTTGTACATATCTTATTATCACACAAATACAATATCACATCGGCAAGAGGGCTGTTTTCCCGTGCACAATAGCAAATATGATATTTATTTTATGTAACAGAAATGAACATTGAGTTACATTTTATAAACAATATTGTCAATATTATTTGTTTTCCCTTTATTTCGCTGACGAGCATTTCAAAATGAAACCATAGCAGAGTCTCAATGCAACAGATGATTTTTTTGACTGAAATTCGCGTTTTGAACAAATCATTTTAACGATTCAATGAACAATCACTCTTCCTGAATGAATCAGCCGTCTGAAAAAATCGGTTGATAAATGAAACAGTGAGTGACTTGCCACCACCTACTGGCGGTTTTACTTTCACATTTAAAGTACTCTTTAATTAAAATGTTTTAATTAGAAATCAGTTCATATTAAAATAAATAAAGCTATGAGAGTTTTTAAATATTTAATGCAATTGTAAATGGAGTGTAAAATATTAATGCCAGTTCTGATGCTGCTTCTATGTATCCTTTGCACTGCAAAGATGGATTTTTATTTAATCATTTAATTTAACTGGTAACAGTGGTATTGTGTTATTATTCTAATAACAATTAGAATAATTATTAACAGCAGGGTGGGGGGGGGGGGTCGTGATGCTGGCTTAACATCATGTCTGTCAGCCATCACGATGGACGATGATATCGTCTATCGGCACAACCCTAGTGTGTATATATATGTATATGTGTGTGTGGAATGCTTTATATCAGGCTTGATGTAATTTTACTTGATTTGTGATTTAATAACTATTTCATTACATTGATTCGAGTACTAAAATTTTCTATGCATCTCTGCTGCAAGCTAAACCACAACAGTGGCGTTTGTACTTATTTATTTTACATGTGTATTATTTTGCTTTGATTGTAGCTGCTGTCATGAAATGGGACCCAGCTGCAACAGAGGCCCAAATAAAGTCTGCAGCCGATCATCTGAAACATGCCCCCGGGAGAGTCGGGGCTTGCTGCTATAAATGAAGCTTCTAAAGCTTTTTGTTAATTGATATGTAATACTGTTTTAACAACATTTTATAGATTATTTAAAGGGAAATTGTGTTAATTTATAACTTTACTGTTCTGGCTGTTAAGTTTTGGTCCAGTAGAACAAAATACTAATAAAATATATATTTTGAGATTTAAATAGTTGATTTCTTGGAGTGATCAGTTTGGTTTACAGGCAAATGGTAAGCAGTTTATTACAATTATATTGATAAGATATACAAATGCAAGACGTGAAGAAATTGAGTATTCAATATTAGCAAAATTCTTTAAAATCTTATTTAGGTCTATGGTCTGTGTGACTGCAGTTTCATGACACGACAACCATTAACAATGAGTAACTGGGTTTTCTCCAGTGAGAACTAACTCACTGCCACTGTTTTGAAGAAAAGATTTTTTTAAAGTTGGATCCTTGCAAAATGCACATGGGATTTCCATTTCAATATGGGTCTTTAACAGTCTTCTTTGACATTTCTACTACAGAAAACGTGAATAATACAACTTTTATTCTGGCTGCCTTTAGATGTCTAACAATTACGTCGGTAGCACGTCTTTAATTTACGTCTATACAACGTCCAGAAAAGACGTATAAAAAACTTTCATTCTGGCTCCTGTGAAGACGTCTTCTGGATGTCTAACAATTACGTCGGTAGCACGTCTTTAATTTACGTCTATACAATGTCCAGAAAAGACGTATAAAAAACTTTCATTCAGGCTCCTGTGAAGACGTCTTCTGGATGTCTAACAATTACGTCAGTAGCACGTCTTTAATTTACGTCTAAACAATGTCCAGAAAAGACGTATAAAAAACTTTCATTCTGGCTCCTGTGAAGACGTCTTCTGGATGTCTAACAATTACGTCGGTAGCACGTCTTTAATTTACGTCTATACAACGTCCAGAAAAGACGTATAAAAACCTTTCATTCTGGCTCCTGTGAAGACGTCTTCTGGATGTCTAACAATTACGTCGGTAGCACGTCTTTAATTTACGTCTATACAATGTCCAGAAAAGACGTATAAAAAACTTTCATTCTGGCTCCTGTGAAGACGTCTTCTGGATGTCTAACAATTACGTCGGTAGCACGTCTTTAATTTACGTCTATACAATGTCCAGAAAAGACGTATAAAAAACTTTCATTCTGGCTCCTGTGAAGACGTCTTCTGGATGTCTAACAATTACGTCGGTAGCACGTCTTTAATTTACGTCTATACAATGTCCAGAAAAGACGTATAAAAAACTTTCATTCTGGCTCCTGTGAAGACGTCTTCTGGATGTCTAACAATTACGTCGGTAGCACGTCTTTAATTTACGTCTATACAATGTCCAGAAAAGACGTATAAAAAACTTTCATTCTGGCTCCTGTGAAGACGTCTTCTGGATGTCTAACAATTACGTCGGTAGCACGTCTTTAATTTACGTCTATACAATGTCCAGAAAAGACGTATAAAAAACTTTCATTCTGGCTCCTGTGAAGACGTCTTCTGGATGTCTAACAATTACGTCGGTAGCACGTCTTTAATTTACGTCTATACAATGTCCAGAAAAGACGTATAAAAAACTTTCATTCTGGCTCCTGTGAAGACGTCTTCTGGATGTCTAACAATTACGTCTTTTAGACGTGTTCTAGACGACTTTTTGCTCGCTGGGTAGATACTCGCAAATGTTCAGTTTTAGTTAGCCTATGACACTAATTATCATGCTTACTGCCTTATGCACTGTGAATACAGGTGTAAATGTTTGAAATGTAGCGATGTGTCGATCGCGAACGATCCGTTCATTGAGTGTACATAATAAATGCGTGCGTTCTATATGGGCCATCAACAGATACTCTGTTGTATACATAATGTATGCTAACAGTTATTTTGTTTTGTTTTTAGGAATGTGGCATCATGCTCTCCTTCTCCAGCACCTCGCAGAGGGACACGCAGGTCTCGTTCAGTTCTCAGTGCGATCGAGAATAATACTGAGTAAGTGCATAGACGTAATATCGTTTACATCGTCATAATGTAAAAGTTCCTATTATTGTGTGAAATTAATCCATGGTAATTAGTGATTGATAAGCGTAATAATAATACAGTTTCTTTGATTGTGTTATCAGCATGCATTCTATATGGGCCATCAACAGATGTTGTTGTTGTTGTTGATACTTTATTGATCCTTTGCAGGAAATTATATTGTCACGGCAGCTTTAACACTCAATAACAAAACATAATACAAAAAAAACAATAATACCTATATAGAATATTCAGTAACAGATGCATATTCAGTACAGAATATTCAATAACTCTGTTGTATACATAATGTATGCTAACAGTTATTTTGTTTTGTTTTTTAGGAAATTGGCTGCATCACGTTCTCCTTCTCCAGCACCTCGCAGAGGGACACGCAGGTGTCGTTCAGTTCTCAGTGCGATCGAGAATAATACTGAGTAAGTGCATAGACGTAATATTTTACAGATGAAATGTAGCCTAATTGTGTTTACATTGTCATAATGTAAAAGTTCCCATTCTTGTGTGAAATTACAAATATGTCTTTTTTAAATCCATGGTAATTAGTGATTGATAATGATAATAATACAGTTTCTTTGATTGTCTTATCAGCATGCTCACACTTTTTCTTTCTTCTTTTTTTATAACAGATGTGACAATGTCCAAGCACCAGTTCCGAAGAGAGCCAAGGCAAACAAGCAGACGAGCAACATGCAGTCCACGCTGTCATGGAAAACAGAGACCGATGTTGACATGGTTCCACAGACACTGCGATTTCTTCCTGCACGGGAAACTGGACCGCAACTGAGCTCTGTAGACTCGCATTTGCCCATGAGTCTATTCAAACAGTTTTTTAAACCTGCGGTAGTTTTTTTTTTAGTATTCTTTGAATAAAAATATTTTTTTTATAAAAAAAACAAGTTTGGTATTTTTATGTTTGTTTTTTTGAAAGGATGTGTTAAGTGATAGTAATGACTTTAAGTCTTTACATTCTTAGGAAAGAACGTAAATTCTATTTTGAATAAATGCTGTTCTTTTTAACTTTTTGTTCACCAGTGAATCATTCTTTGTTCAGGCTGCCTCAAAGCACCTTGATGGCCCATTAGCCATTGGGGGAGTGTCTTTAGTCTTCCCAGGTGTAAATCACATTAATATTCATGGGCATTAACACTCCCACGCATACAGCACTGCTGACCCAAAAACTGATGTAAGAAATTCAAATCGTTATATTGATGTTTCTGAAAGAGTGGTCAGAATGATTTTCACTTCATTTTGAAGTAAAAATTCTAGCCTACAAGAATAGTAACTCAAAAGTATTGTGGACAACTATTCATTATGTGTTAAATGGCCTTATTGCAGTGACATTTTTTTTTTCCAAAACGTACTAACCACGCATATTATTTTTTTTCTATAAAATGCAAACAAGTACATCAATTTTGCTCACATATTATTGTAGCAGAGTTTGTGCTAAATACAGCAAATTTATATGTTGGCAAATGGTATGTTTTAAGTAGCTGAAATAAGCACAAATGTCAGGGCATACCAAAACACCGAAAGAGCCCCAAAACAGCTCAGACCTCAGAGGGTTAAGCGAACTTAGGGTACGTTTACACAACAGCACTGTATTCTGCATGCCAGGCCAGTAGTTGGCGATGTCACTTCCTAAAGAAAAACTACACGCTTATAGACTGAACACGTAATACACATGACGTCACTGTTTTCGCAAATTCACGTTTTCAAAAGTTAGCATTTTCCGGCCCCCAAAACGCTGTTGTCATGCATATGATGAACGGCCAGAACGCATTAAAAGTTTCCCGTTTTAGTTCAAAACGGTGTCTTAAAATGACCCCTGAACGATTGTAGATTTCCAGCATACGTTATCAGAGAGTCAATCGCTTCACCGGAAGATCCAGTAATGGTATTTTAACCCCCAAAAAAATACAAGATCCTTTGATTTTTTATGAAACATATCAATAGATGAATTGTTTACAATAAGATCTATAACATACATTTAGAAAACAGATAGGGAATGAATTTTCATTTCATGCCAAGTGCCGCAGCACATTCACTCTAGGATTGAAGTGTCTTCACTCACTGCTTCTGTCAGAGGCGAACTCCCTGAGGTCCAGGTCTTTCATGGGGAAGTTGACAAAAGTAGACAGTTTGCTGGTTCTGATGCGGGCTTCTGAGAAGCGCTTCAGATCTGAACAAGTCAAGCGGTTAAGGAGAAGAGACTCGGCACACTGCTGATCTCAGAGAGACCTTTCACAGAACGCTTCAATCAGCACATTCCCTGAACACACACACAGCTTCCCGGTCTTATCTGTGCTTACTGTCAACAAACACACCGATGACATCTCAGTGACACCACATTAAGATCAGATTGCATTAGAAAAGGATACGAAGAACTAATATTTTAGGAAACTTCTGAACTGTAAATTTCTTTGTGCATCGTCGCCTGGCTTTGCACCTGTAACATGTCTGGATGAAAAGATAGAACAATTAGATGCTTCGGTATATATCTATTTCCACATTATTAAAATGATAGGAATGAACTAAATAAATTACCGGCTTCTCGTCCCCATCCAGCACATCTTCTTTAGTAAAGAGCCTCATGCAGTCCATTAGGCTCACCTCTCCATAGCCCTTCTAGGCAGAGGAACTCCATTAACACCCACTCATTTCTCCAAGTTTTCAAAGTGTGCATTATAAAGCCTGAATGTGCATGTACACTTCAATGAACTGACCTTGGAGATAGGTAAGGAAAGATCCCAGAAGGGATCGAACACAGTGGAACAGTAGCCACATTCACTGCAGGTCAAAGAGCTCTTCAGCTGGCCTACGAACAAATCTGAGGACAGACACAGACACGGCAGAATTGTGCTTAGTAATGGAGCACAATGATAACCCAAAGCTCTTTGATCTGTGCGTAGTGCAGTGTTGTTAAAACTATATATATATATACACTATTATTTATATACTATTACAGTACATAATTAATACAGTGTACACTTACCTACAATTTTGCTGTCTTCTCTCTCTAAGTACTTAGCCCACATCTTTTTCCCTTTTTCCTCATCACTAAAGAAAAATAACAAGACATATATTACAAAACTGTGATCACAACACAGTGTTCATTCAAGAACTACCCACACTCATACCGAGAGTACACTTACGACAAGTGATCAAAGTCTTCTATGTGTCCCCGCGGCCGGACCGTGACTCTGTTCACTTCATTGTGCAGGCCGTCTAACAGGAAACGTAGAAACTCCTGAGCATCCTGTTGACTGGAAATATTACATTAACATCTCAATACTTTACAAAACCACAGCCAGCTACTGATAAACATAAATAAACTGAACAACATTACATTGATAAGACATTACATTATTACTGATAATCAGGCAATTATATTCATGTTATGGTCAAAAACCTAAAACATATTCAATATTAAAATTCTCTGCTAATTTGTAAATGAATATGTGAATGTAGGCATCACCCAATCACAATGTACAATATGAAAAGCGATACAGATTAATGAAATCGTCAGATAACTAATATAGTATTTATCAAAGTATTTTACATTTTCTGAATAGAAAATAAATAAATGTGAGTGGTGCTTGACCACCCTGTGTTTCCACTTTAAGCAGAAAAAAACACATGTAAGAAAAGACTTACTTGTAGCCTACAAATCTGGGGGCGAATCTCTGAATCTGTGTTTTGAATTCAGAGGGGCTGACGGCTTCACTGCTTGAAGAAGTCCACATTGTCTGAATCAGCTTGGCAAACTCTGTAGTCATGACAAAGAGAGGCTTTCAGTAAGGTTTGCGGTTTACAAGAAAAAAACATTGGCCGCTGAAAGACCGGCAGGAACCGCGCTGTGCCGATGCGCACTCACCTTCCATGAGAGCAGTGTTTGTGCGGCTGTTGTTGTTGAGGTCTCGGCGGTGGGAGTTGTGAAGACAATAGTCTCGCAGGCTTTGCGTGTTGCTAAGACACTGGAGGATGGAGTTCATAAAACACTAGCGAGGGAAAGAAAGAGACAAAGGAGGAAAAAAATATTTATATTAGGCTGATAACTGATTCACGAATGAATTACATTACATGCTGATTATTTAATCGAATGTAAATCTTTATTTATTTTTAAAAGACCCCAAATTAAGCACTAAATCGACATTAGGCAGGATAACTTTTTTTCATAAAGTTAGTTTTTTGACAATTGACAATTCATTATATATTTAAAAACATAAAAATATTTACAAAATTCTGCAAAAAAGACACTGTGTACATGTTCACTAAGTAGAAATCAGAAAAAGCAAAAATAGCTATAAAACAAGTGACATAAGTCTAGAGTTTCATAGAAGCAGCACACTTGACTGCAATGTGTAAGGGTTTATTTTTGGACTGTACACATACTGTTGCTTGGCAAAAGCAAGTTAAGGGAGTGCAAGAGCGAAGAGACATCATGAAAAATAATCTCGCTAAATGGAAATAGACAGAGGAATGTGAAAGCGATATGAAAACATTTCTTGCTTCTCGCCACTTAGACGTGTCAACCAGATTTCACAGTTTTTTTTATCTATTTCTAGCATGTTTGATGTGTTGTATGAGGCCTATATGTACTATATGACAAAAAACGGTCTAAATGAGGACATGGAAAAACACCTTAGACTCTTTAATGGAGATATATGGAATGAATTCGAATTGATTTGCTCGTGTGTGTGAACATGGGAATTACAGTAATCACATTCTAAAGGTGAAGCGTGCCATTTCTGCATCACAAGCAGCTTCAACACGTCTCCCACTGTTGGACAAACAGGTAGTCCAGCTCAAACGTCACACCACTGGTTGAGCCAAAAGTTGACAACAAAGTCCCAGAGAATACAATTACACACTTCACCTTTAAGAACAGCCAATACATCCCATTAAAAAACACTTACCGTATTTCCCAGATTACGAAGCCCCACCAGGCCTTGGGCACTCTTTGAGTTCTGAAAAACAGAGAGGAGACGGAACGTTAGCAAGGGTTAAAGGTTATATGTCAGCAGTTACACATTCAAGTAAGCTGTAAAATGCACTGAAACATTATTCTTTCTTAGGTGCATTCAAATTAGTCAAAATTTTGCAAAATGTCTATTGTCTTTTGTCACTAGTGAAGTGAAGCACCGCACAGAAGTCACGTTTGGTCAACGTTGCAAATTCGCCTGACCAACTTAAATGTGAGTGAAATCTGAGTGGAGAAATTTTTCGCCCTTATGCAAAACTCCTAATCATGTCGATTCCTATTAAAATGACTGAATTTCGAGATTCTGCCAAGCAACGTTGAATATGTCTGCACCTTAAGTCAAGTTTCTCAATTGTTCCAGGAAATGGAGATCTATGTTTCCATATAATCTGTGTTTTGGTAGAGGTGCTAGAGTGCTGAAGTAGACTGGCAAGTAATTTGACACTATGTTGTTTTCTGTCGTGCCAAAGCACGGGAGGGGAAACCGGATCCGCCCTGTGCTGGAACTGTGACGAACTTACTCTGTGCTGGCCAGGATGTTCACACTGACCACATTTGTCCTGACCACTGAGGGCACAGCAGTCAATATTTGGGGAACAAACAGTTAAATATCACACCAGAAATGTTTAACAAACTCATTAACTGGGTATTATCTAAATCCACGCTTCCATGGAAAATTCTTGTTGAACACATATTTCACAGAAATAGGCTCCCCAGCCCAGTTTGTCCTACTCTGCTGAGTAATATCAGCACTGCCAAAAATAGCATCCTTTCACATGGGTTGTCCGCTCATTGGTTGACTTGTCATCGTCACGGCAACACTCATCCCGGCAGCCATCTCTGATGGCCACATCTTTTCACAGGAGATTTACATGCACTAAACCATAAGTCCACATGAAAAAATGGTCCAAATATCAAAACATCCAAATATCAACATTCAACCTGATACTATAATAAAACTGAGACGTCAAAACGAACGCCAAATGGGGAATACATGTCCTGTTGCATGTCAAGAGAACATTTGTACAAAGTAGGTCTATTTTAGGTAGTTGTGATTCACTGTGAAGCAGACATCCTTTGCTGTGTTAAATGAGACGGTGCTGCTGTTGTTGCCAAAGAGCTTGTGGTTGTTTCTTAATATAGTCATACGTTTACAACACTTGGTCGCAGTGTGAAAGTGCCTCAAAAACCCTGGAGGAACCTGTTAAAAAAAGTCCCTATTGAAATTGTTCCAGAAAAGCAAAGCTGTAAACTTTGGGTAAGGAACTTCAATGCATTAGTTAGACCGTTTTATTATTTCAACGTCTAATGAAGCATTGAACATAATATAATTACTTCATATGGGTTTCTGCCTTCAATGTTGTTGATACAGAGTGATTTTAGATGTCAAATCCTCCTCTTTAAACACTTTTTTTCTCCATTTCTCTGGTGGCTGGAGAATGTGGAAGTGGGTCACGGTGTTCTGTTCACCGTACTCCCAGTTAAAGAGGTGAGGGAAGACTAATCCTGCTTTTATAACAGCTGACTGTGAAAGGAAAATGTGGAGCAAAAGCCCAGATAAAACGTCCAGACTGACAACGTTCAGTCATCAGCATAGATTGACCCAAATATTAGTTGAAGTGCTTCGGTAGCTGGTTTAAAGATGAACCCACCAGGTACTGTTTAGAGTTTAAACTGTCTCTGTTTTATGTCAACTTTGTCTCCTGTCCTACACTCCCAGCCTAAGAATTCCACATATCTCCCAGCTGTATGTTGGCTGAGGTATTCCTTGAAACACTTTTTTTCTATTAACTCAGACAAATGTTCAAAGACCTGAATTTCCTGAGCATACTCATGCTACTTAGCCAAAATTTGTTCACCACAGTAGAGGACAGAATCTGCATGACTTTAACAAGTGTGTGTAATATGAATGGGAGCACTGGGTTCTGTCCCATGTCCTGAGGCTGTGTCTAGGTGTTATACAAAACACTCCATCTAGACAATCCTGTTATAAATAAGATAAAGGCCGCTGGTAGACCATGTCCTTCACAATCACATAATGCATGTCACACTGCCAGGTCAAAAAGGGGTGACCAGGGAAAGTGACTCACATTAGGTGCATGGAGAGAATCATGTGTACAATCATGTTTCTCATATCATGATCATGCAGATTCATGTTTGTTTTATTGTGCCTGTTTAATAAGGCTTTACAAATAGTGTAGGAGAAAAAAAAACATCTATTTAAAAGACGCTCTATTATTATGTAACTTTTAGGCACTAAATATATGGGTCCTATAATATATAAGTGTCCTGATGAAAATTAAAGCGCATTCCGTAAGGCTGAAACTAATCGCGTGGCAGATAATGGAGGCTCAGCGGCAAAGCCGGTACGCCAGGCCGGTGCTGACCTCTGTGGCATGGGGTGGGACTGAGAGCGCTGTCGGATGGAGGAGTGAGCTCTAATGGGATTTCTGCTCATTACGTAACAATGAACGGCCATTCTGAACTGCCTCATGCGTCATACTATACATCAGATGCATGCAGGCTGCCGCTGATTTGCATTGTGCCGTTGCTTCACTACAAAGAAAAAATGGTGTGCACTTTGTTACACTCAGTAAGGCAAGCTAATTGAAACTTAAAAAAAAATGTATAGGATCAATAAGACTGATTTATCAATTTTCCAAGAAACCCAAGAAAGATTAATTTACCATTATATAAGCAGTGACCTGTCACAATACTGATCCCTTACAATGACTTAGAGCTTACTGATGGTGGGAAGTGCAATATTAATGACATCACACCATGAACTACTTTTTAAGGCTTATTCAATGGGCCTCAATAAGCCCCATTCATGCTTTAACATTTATCCCTTGAAATTAACTAGAATCTATTTTTATGTAACTAATGCATACTTTTATTGATAGTAATCTGACTACTGCTGTTTAACTAGTTAGCCACTAGTACTTATTCCAGTAATGACTAGTATGTTTCAATTAGTCACTAGAATTTGTTCACTATATACAACTACTACCTGTGGTTCAAATATCAACAATACACTTATGATGACTAATACGTTTTCAAATGGTATATTTCCGTTTTACAAATACCAATGAAGTGGACTAGTATGTTAGACACCTGTAACTAAAAAAAGCACTAGTGCCTAATAAATAGATAGCCTACTGTACCATAACAACTCCAATACATGCTAGTAAGAAAGTTAGGAAGTATTCAATGACAAAAATAGGCTATTAGTTACCGGTAATAACATAATTGTTACTGGTATGTTATGAACTAGTAGTAGTGAAAATAATAAATAGGCCTAAAAATAAATGCTAGTAGCACAAAAATAGATACTAGTGAGTTTAAAGAAATAAATGTTAAAACTGCTTGCCGTAATACGCCTAAGAAGCGTGAATTCATACCTTGGCATGATTAATCAGAAGCCCAACGAATGTAGAGACCAGCATGGAGCCGGACATAGTAGAGTTTTTCCTCCGCATGTCCTGTTTCAGAAGTGGGAACGCAGTCGCGGGAGGCTCTTCTGGTACTGTAACTGTATATGAATGTCGCATCCTGGACATAATCAATAAAATCCTTCTGTGGTGTATAAACACCGATTTTAAGAAATCGCCTCTATGGCCTTTCTAGCATAAAATATTCCAGTGTCCTTTTCCAATCAAGAACAAGTCCTTCAGGTAAGAAACTTGATCAGGAAACGACCTCTACAGCGGAGCGAAGCAGCAATGGGGACGAATAAAACGCATCGCGCTGTTCACAATACAAAAAACAAGGAAAGTTGTCGTCAAATGCAAAGAACAATATCTTCATGTGTCAAAGTAGACGACTTCGAGTTAAAGTTGTCAGATTGCAGGCTGGAGCCAGCAGCGCGCGGGTCCATCTCTTTTCACTAGTGCCAGTCCCGCCCACACGAGCTCAGCGCGCACGAGCTTGATGCGCGAATCCGACGTCACTGAGGGCAGCGGGTTAAACACGCAACACTTGACAGAGATTTACAATAATCATGTGGCCGTCATTCTAAAAGGACCACTTTCAAACAACCTTCCACAGCTCTAAAAACAGAACACCCTGAATCAGTTTCAACATTCCTTATTACACCTCAGAAAGAGTGCGCAGTTTAGTGGTGGGGCTCTGAATTAGCCCCTTTAAATTAAAGCTAAAATGACTTAAAAACATATTCTTTTTACATAAACATACGCTTCATCAATGTTTTCGAATTGCGTTTGTAACAAACATTAAAGTTACATTAAAGAATATGTAAAATTGCATATATACTTACCCTCAAGTTGTTCCAAACCTGTATGGATTTCTTTCTTCTGCTGAACACAAAAGAAGATATTTTGATAAATATGGGTAACCAAACAGTTGATGGGCCTCTTGACTTATGGAGAGAGAAAAAAAAAAATCAATGGGGCACATTAACTGTTTGGTTACCAACATTCTTCAAAACATCTTCTGTTCAACAGAAGAAAGAAATTCGTAGAGGTTTGAAACAACTTGAGGGTGTGTAAATGATAGAATTTTCATTTTTGGGAGAACTATTACTTTAATATATGCTGTCATTACTTATCAGTAACGTTTGTGATAAATAAGTTTTACTTATAGATTTAACTTTGTATAAGATGAGCCGCCACAGATTAGCCATTCACTATCACTTCAAACTATCATACAACTTTACGACATGCTAATTAAAAACAAATTGCTGTAAATATGCATAAAATACTATGCAAAGATACACGATGATGGAAAGAGGTTAGGCTATTTGCTACATTCTCAGTCTGAGGAGGACACATAATCAGATTTAAAACAGAACACCAACAATGGCGAGAGCAACAAAAAGCAAAAAGTGGGACAATATGTCTAATCTATTGGGCTTGGCTCCATGCTGAACTCAGCTCAGCGGTCGTCCTCACTGAAGTATATAAAGAGAAGCATTAAACTTTGCCTGTAGAAGTGGCAGAGAAATTGGAACAGGGCATGAAACACACTAAACCTCAAAAGAGAACACCAGACTGAGGCCATTATGCTCTAAAGAGATGGTCGGTCTAATGTCATCAACTGCAGCCCAGTTCTAGATACGGCAAAAACACTTTAGCTGCACGTAATTTAGCATGAAAGTTACCTATATGAGAACAGTCACCTGTGAAGGCCACACTGCATGCATCTCATAGTCCTTTTGGACAAACTCATCATAAAGATATTGCAGTTGCATGTCACAGAAGACAAGACACATAAAATCTTACTTTGCATTTAGTGCTAAAAATCGCTTTTATGACGCTTAATCATGCTATATTTCACCGAAGCAGATTTAATAGTAAAGAAACCCACAAAATGCTGAGCGTGTTTAACAGGAAGTTGGGTGATTTGCTACTGAAGTGCCATTTCGGAGAGGGAGAAGGATCACTGTGTCCTCTTCCAATCTTATGACTAAGTGTATGTACACAACAAACAGCAAGGAAAACATTTCCTCGATACGCTACAGAACACCATAAGGGTGAAAAGGTAAAGGCAACCGGATGGATTAATGCATTTCTTGAAATGTGTAATTGGACACTTTGAATGAGGGCCAGATTTACATCTTGGCTTTTAGCCAAAATACTTGATGTGCATCAGGGCACCACTAAAGTGTAATTTAATACAAACTGTTGATATGTGTGAAGATCCTTAAAAATAGCAGGTGACCCGTTATAAAACAGCAGCACAAATTTCGGATTCTCATGATAATAGAGGACATGTGGTGATTAAAATTGAGTGAGTGAAATTCAATGCAGTGAGTAAACCTCAAACCAGATGTGAAACGTTTGCAGGACACAATAAGCTTAAAAAATAGGTTACTTAATGTTGTGGATCAGCCTACATAGATACTAACAGACCTGTTATATAAAACATCTTGGCACAATTAATAAGTAGTAGAAAACGTGACAGGATTTGTTTACTCCTGGGTTTAAGAAGTAAAAAGTGTCTCTGTTTGTGAACAACTGGCATCATTAATAAAAACGCTGAATGGAAAGAGTCAGATTGTGGAGGGGAAAACTGTTAATGCTGGCCCAGCCATGCAAAGACTCTCAGTAATACTAACCTACCATCGACTGGTAGACCAGAAGATAAGATTAATGATACACGGAGACGGGGCCAATCGTAAACCCGCTGTGTTCTTCCTCACACTGATAAAACTGACTTGGTCAGTAAAAATACTTTGAATAAACCCGGATAAATACACAGACAAGTGTGCAATCCTGTATATACCTATCGTGTGTTCTTGCATTACTGTGGTGGTTACAAACATTAGTACTCAAGAGGCAAGTTGTGCATTCTTCAGAATTCAATGAAGAATGTCTTTTTATTTTTATAGTATATACATTTTTTTATTACTAAATAGAGTTTTGAATTTGAACTGAAGTAGCAAGCAGGAACTAGGATTGAAATTAAAATGTTAATTAAGTAGACAAAATCAGCTGAAGCTCAAATTTATCTAACCACAATAAGTGCATTTCTTTCTTATCAAGAAGGTTAAAAAAATAAAAAAAAAAAAAAAACACAGTCAAACGGTTTTATGTAGACTACCTTACAGACAGATAAGATGTATGGACCAGGGTGGAGGTACACTTAATTTCTCAGCCAACTGTTAAAATTCAGTATTTTTCAAGATTGCAAGAATAACACCAACCATAAAAGAAGACAGTTTAAACTAATGCTCCTTATAGCACCTCTTGTGGGAACACTGAGAATGCACCAAATCTAAAGCCTTTTCATCCTATATCCTAACATTCAAAAATAGCAAAAAACAACCATTTTATTCCTTTACAACATAAATAATGGTCTGCTTGGTGCTAGTCTGGCTGTCTTGAACGCTTTAGGGAAGCACTGAAAGTATCATAGAGAGCATATCCTCCAATTCTTGCATAAATGGCCAGGATATCTGAAGCATTAGTGTGCGGTAATTGAATTGAGTTGACAAAAGCATTCAGACTTGCACTTGTTGAGCTGATTAGTTTCTGAAACTCTCATCTGTAAACTAATGTAGTCTAGACTAATAATTTCAAAGTCAGATAGACATTACTGCTCAGTGCTCCTCATTTAGCCTGGACTCGCTTGTTGAGAAGTAGCTAAATTAATGACATAAACAGCAATTAATTTAAAATATAGCCACAGACTGTATTCCAAAGCGCCTTATTTAGCATGGCATAATGTAAGCAGACAATTCAATTCATCTTTAGAAGCTCTATTAATCTGGCAGGGTTGTATAAATTCAGCAGCATAGGTTATGTTCAAGATAACATGCCCTGTAATGTGTTGTGGCCTAATGGTTAGAGAGTCAGACTGGTAACCCAAAGGTTGCGGGAAATGCCCGCAAAGAAATGCCTCAGGTGTGTGTGTGTGGTGTTCACTACTCGCCACTCTTAAAATGTGTGCACTAACTTGGATAGGTTAAATGCAGAGGACCCATACCCATACTTGGCCTTCACATTCCCTTTCACTTTAACAATTCGGGCCAAATCACAGTAAACACACTAAATACTAGTAGTAAGTGTTTTATGGCATTATGCTATTCCAAATATGTGACCACATCCAATAATTTTATCTGCAGCTTCCTAAGATGTTTCCACTTATATCACAGGAGACACTTGAAACACAGCTGAATGCTACACATTCCTTAGTTGTGAAGCCTTTCAGCACAAACTCTCTGAGAGAAAGGGCTCTTGTGTAACACTAGACTTGAAAAACGGCTAACATAAGCTTGTTATGGAAATATATATATATATAAAAAAAACCAGTTTTACCAAGAATTTTGTAACATGCTCTTACCTCTCTGACTGGTGACGTGGAGCGATAGCTGCGATAGCTGCTGCTCTTCAGGCCGCTGCTGCCAAGAGCGTCCTGCGTGGAGCTCCGCGAGAGGCCGTAGCTGGAGCGAGCGCTACTGTAGGAGTCAGATGCGTCAGTGCCTCGGCTCCGGTAGGACTGCTTCAGGCCACTGCTGCTGGACGTCTCGCTGATGCCCAGAGCTGACAGATCGTGCGTCAAATCGCTCTGACTCACCGACTTCCTGCGACTGAGAGAGATGCTGGAGGACACGGGTGAGGTGGAGAGGTAGCTAGTGGAGGCTGGAGAGTAGCTGTAGCTGCTGTATCCTGAGCCCCCATTGAGGCCTGAGCCATAGCCCTTTGCCGGCGTGCGGCTCAGGCTCTCACTGCGCCGGCTGGCCAGCAAATCTGTGCGAGGGATAGGCCGACCCCGGTCCGGCTCGGACGATGAGCTGTAGTTGCGGGAGCGGCTGGCGCTTGAGCTCAGGTAGCTGGAGGAGTAGGCTGAGGAGGAGCTCTTATAGGGCAACTTGTCCCTCTCGTAGGAGCCCAGAGACGGGGTCAAGGAGGAGCCATATGAGCTGTAGTGATTGGTATAAGAAGAGCCGCCATAGCGCTTCGCCGTAGAGGAGACACGAGACATGCTGGGAGCTCAGCCGGAGGTGAAGGGATTTCAGGCCGCATGGAATCTGTGAACAAAAGGAGAAGTGGAATAAGAAAATGTGTGGCTTTTTCAGCAAAACTCTGGCCAATACAGATAAACCCATCATTATTTTCATGTTAAATTCGGCTTGAATTAAAAATTTCACCCTATCGATCTTCTAAATATATGTTATCTTATTGTGAATGATTCATCCATGCATATGTTTCTTCTTTTTTTTGACCGTGTAATTTTTAATCAAAATGTCATAACTCGATCTTGTGGTGAAATGACAGACTTTGGGGAGGTATGCTGGACTTTTCCAATCATTTAGTTTGCTTAAACACTTCCCCTTTCTTAAATCGACTGGAAGCTCACATTCAGATCTGCCTTCATCTAATAAACACGTAAATACGCTAAAAGGTAAAATCAATTGTTTTAAATTGTTTTGAAATTGGACATCACAACATTATAATATACTGTATGAAAAATAAGTATTCGTTTAGGGATTAAACCTAAAGTGTGTTTAAATTATTAGTGTTGTTAAAGATTAACTTTAAGATTATTTTTGCTGTCTAATCTAAAAAAAAGGGGAAATTATTAGTATGCACAATTTAATATCCAATACCAGCAGATACGATAAATAAATAAAAAGAACTCTATAATCGATCCAAAATGGCATAGATTGTGCATTCATATCTGCTACTATGTATAAACAAAAGTTATTTTTATGTGTATTCTATGTGAAAGTAAAAGAAGCTCAAACAATTGTCGAAGTGGCACCATCTGATATCTACACTGACTGGCGAGACAATCATTTTAGCGTATACAAAAAGTTTCAAAATGCCTTTAAACTCACCTTCAGTGGCAGTTTCATTACGTGTGTACTTCAGCAGCCTTAGGAGAAGAGCATCTCTCTTCAGTTGGGCAATTTTAGTCAAAAATGGTAGGATATAAACACGACCTGTTATGAATTTTGAATGACTATGTGTCATGCCCTGAGGTCTCTTGTGTTCTGTGCGCTTGATCCTGAAAACAAATTCGATGAATAGCAGCTTGTGACTCTTGTCTAAACACAGCACACACTGCAAGGGGTACGTATTACACAACCTACGGGGCTTCGCTGCTAGCACAGGACCCTGAATGAAGCTGCGGAACAAAATGAGTGCCATTGTTTTCATAGAGGCCTGGTTTGGTGCTACAGCCCGAGTGGAGCACTGAAGACCCCGCTGTTTGAATGAAACGAGAGCTCAGGGACAGGCCATGTGTGTTAAAGGGATAGTTCACCCAAAAATGAAAAATCTGTCATAATTTACTCACCCTCAAGTTGCTCCAAACCTGTATGAATTTCTTTCTTCTGAAGGGTAAAAGTACAGTTAATGGGCTCCATTGACATACATTCATCAAAACATCTTCTTTTGTGTTTAGCAGAAGAAAGAAATTCATACAGGCTTGGAACAACAATAGGGTGAGTAAATGATGACAGAATTTTCGTCCTTGGGTGAAATATCCCTTTAAGGTGGCACAGTTTGTTCTTGTGGAGAGACGGGCTCTTGTTCACAAGGCAGTGCAGCGTCTGAATAAATAAAAGTATCTGGTGTTGTTGATCCGTGTTGGGTTCAGTGAGATGGCTCTTATTTCTTTAATCTGTCTCTCTGAGCACTCTCTCTCTCTCTCTCTCTCTCTTTCTCTCTCTCCCTCTGAGTACAGCGTTCACAGATGCATCAATAATTCAACACGTAGATCTGGGGTAGGCAGCACACTGGAAGCAGTCCAAAGCACATGGCATACCGACGCTAACATGCTTTTACCAGACGGGAACTTAAGACAGTTTTCCGCTGCTTTCACATTGTGTTCCCTTTCTTTGCCTACAACAACAATAGCCACAACAACCCTACAAAATATTGAGGAACCTCCTTTATATTCAAACTGCTGTAATACCACAAAAAAAAATGTCTAAAAAGAGATTGTAGAAGACCTTTAGATTGTGTTGAGATCATTAAAAAACAGGAAAAAAATGTTTAATCCAAAGGCATCTTCTTCACAGGTTTCACGAAATAGAAAGTTCAAAATAACAGCATTTATTTGATAATTTTTTTTCTTCCTAAATATAAGTCTTTACTGCCACTTTTGACCAGTTTAATGCATCATTGCGAAATAAAAATATTAATTTCTCAGAGAAAATCTTACTGACCACAAAACTTTTACACAATAGTGTCACTCAATAAATATAAATACGCTTCAGTTAGCCTACTATATTTAGCTAATTCATAGAAGCAGGCTCTGTTGCCTGTCATCATTTTCTGTGAGAAATTTTTGCAATGAAAAATGAATTACAAATAAAGAAACTTTCGTAATAAAGAAATATTCTTAAAGGGATACTCCACTTTTTTTGGAAATAGGCTCATTTTACAACTCCCTCAGAGTTAAACAGTTAAGTTTAACCATTTTCCAATCCATTCAGCCGATTTTCTGAGATTTAGAAGAATATCAGTAACCAGACAGTTTCTGGTTCCATTGACTTCCATAGTATATATACTGTATTTTTCCTACTAATGAAGTCAATGGGACCAGAAACTGTCTGGTTACTGATATTCTTCTAAATATCAGAAATCAGCTGAATGGATTCGAAAATGTTAAAACTTAACTGTTTAACTCTGAGGGAGTTGTAAAATGAGCCTATTTCCAAAAAAAGTGGAGTATCCCTTTAACAGAATTATACAATCTGTTTAGCAGAATACGTTTTTTTGTTGTTGTTGTGGTATTACAATACTAACATTTCCCAGAGCCCACTGGTTCAGCATGAAGGAAGTCAAGTCCATTGTGAAATGGGGGTTTAGTCAGTGGTCAGTGTCTAAGCTGTGGGAGTGTCTCTGACTGGGAACATGTGACAGGTGGGGAATTTTCAGCCCGTGATGCCTGACAGACATCCACACTTGCATTCACGCTGATAGATGTGCTGTCATTACATGCACAACACATTAACATTCACATTAAACACGTCAGATTACCTACTTTTAGCTCTTCCACAATTGGAAAGCAATGAAAGCCAGTTTCTACCTCAGAGTAAAAAAATAAAAAGGTAATTGTGACTTGATTTCTATTAATTGTGACATAATATCATTCATACTTCAGTAATTTAGAAACTCTTGCAAGTGTTTTTGTTAGCAAAATAAACAATACGCTGAAGACTTGAGGCAGAGTCTTGGGTACAGCTATATTTACCCTGAAATGTGAGCAGATAAGAGCTCAGTGACCAAACTGACGCCTCAGCCCTCATCGCCCAAACCCACCCCCACCCCCACCACTCGACCAAACGCAATCTGGCCAGACTCGCCTCTCAACAATCCTCAGTCTGCCAAACCAAACTCAAAATCGACCTATTATATCTGCAGCTATCCAGTCATGAAACAGGGACTTTACACAAATCAAACGTGTACAGGTCCAGAATGGGTTTTTAAAGCTTATTCATTCTGGAAAGATTAGACTACACATTTAAACAAATCATTTTAGGTTTTTAAATCATTTATAGTAAGCATAGACAACCTGAATAACGAATGTGGAACACATATTTTTGGAACAGACTGACATTATTGTCACTGTCTATGAAAAGGAGAAGATGAAATTGACGACATGGGGATTAACATACAACTAAAACTGCAAATCAAGTGTGTAGACATAAAAAACAGCTTTGGTATTTTTTAATTTCAAAGGATGAACCCAATAACTTGGATTGGATTAACACATCCTAAAAATCTCCAGAGAATGAAACCCTGAATGTTGTTTTTAAGTGCCACGGCTCTCTTTCGGTATCATGTGTGCAGAGTGCGCTCCGCTAGCAGGTGGGTGTTAGGTTCAGGGGTACCTACTGTAAGTAGAGCCGTTCTCGGTTCTAGCGGACGGAAAAACAGAGGTGGCTGTTCATTATTCCATTATTCACTGCTCAAACCTAAAGAGACAACAAAAAATACAGAGAAGAGTTTAGAAATGTTTGACCAAGACAACATATTAATTAAAAATATTAATGAAATGGCACTAGACAAATATTAATGAAATAGGCATATACAAAGCGTATGGGACACAAGAAATATAAAATCTTTCCTAAGTAAATAAACCACTTTTAAAACCAAGTTAACTAACATTGAGAATTTCCAAGCATCAGTTTAAAATGTCAGATTTCCATTACAATCCAGATTCTGGTTACGGCTAACGATAGAGAACATAATAAATGATGACTTGAGAATGTCATGTGCTTTCCTCCGCAGACCTCATAGCATTGGATACCAGTCAAAACAGCTTAAAGTTAAAGAAAAGAGCGAGTATATTGGAGAAGAGGCTCACCGGCGGCATTTTCCATGGACAGTGTGTTGCTTTAAAGGCTGTAGCCCCAGAGTGAGAGGACCAGGGACGGATCGCATGAGTACAGAGATCCAGAATGCTAGATATCATATTACTGAGCTGGTAAATATAGCAATTGCCTATGACCTCCGTGGGTCATTCAACACTCCTGCATTCCAATTTGTACTTAAAGGAATCGCATTAAGACTTTTTATGGGCAAGACTGGTTTTACAATATTATCATAATAATTACATATAGTTAAAATGCATTTATATAGACATAGTAAATAATTTTAAATAATTTAGTTTTTTTACGTTTATAATAAGTACTAAATAAATGATGATATCTATATACAAATATATCTATATACAAATAATTAAACAACATTTTACATAAAATAGTTAAATTATTTTGTTTATCCATATATTTATTTTATTTTTATATTGTATTTATATAGTTATATTACATCTTAAATTATCTTGATACTTAAATTAGGTACAGCACTGAGAAACAGGTAGGCTAAAATGACATCTTGGGTTTTTAATGTCTATGGCTTGTTGAACTGGGCTTAAGACCTCAATAATAGAGTAACACAAGTACTAAAAGGAGTATACCTGCATTACAAAGGTCATGAAAATCCAGTCAGGATAAATATGGGAGTGTAAGAGTTAAGTAATGATGGGAGAGTTTAATATTTCAGTAATTATAGGCGATTGTAACCTTCAAAAGTAACCACCCACACCCATGACTTACTGTAACACTACTGAAACAAACATACTTAGGTTTGATAGATTATGTAACTCAACAATTATCATTCCGACTACCTGCAAGTTAAGAAAAAGAGAAGAAAAGAAAAAATACTGTTGAGATTGTGATTTTGAACAAGTCTAATATGGAGTTTAAAGGGATAGTTCACCCAAAAATGAAAATTAAGTCATTAATTACTCACCCTCATGCTGTACCAACCCCGTAAGACCTTCGTTCATCTTCGGAACACAAATGAAGATATTTTTGATTAAATCTGAGAGGTGGATCACTCCTCCATAGGCTTCCTAAGGGATTGAAACTTGACGGCCCAGAAAGTCATTGAAGAAAATGTTTTAATATTTAATGTGCCTACAGTGGGTAGATCTTAAGTTTATCGAGCTACGAGAATACTTTTTGAGCGCAAAAAAACAAACTAAAATAGCGACTTTATTCAAGTATTCTCTTTGGGCCTGGAAATTTCACGTAGTGTTATTGTGCAACGCTTCTGGTTGAACGTCACACGCATCACACACATGACCAGCGTCGGCCAATAGTGAGCCTACGTGTGACGTATAACACAGAAGCGCTTCGCTGTTACACTACATCAAACAGCTTAGGAGAATGACACGGAAGAGAAGAGATGGTTGAATAAAGTCGTTATTTTAGTTTTTTTTTTTACCGCAAAAAATATTCTCGTCACTTGATAAACTTTGATAAAGATTGAGCCACTCTAGCCATTTGGACTATTTTAACGATGTATTTAATGACTTTTCGGGGCCGTCAGGTTTCAATCCCTTAGAAGCCTATGGAGGAGTGATCCAGCTCTCAGATTTAATCACAAATATCTTAATTTGTGTTCCGAAGATGAACGGAGGTCTTACGGGGTTGGTACAGCATGAGGGTGAGTAATTAATGACTTAATTTTAATTTTTGGGTGAACTATCCCTTTAATGGGGTAACGTTAGATCGGGAGTAATGAGCAGCTGTAACACCATTAGTTTAAAGGTGCCTTATGTCAAAAAATCAATTCATACTCCACATATTCCATACCAGATGGGGGCAGTATACCTCCAGAAAGTTGGCCTACTCTAGTCTGTTTTTTAGTTTCAGGTTGTTAATCTTCTAAAACCGTCAAATAGTCCGCTTTGTCCCGCCAAAGCCTATTTTGATCGGTGAGGGATGTAGAAATAGAATGACTGCTGCCGCTGCGCTTGACAGGGCGCGTACGAGCAGAGAGAGAGACAGAGCTTGCCCCGGCCGCGTGCGCGCGCGCGCACTCTCACGTCTTCAAACAACACGAGAGCGGTCCTGCTCTCTCTCCCTCGCGCATATTAATCAAATCAATTGACACGATAGTAAGACCGCAGTTTCGCGTGGAGCATTTGGAGATTTTTAGAGATTAAAGAGATACAAGCAGTGCGAGTTATTCGTGTGTTGCAGTTTGGCTGGTGGTTATGTATGTTGCCCGCATACCGCCTCCCATGGCCGAAACTGGTATTACAACACCTGTCGGGCCGGGGCTAGTAATGCTAATGCTAATTTAGGTTGATATCTCTGCAACACTATAACTTTTCATTTTTTTAATGACATCATCGCCCTTATTTCTTCTCATTCTTTTGATGCGTGTAGCTCATTTTTTGGATATTTTTACCTCAATTATTACACATGGCACCTTTAACCTCCGTATTTATCTGAGTGAAAAATATTAAGGATTTATAATCTCATAATTGTGGCAAATGTCCGCATATTTACTATCGCTTTTTGTTTAATCTTTGTTCAGTCCTATGTTTACAAAAAAAAAAACAGCAATATTTTCAAGATATTAAAACGTTAATATATTTTTTACACTACTCCTGGTTGAGTGGTAAGTTATAAGTTGACACTAATTTGCACAGTTTATTAATACGTTTTAGATGAATAAACAAATTCAATTAGAAGCAGACAAATAAAGGAAAATCAAGGTTTGAGGAAACGCCGAGTTACAATAACAAAATGTTACACACTGCCCAGTCTAGTCTCTCGTACTCGGGCTCGTACTAGAGCAGCGTGTCACGTGATCGAGTGCGCGCTGATGGCTGCAGTGTGCAGCGTTACATCACATCACGAAACTTCACCAAGTACTCGATAAAGAAAGCATAACATGAGCACTTGGAATCAATGTCAAGTGTATATTTATATTCGCTTAAAAAGAAGAGAGAGAATGCACCCGACTGACATAAAATTATACAATACTTCACGTTTATCATATTTATCTAATACAAAAAAATACTTTGCATTCATATAAATACATTAAATCTGCGGGACTGGGTCTGGAGAAATAAAGACCTAACTCGCAATTTACCACTGCAGAACAGTGAAATGTCATTCATTTATACACAACACAACTCGCCGGCCGATGTTATGTAATTAGTGAAACGTCTGGAAGCTTCCAAATCGTGAGAGTAGCGTTAAATTAGTGGGAACAGCAAAGCAAAAATGTGCAGTGCGAGCATTCATGCATTACTCACCGGAGTGAGCGAGACCATCCTCCTCTCCCCGACCCGCTCCTTCAAGGGAAAGCCCACCGCAAGTGAGCCCTCCACGCAAGCCACTTTGAACTCCTCCAACCGATACACGATAGTTTACTAATGCCCTTCAAGACAGTACAAAAAATAACTGAGACATTTTAGTTCTTTCTGTCCTTGTAATATTACAAGCTCTTGACTTCTAGTCAAAAAACGGTCTCTCACTTTAACGGTGACGTCGGCGAGCTTTTCTTTCAGCTGATTGGTGGCTCCTGCTCTCGAACGTCAACTCAATGCCGCCGCCCACACGGTCACCATGGCGACGGGAATACACACTTTGAGATTAGTAGTGGTGGTGGTAGTCATAGACATCAGTAGTCAACGGTATTAGTAGTGATTGGTCCAATAAGTAGTTCAAACAAAAATGAAAATGTCATAATTTACTCACACTCATGTTGTTCTAAACCTGTATGACTTTCTCTCTCCCGTGGAACACAAAAGGAGATGTTAGGAATGATATGTACACAGATTATATAGGCTAATAAAGTCCCCATGAAATCAAAATGGACTTATTTGGGCTTTTAGTATGAATAGCCTTATTGTTATCTATAAGCTAGTGTGCTCCAAAACAATGACACACTTTGCATTTAGAAGATATAAGCATTAAAAACATACAGTCTCTCATTTCCGCCAATATGAATCAATGATTTTGATGACATCACTCTGCACTTCAGCTTCTCATCAGATTTTCTGTTCAATCAAATACTCTCTAGAATCTGAAGCATCCCGCCCCCTACATTTTAACCCCTTAAAGTCCACTATCCCGGTACCGGGATAAAAAATCTTTGTTATGATTTTCATACGTTATTTTAATAGTCTTCCATATAAGGTATCAAGTAATTCTTGGTATCATTTGAAAGCTTAGAATCTATACTTTACACAGAATACCATCACTTTCGGTTTTATGATACATATCAAATGGAATATTAGCTTAAATAGGCATTGGTCCCAGGCAAATATTTCCGCTTTATGATTGCGAAGAAATCTTTCTACAAATATTTATTTTTTATTTATTTCACAAATAAGTCAAACCATACATTACAATAAAGCTCTCATTCTAAGGAATCTGTCGATGTAGGTTATTACATTGTGAGACAATCATAGATCGAAATATCTTCAAAACAATCACACAGTGAAATACATTCAAAAAGAGGTGACAGATAAAAGTATCACATTCCTGCTCCGATGTCGGCTTCAGTGACCACATACAGCAAACAGCCACATAATCTACATCACCGTTTAGCTTAGGATGTTATCTTTCAAATGAGACCATTTTCACGTTTCTGTGAGCGTTTGTTGGTGAGAAAATCCTTTTCGAACGAGCTGAGAGCAGCCGCGCAATGAGCGCGTAAGAGACGCAGTTCACACAGGTCTACAAGTCATGTGCATACAGATCCTGTGCTTACTCTAGCTATTGCTAAAGGCTTTTATTATGGTATAGAGATCTTTACAGGAACTCAGCACGCGTCACATGTCTGCCGCGACCATTCAACACATAGATATAATATAATACATAGACGCCCTATTGGCCGCTGGAGCGCACGTCAACGGCGCCGCCATATTGGGGATGGCAACTTCCCCATACCTCTCATACTGGGAATTGAGAAAAATGCCTGTTTTGTGCGCTGCTTGGGGCTGTACAAGTCGCCACACAATTGAAAACCGCTTCCGAGGAATTATCTTTCACAGGCAAGACTGAACGTTTGTTTTTGGTTGTATTTGGTCATGATTTAATTAGTAATAGTAACGTTCAGAGGATACATTTAAAAATACTACTGTTATTGTGTCACGAAATGTAGTTTTAATAGTTTTTCAGTCGACAATGTAGTTGTTTAAAGCTTAAATATGTGGTTTGTTGATAAAGATAGCGCCTATTTAAAAATTTGATCTGACGGTTTCGGAGTTGTGAGATGCGATCACCGGGCGCTCAGCGCTCATTAAAGCCTTGTTTATACTCGACGCGTCCGCACGAGCGCGAGTCTCCGCTGACTGCGCGCGCCCCTCTCCAAACGGACGAGGCGTTTATACTTGACGCGCTCGCCGTTGTGCTATTCTGTGAAACGACAGGGGGCGACTCGGAGTAATTCTCCTCTAAACCACCAGGAATCAGCAGTGAAGAAGTAGTTTGCCGTTTATTAGTAGTTTATTAATTGCTGATTCATAAAAGAGTAATAAATGCAGTAGGTTTATTGTAGCCTACTTTCACTGCATGTAAACTAAACAACTGCCCTTATTGAAGCGTGTTTAAACCTTAATTTCATCAGCAGGGCTTACTTCTGTTATTGTATGCTTATTTTGTAAATGTAACCATTACTTTAGACAAGTGCAAACTGGGTGCTTAATGCAAATGTGTTCCTATTCACAAAATGAGAGGCTTTTATGGTCGCCCATCAATGCAAATGTATCTGTGTATAGAAGGATCATAAACATGCTGGTACAGACGTACCAGTTCGGCCAGAGATCGGCTCGAAGTCGTTCATCTTCGGATGCGGCGCCGCGCGCGAAGTTACAAAAAGTGCCGTGCACACCGCCAGGCGAAATGGGGTCTTGCGCACCCAACGCGCACGACCGCCCACACCGCAATGACGTCATTTTTGCCGCGCGCGCTTCGCGCTCTTGCGTATGGAACGCGAACGGGGACAATAGTCTATTTACGAAACGCGTGATATTTTGACCGCGTCAACACGCACTGTTTGTCCGCGTTAACGCGGCATTTTTTTACGTGTTTCTTTTGAACGCGTAGACACGCACATTCTGGTCGTGTTAAGGCGTCAGTTTTCGTCGCGTTACTTTAGTGCGTGTTAAGACGCTCAGTTTTACCATGTTGAGACGACCAATTTGAACGTGTTTCTTAACGCGCACATTCTGTACTTATTGAAGTGTAATATTTTAAAAAGCAGACTTACCTTTAGATTTAGGGTAGGCCTACATATTAATCCTTCAGTTTATTGTTGCATTGCTGTAATGTGTAATGTAATGTTACAATGTGTATTAATTGCTAATTATCCATACAATTATTATAATTGATCTATATGGGTTATTTGTTTTTGTTTTAAGTTATAATTTCCAAAAGTATTATAGGCTAACTTACACAGCACATAGGCTATTTGTAACTAAATACACACACACTCACACATGTACATGCATAGCTTTATTCACTTTCACATAATAATGTTTTGTAATTTGGTGTTTAGTTGGTTGTATAGTTTCTGTCTCCAGGAACATCATCTTGGCTGCTGCAGGCTGATGAGTGCTATAATAAAATTACTACATTATATTTTTAAAATGTGTTTTGATATTCATTATATTTTTATTAATAATATTGTATTTACCCATAAACTTGTCTTTAAGCCACACGTTATAGTGGCAAGAATAACTTTGTTAAACCTTTAGGGGCGGTTTCCCAGGGTTTATATTAAGACAGGAGCCTTAATCTACTTAATCATGTTTTAAAAACAGATTAAGTAGCCTACATATTACTAACAAACAGATTTCCAGATTTATTTCAAAGCTGATGTGTGCAATAGGCCTATATTTGCTTGCATTAAAATTATTGTCTCTTGTTTTTTTTTATTGCAGTCTTTTTTGTTGCTTCCATTCATGCTTTTCTCAAGATTTTCTTGGTTGATTCCATAGACGACCTCTGTCACAGTTTTCTTTTACAGTTTTTTTTTTTAAATTGCTAAGACACTAAAAGTGGAATTTAAGGCTCACTTGGTGAAATCATTCAAACTTTTTGCATCACAAACACATTTCTCACATCATTCAAAACTAACCACTCTTGTGTTTAATTTGGGAAACACTGCCATTTAAATGCCACATTAATTTACTGAAGACCTATACAGCCAATAATCATGTGGGGAAAACACTTGTACATAAATTGATCACTTAGAAATCAAAAATCTACGGAGCCCGGGAAGTCACCTGTTGGAAAAAAAAAAAATCCGTGGCGACGGTTTTGCAATCCGTCTGCTCAGTTTATAAACCGTAGGCTACTCACGAATTCTCAAACTGTTCGTGCTCACAGATTAATAAACCGTACCCACGAGTTTAATCCGCGCTCTCAGATTTGTAAACCGTGCCTTCAGTTTTTGCAATCTACCCACAAATTCATAAACCGTGCCCACGCTTTCGCAATCCGTTCCCACGGGTTTGTAAACTGTACTCACGGATTTGTGGCTCCTCACCCAGTCTGTGCCGGCAGCATTGCATTGTGTTTATAAACTTTAATTTTCCATAACTGTAAAAGCTTGTAATGGGTTATATACAAATTAAAAATAATTATTATGATTATTACATTTAGGCTACATATTTAGAATATGCTTTTATCCTAAACGACTTACAAAAATGGAACAAGCAATTAGTCAAATGTCAGTCATGTTATTATTATTGTTGTTGTGTGAATACATCAAATTGTCTTAACTGCGTCTGCATGCTTACTGCATAATACAGTAATACGTTTATCATAAAATAATTTATGAATGCTTTATTTGTAAGCAAAAATTATGCAAAAAATGTAGGCCTATATGTTTTATTTATAAACATATTACTGTATTACTAAGTAAACTCATTTATAGTTTTAAACTCTAATAATAATAATAATTATTATTATTACATTTTAGGCTACAAGTGGGCATTTCAAGCTTTATATATGTATTTTTCTAATGTCTGTGAGGTATACGCTGTTTTTCAGTTAATCGAGACCCAGTTCACGGAGACCATTAAAGTTATTTTACAAAAGCACATCGTTTTCTTGTTATTGTGAGTTCACACAAATAAAAGTAGTTGCCAATGATGTATTATTCTTTTTTTTTCGTATGACCAGAAATTATGGAGTATTTTAAGTTTCCACTGTTGATAGGAAAATGCAAGTGATCTCGCCGGCGCCTCCTGTAAAGTGCTAATCATAGCACTTTATTATTATTGTCTAACCTGTATTATGACTGATATTTGACGAATTGCTTTGTTCCTTTTTTTTTTTAAGTTTTGGACAAAATCGTATTCTAAATATAGCCTAAAATGTAATAATAATAATTAGCCTATTATTATTAGAGTTTATAACAAAATGAGTTCACCAAGTAGGCTAATACAGTAATATGTTTGTCATAAAATAATTTATCAATGCTTTATTTTTATAGGCTATAAACGCTTTTACAGTTTTGGATACACATCATATATGAATAATATATATTAATAAACCATGTATAAAAAAATAAGATGAGTCCAAAATATTAACGCAACAAGCGTTTAATTACACGTTAAGCATTTTCTTCCCATAGAAAACCGTTAAAACGCTTAACGTGGCTTATTGTACTAAGACAGTGATATTAAAACACCGAACTCAGTACACATCATATTAATAAACCATACTATGTATAAAAAAATAAGATGAGTCCAAAATATTAACAACGCGTTTAATTACACGTTAAGCATTTTCTTCCCATAGAAAACCGTTATAAAAAGCGCTTAACGTGGCTTGGACAGTGATATTAAAAAAACGCTTAACGTGGCTTACTGTAGGCCTACTAAAACAGTAATATTAAAAGACCAAACTCAGTACACATCACATCATATTAATAAAACTCTTTTGGGTGAAGCAAAACGTCAGTGGTCCCACTCATCGGCTAAATCATACACTAGATTTAATTATTTCATATGGAACCGATCCAACCGATATAGATATTATACCGCAAAGTGACGATCTCACTGATCATTACATGGTAACTTGCATAATAAGCACTGCTGAAATTTGTCATGTTGCACCACGTTATAGACCAGGCAGAACAATCCTTCCAACCACTATAGATAGATTCTCAAATAGCTTACCTGATCTATCTCAGCTGCTCAGTAAACCCAAACAAACAGATGAACTAGAGGAAATGACTAGCAGTATGAGCAACATTTTCTCTAGTACACTAGATATTGTTGCACCAATTAGATTAAAAAAGGTTACAGAGAAAACTAAAACACCATGGTACAACAGTGCTACGCATGCTATCAAGAGAGAAACTCGTAACTTAGAGCGTAAATGGAAACGAACTAATTTAGAGGTCTTCAGAATCGCGTGGAAAGACAGTATGTCACGTTATAAAAGGGCTCTATAATCAGCCAGGGCTGAGCATATCCGCAAACTAATTGAAAATAACCAAAATAATCCAAGGTTTTTATTTAACACCGTGGCTAGACTAACAAATAATCAGATATCTCCAGAGCAAAATATTCCGTTACAATATAGTAGTAATGATTTTATGAATTACTTCAATGAGAAAATAGAAAGCATCCGAAACACAATTGTAAATGTACAATCCTCTATGGTGTCTTATGACTCGGCCTCAATTATGGCCCCCCTAGAACAACTAATAAATAAGTAATAAAACCTCTCATTAAGAAACCGCAATTAGATCCAAATAACCTAGCAAATTACAGACCCATCTCAAATCTTCCATTTATGTCTAAAATACTAGAAAAAATTGTGTCCGCTCAATTGTACTCTTTCTTGCAAAAAAATGATATCTACGAAAAATTTCAGTCGGGATTCAGACCGCATCATAGCACAGAAACTGCGCTAGTTAAAATTACAAATGATTTACTCTTAGCCTCTGACCAAGGCTGTATCTCAATACTAGTTCTACTTGATCTTAGCGCCGCGTTCGACACTATAGATCATAAAATACTCTTAGATCGACTACAAAACTACACTGGTGTTCAGGGACAGGCATTAAGCTGGTTTAGATCGTACTTATCAGACCGTTACCATTTCGTCTGTTTAAATGGGGAAAAATCAAAGATAACATCAGTAGACTATGGAGTGCCGCAAGGATCTGTCCTAGGCCCTCTGCTATTCTCAATATATATGATGCCACTTGGTAATATTATAAGAAAACATGGAATTAGTTTTCACTGTTATGCTGATGACACTCAATTATATATCTCATCACGACCAGATGAAAACACTAACTTATCTAACTTGACAGAGTGTCTAAAAGATATAAAATGCTGGATGACGTGTAATTTCCTGCTATTAAATTCAGATAAAACAGAGGTATTACTTATTGGTCCAAAAAACTACCCACAAAATCCCTTACAATACAACTTTAATTTAGAAGGATGTCCTGTTACTTTATCCAGTACAGTAAAAGACCTGGGTGTTATACTAGACCGCAACTTGACTTTCGAAAATCATATCTCATATGTTACAAGAACAGCCTTTTTCCACCTTAGAAACATTGCTAAGCTACATAACATGCTATCTGTTTCAGATGCAGAAAAGTTAGTTCATGCATTCATGACCTCGAGACTAGATTACTGTAATGCTTTATTAGCTGGTTGTCCTGCATCCTCAATAAACAAACTACAGTTAGTGCAAAATGCAGCCGCTAGAGTTCTTACTAGATCAAGAAAATATGATCATATAACACCAATTTTATCATCTCTACACTGGTTACCTATTAAGTTCCGTATCAATTACAAAGTATTACTACTGACTTATAAAGCTCTAAATGGTTTAGCTCCTGTGTATTTAACAGACCTTCTATCGCCCTACAATCCATCGCGCTCTTTAAGATCACAAAATTCGAGGCTTCTGGTCGTTCCTAGGATATCTAAGTCTACTAAAGGAGGGAGGGCGTTCTCACATTTATCTCCTAAACTCTGGAATAGCCTTCCTGATATTGTTCGAGACTCAGACTCGCTGTCCCAGTTTAAAACTAGATTAAAGACGCATCTCTTTAACCAAGCATTCACTTAATGCTTACCTTTTATACTACTTCTGAATCAGTTCGAATGCATTAATATTATGAACATCAGCTATGCTAATTATTTCCCATCTGTCTTTCTGCTGTTATCTCGGGACGCTAGTCCCGAGGTAAATAGCGTTCGTCAGCTCCAGTTTGTATCCAGCCTCTCACGGAGACTTCAGATGCCCCAACACCTGTGGAGAGACGACTAAACGCCGGTGGAGAGACGACTAAACGCCTGTGGAGAGACGACTCGACGCCTGTGAAGAGACGACTAAACACCGGCGATATGTTATGCCTAAATTTATACATGATTAACTAACTGTATTTTTCTTTGTACATTTCTGAAATGCACTTTCTGTAAAGCTGCTTTGAGACAATGTGTATTGTGAAAAGCGCTATACAAATAAACTTGAATTGAATTGAATTGAATTAATAAACCATACCATACTGTTGTATCGTTCAAAATAATAACTCGAGAGAGTACTCGACGTTGTACATGCTTTTTATTACCAACTTCCTAACAACACTTTGTGACAATTCTGTTCAACTGGTACCTTAGTGACACCTACTGTTCATACATGTATTTCAATATACCACACATATGTATAAAAAAAATAAAATGAGCCCAGAATATGAACGCATTGCAATGCGTTTAATTATTTTCTTACCATCCATTATAGAAAATGCTGGCTGGACACCCATTGATAAATGTGTAAGTAAAGGAGTTAAAGCAATATTTTGGAATCATCTTATTTTTTTATACATAGTATGGTTTATTAATATGATGTGTAGGCCTACTGAGTTTGGTCTTTTAATATCACTGTCTTAGTGCAGTAAGCCACGTTAAGCGTTTTCTTATAACGGTTTTCTATGGGAAGAAAATGCTTAACGTGTAATTAAACGCGTTGCGTTGATATTTTGGACTCATCTTATTTTTTTCATACATAGTATGGTTTATTAATATGATGTGAACCAAGTTTGGTCTTTTAATGTCACTCTCTTAGTGCAGTAGCCACGTTAAGCGTTTTTCACATTAAGCGTTTTAAAATGCCCCTAAATAAACATAGGCTATTTTTCATATTATTTCACTTAAATAAAAATAAAAAACAGTTAGATGCATGCAATGGCCAGTTAAAACATATAATAGATCATTAGACACAGCACAAGTGTCATTGCCGCTAAATGAACCTAAAAAAGTAGGGCAACTGAAAAGGCCATGACAAATCATGACAAGGCTGACATCACACACTACGTACCAATGCATTATCCCTCGTGAACAATTACAACGTCTGATGTTTGCATACGTGCAGACTAGTAAACTATTGCGACATCCTTCATTAATAAACATGACTTCTGATGTCTGTATACGTATATATCGATGAGACACATACGTACCAGCGCGTCACATATGCAAATATAGTCTCAAATACAGCAATTTCATTGGCTACTGTGCTTTTTGCGCGTTAACGCGAACAAACAGTGCGTGTTGATGCGGCCAAATTTCACGCGTTTCGTAAAAAGACTATTTGGCCCCGTTCGCGTTCCATACTTGCGGACGCGTCGAGTATAAACCAGGCTTTAAGCCCGCAGAGGATAGCCTTACCTCGGCCATGTGCGTCTGAAGTGTGCCGCCGGCTCGGATGTCTCTTGTCTAGTGGTTAAACATGAGATATAATTCGTCTTGTGTATATCTAACGGGCGATCTTTGGTCTCATTAATCTATAAATGGTTCCCTGGTAAATCGTTTTGGCTGAGGGCAAAGTGAAGTTTCATAACTTTATATTTAGGCTTTTTTAACGTTGTATCCTGCTGTATGTTTGACTGAAGCTACTTATGTTATAATGGCTATTACTGATCAATAAAACTGAAATTTAACAAAAAGAGTTAAATATTAAATATAAGTCACTATTTAACTTATTTTTTTTATTGTGTATATTCTGTATATTGTGTATATTGTGTTATTCTATTGCTATTATTATAGTATTATTAATAAACCCTATGCTATTATCAATATTTTTATGATTGTATTATTGTATGATATTATATAATTATACTATTCATTACTATTTTATTTGCTGTATACTATTTGTTTATTTTATTGACTAAACTATTTACTATTACTTCTCACAAATGTTATATTTACTGCATTGCACAGTAGTTGTACCATAACATATGTATTAGCATGGATCCATCAGTTATCTTTGTTATTGCTCAAATCTGGTCAATCACAGAAAATGCTTTTTCCACAATAAGAAAACTTAAATTATATCTCAGTATGGGGGTCTTCATCATTCTTATCCAAGAATAAAAAGCCAGATACATGACAAGCCTGAGCTTTGACCATTCTTTATTAAAAACAAATATTTTACAAGTGTAACTATTGAGATTTTAAATAACTAGAGATGGAACTTTTTGTACACCACATACAAACCACTGAAATCGGTTGATAAATATAAAAACAGTTTTTGTTTTTATCCAGAAAAAAACGCAGCTCACCCTTGATTACAGCATTACAGTGCAGTGTTGCCCTCCGCAAAATGGCGGACCCGTTGACGTATCGCAGCAACGTTCCAAAGCGGCCAATAGGGCGTCTATGTATTATATTATGTCTATGATTCAACAGACCGGGGGATACCGGAGTGACGGACGCGCTCGCGGTCACTTCCGGGTCAAACCCTTACTCTGTTTACATAAATATCTGCGATGCGCGTGTTTATATATTATACTTTTGAACTGTTTTGATAATTATAAATGCATCTAGAAATATAAAAGCATCAATTACATTTATAAACGCGAGCTTTGAGGTGCAACTGTTCGAGCTAAATGGACGATTTGGACGTTTGGAGTGCGCATTCTGAGGACTATTGTTTGGGTAAGTTACAGAATCCTTTGAGTTTTCAGCAATGTATATTTATTTTTTGATAAAGTTATTGTTAGTTTGAAATGTGAAAGCACAGCAACCAATCTGATAAACTATTATTTGAATATAAATGTCAAATGTTTTTAGTATTGCGCAATAATGTCTATTATTGCGTAATACTTAGTTTCACTTTGCATAAGTGTAATAAAATGGCAATTTCAGTAAATCTACATTTTGATATTGTGAAAGTGATATTATTACAATGCAGAAACTGTGTATAAACAGTGATTTCTTTGTTTCAGGTTCTATTGAAGATGTGGCACTGTTGGCACAGAGTTGGCACAGCTGGCATCAGATCTCCAGGAGGCTGGCCGGTGATGTTGAGGTGATACACAACACAGATGACAAAACTGATGCCCATATAATGAATGAAATACATCTGGAGGATTTTGATCCTTTTCTAGATGCTAATAGACCACAGATTTTAGTCAAATCATTTGTCAAATGATAAGACTTGTATCTTCTGAAAGAATAAAATGATCAAAATCATAAAGCGCCTATTTTTTTCTTTTTGTTTACTATAGCACAGACAACATATACTATAATATTTATCACATTCAGCAGTGTTTTATACATTTTTAAAGGGTTTTCTTTAAAATTACACTGGGATATTGCATATGTACCAATGGGTTTGGCTATGAGCAGAGTTTAGATTTGGGTAGGTAGAAATTACATAAAAAAAAGGTAATATTCCTCCCTTCAGATTTGCTTGAATATCTTTTTCATTTTTTATTATAGAGAAATAATTCTTTTTTTCAGTGTTTGCTGCCAACTAGAGGAAATAGCCATACTTGTCTGCATATCCCTATGCCCTACATGGCCTGAGTTATCCACTTTCAAAAATTAATTTAAAATAAAAAAATCAAAAAGCGCCTTTTTTTTTGTGTGTTCATTAAAGCTCAGACAACATATGCTTAAATGTTTATCAATTTTAGCACTGTTTTATGAAACTGCAAAGGGTTTCCTGTAAAATGACACAAAAATTGTGAGTTTAGCCCAAAGTATGTGGGAACAATATGCTTTTTAATTTGGGTTGGCTAAATCCAGGCGGAAATCCCCAAAAATGGCTTGGATCATGGAATTTAAAAAAAATTACCTTTCATGTAGTGTGTAACATAGATCTAAGTTAACAAAAACATCCGGCAAAGTTTTATATATGAAAGTTCACCGTAAAAAAAGTTATTGTCTCTCAAAAGTATGAGTCGACTCTGAGTCAATTTAATGAATCGTTTTTTCCAAAGAGTCATTTTCCTTTTCCTTGTGACGTCAAGACGAAAAATGTTCAAATTGGCCACGCCCACTCAATGCGCGCGCCGCGAGGACACCAGGGAAACTTGAAAACATCATGTCGACAACAAAGCTGCGTTCCAGTCCAAAATTGACATGCCCTTCACTCGCTAAAGTCTGAAGTGCAGGTCATCTGACCAATCACCGCCGATTAGGGTCACGCGGGGTTTGGAAAAGGAGGGGTTTGGAAAAATGAGTCGTTGAACGAATCATTTGGGAGTCGGTGAGCAAATCAGGTAAAAATAAATGCATATTATAAGACAACAAAAGTGTTTTTTGTCATTGCATGTATGTAAAACTGTTGTTGGGGACTCCCAGAACAATATTAGGAACATTTTAAATGCCATCATAGGTGCCCTTTAATTTGACGCTGTCACGGTGGCTGAAATAGGTAATTTGTTCACGCAATCATTTACAATTTTCTACATGGTGAATGACACATAATGCACTTTATAGGGGACAGGGAACAATTCAGACAGTGTGAATATGCTTTCCATTGGGGCGAATAAAGTCTTGTTTCATGTTAGTGTCACACAAACCGCACACTGCCTTATTCTGCATGGCTATTTTCTAAAGCCCCAAATACCCAATAACTTACAGCATTATAGCATAATAAGCAAAAGCTAAAGAGTAAAAATATTTACCACTAATAAAAATTAGAACATTTTATTTTATTTTAAAAATAAAATTTATTTTTTAGTAATAAAATTACTAAAATTAAAATGACAACTAAAAAATATACAATAAAACCGATTCAAAGTATTAAGAAATATTATAATATTACACAAAATAACACTGTAATGACAGCCAGTAAAAGTTTATTTTCCCTAATCCTTTAAGCCATTCAACTCACAAACATACAGTAGATACATTAGTGTGCACATATGTTGGTAAATCAATGGAATAAAACACTGAAATCTGATTCAGAATAATAATGCATTAATGGTGTGACTGTGTGCAACTCAACTCGAAGTATGTAAGTCTTCATTACAATAGCAGGCTTAATGCATCCATTAGATAAATGACTTGCTGGAATCACAACCTTTTTGACGCTTAACAGCCTTTTACGCACCTACCAAATGAACTTAAACTGAAGATTAAGAACTGCTAATGTACAACAGTTAACGTAAATTGAGAGAGACACAATTTTTAAACTACACTCAGCACATAACATCCTAACAAGAGAGGAAAATAAATGTAAAAAGTACAAATAAAAAAAAAATATATAGTGTACTGTCACGCTGAATGAAAAGTAAATGCAGTAAATGTCACTTGGTAAACATTGTTTTCAGTGGTAAATTTAAGAATTTCCATCTTCACACTTCATACCTGTCAGTCACAGTTCAAGTGGCATTACCTTCATGGTAGTAAAACTGGAATATTAATAATGGATACATATAGAAAAAAAAACATTAAATAATTATGCAAAAGTGAAACACTAATATCAATAGCATGTCCTGTGTGGGCACAGAACATCAAATATTGATACTGTAAAAGGGAATTCTCTGGAGAAAACTAGTGCTTCATTTTCCTTTAATGTTTGATTAGGGGTCACAGGTAAAGGCATTAAGAGTGTTAAAGGCATGGTACAACCGTCATATAAACTTCATCTTTCTTTCCCCGATCAAACAACCCTTAAATTACTTCTACAACTATAAGGGATCTGATTTTAACATACACTTCAGTATAAGTTATACACATATAAGTCACTAATAAATCTCTGACTATCTGACTAACTCTTTTTGATTATAAAATGATAAAGAACCCGGAGTATACGTAATATGTATTGTGCTAGTCAGAATTATTTGCCCCCTTGGTAAATATGATCAAAGATGGTTGTAAAAAAATAATCTGCTTTGTTTAAAAAAAATAATTGAAAGTGGGGGGAAAATCACATTATGAAATAAATGTTTTTCTCCAAAACACATTGGTAACAATTATTTGCCCCCTTTTATTAAATACTTTTTTCAACCGCCTTTTTACAAGATAACAGCTCTGAGTCTTCTCCTATAATGCCTGATGAGTTTGGAGAACAACTGACAAGAGGTCAGAGATCATTCCTCCATACAGAATCTCCCCAGATCCTTCAGATTCCCAGATCCATGTTGGCGCTTCTTCTCTTCAGTTCAGCCCGCTCATTTTCTATAGGGTTCAGGTCAGGGACTGGGATGGCCATTGCATATGCTTGGTTTTGTACTCAGTGACCCATTTTTGTTTTGATTTTGATGTTTGTTTTTAGATCACTGTCCTACTGGAAGATCTAAACATGGCCGTTATAAGATTTCTAGCACAGGCTGTCATGTTTTGATTTTTTATCTGTTGGTATTTGACATCTTGTTCAGATACATGGCATCATGGGTTCAATCAAATACCAACAGATAAAAAAAAAAAAACCCGACAACCTTTGCTTGAAATCTTATAACGGGCATGTTTGGATCTTCCAACAGGGATCCAAAAACAAACATCAAAATCAAAACAAAAATGGGTCACTGAGCACAAAACCCAAGTTAAGAATCCCAGTCTCTGACCTGAACCCTATGGAAAATGAGCAGGCTGAACTGAAGAGAAGGTTATGGAGAAAAACATTTCATAATGTGATTTTGCCCCCACGTTCAATTCTTTTACTTCAATGAAAGGTTAGATTTTTGCTATTTTTTTAAATAAAATATCAAAAGGATTAACAATGCAGATTTATTTTTTACAGCCATTTTTGATCATATTTACCAAGGGGGCAAATAATTCCAACCAGCACTGCATGTCTGAAACCTGAAATGTTTAATGAGAAAAAGTCTATGACATTCTCTCACATCTTTTTATACACTTTTATATATAAGTACATAGAAAATGTAATCTACTAACCTAAGAATTGGCAATACGTGTCAGTGTAACAGCACACCGACAGTTACGCCAAAATGATCTCAGTGCTTTTCCATTCAGTCCATCCTTCCAGTCATGCTATCATTATGAAATAAAATTGCAACAAACTACGTTTTTGCCAGTTTTAGTTGATAAACATGGGGGATTTGGTGAATTAAGTTTGACAAGCAAATAAATTGGACCATGCACCGATTTGATCAAAGTACAAAGTACAGGTATAAATAAATAATTTGCTGGTTTCATACTGCATCTCAGAATAAACGTCTTGCATTGCACATTTCAACGCACATTTTAGTCAAGCGGCAGTATAATTAAAGGAATAGATCACAAAGAAGTAAAAATTCTGTCAACATTTACACTCCCTCATGTCGTTTCAAACATGTATGACTTTCTTTCTTGTGCAGGAACACAAAAGGAGATACTTTGAAGAATGTAGGTAACCAGTTTTGATTTACCATTGACTTCTCAAAATATCTTTTTTATGTTCCACAGAAGAAAGAAAGTCATACATGTTTGGAAACGTCGTTAGTAAATAATTAAAGAATTTTCATTTTTTGGGGGAACTATGTCTTTAAATTTAACACAGGAGCCCAAATTCTTGGTTATATTATACTGGCCGTATACAGTCTTACACCATGATTGGTTTGCTACTGATTTATTTTGTTTTGTCTTTAATAAATAACACCAATCAGTGAAATCATAATAAATACTGCACATAATAATAATCTTAACAATCTTTGGTGGACTGTGTTGACTTTTTGTCACTCTACAGATCTAATTATTCTGAAAATAAAAAGTCAAAATCAATCCACTCCATAATATGGACATAAGTGAAATAAGAATAAGCACTTTTCCCAGAGTATGCTTTGTCTTGGAGGTACAAATTTGAGCGCCCGCTTCCAAAACAACAGAAAAAGTACTAACAGAGATTAGACATTAAAAAGGAACAAAATAAATACAACAATTAAATTTTACAGGCATGCAGCGTCGCAATTCTCTTCTGGAATCAATCAGATTGTAAAAAGGCTCAAATTAACTGGATATTTAAAAATATTTGTGAATAAGATGTTTCACAAATATTTCCTCATGTGAATCTAGCACTGCCCATACAGCATATAAGGCCTGAGAGTCTTTAGCGTGTAATTAATGGATGACACAGCAAACGACACATCAGCACACGATGATTATCCATGACCATCAGTGCAGTGCAACGTTTTCTTTCAGCTATGGGTGATTGTCTTAAGATCTGGAAAAAGCACATCCTGGGCTGCCAGAGCCCTTCACTGTGCTTTATTTAAAAATAAACAGGCCATTGAAAATGCAGGGGTGCTCGTGAAGTCTAAAGACAAAAATGAAACCTTTAATAACAGCAACAAAACCAGAGGTGCACACGAGTCAGGGTGTTTCTTATGACCGTGTAGTGACATAACACATGAAATGCTGCTTGAGTACAACTGAAGCCCCAGCAATTCCTAGGAGTATTCCCCTAAAAGACTGTCCCAATCACTCGGTGGAGCTTAGATAGCGCTAGTTCAAAGCAGATTTGGTTTTTTTAAATATAGCATTCCTCGATCCTGGTGAAAGACTTATTTTTTTTTGGGAACTACCAGGATCTCATCCCCGTCTTGAATGCTGTAGGAGTGCAAAGCCAGTGCGCTGTACTTCAACTCATCAGGGCCGAAGGCAGTGCCCTTGTCGATGTAGTAAAGGCGCATTTTGCTGGTGGGGAGCTGCACCACAGTCTTCAGCTGCTTCTTCAGCTCCGCGACAGTCTGGTCCAAACGGATGCTCACCTGCTCCACTTTGTCTTCATAGCGCACCTCCACCTTGGCGTGGCAACGAGGTCGCAGGTCGATCTCAGCCAGAGGAGCCAGTTTCCCATATTTGGTCACCAAACAGTGATATCTTCAAAACAAAATGCAAATACATAATCTATATGGTCAAGCCAAAATAATACCCATTTCAGTTTTTATTTGACTGTAATTATATCTGAAAATAAAGAGCAGTCAAATAAAATACCTCTATTGTTAATCTTAACCTCAAATATTATAGTAATGTACCAAATGAGAGGGTTCCCTGTATAGTTGCATATAGTATAGCATTATTTGGGAGAGCATTCTCTTTTTCCTTAAGAAAATCAAACTAATGGTATCGGCAGATATCATTCTGAATAATAGGCTATCTGTATAGGCTGACAAATTTAGTATTGGTGCATATTCTTTACTAAAAACCTACCCTCAACCTTAAACCTTGCACCAACCCTAGTCACCTACCCTAATTTAAATGTACTGTAGACTTTCAGAATAAAAATTCTTTAAAAACGAACAGGATGACTTACGGAGTCTGCTGATCAATGTATGCCTTTGCACTAGGTGGTAATAGTGAAGCTTAAAAAAGCAAGGAAAGTGAAGTAGAAGATCGGTACTGACATCAGCGATTCTAGAGGGACGTGCTAAATGGCTGTTTTTATTTTTATCATATACACGATGACACAGACACACCAATGTCTCTTGACCAGCACATTGAATTAATCACTGCCGGACCCTCCACTCTGACATACAGGCCTACACTGGTGGACTCGCTCCCTACTCGTTTTTCAACATGAATTAAAAAACATCTAAATTTGCAGGTCGCAATGAAAAAAAATGCTCGCACCTTATCGAAAAAATGCTCGCAAAATGAGACCATCTGGTCGCAGTCTGGAGGATATTAGAATGATGGATGATACTCAAGGATCATGTGACACTGAAGACTGGAGTAATGCCTGCTGAAAATTCAGCTTTGCCATCACAAATGCATTTTTAAATGGTGAACATAAGAGCCTTTTTTCAGAAGTGTACGATAAGATACTTTTAAAAATGAGGGGAAAAGAAACCTAATCGATTAGGTTAGTAAGTGACTAGTCAGCCATCCTGACCCATCCATACTATACACTACAGCATTCGTGTCTGAAATTTACCTGTGAGGCAGCTCCTCCTCTGAATAATCCAAGTGATAACGGATGAAGAATCTCTCAGCGTCCTCTCTCTCGCCCTCCGTCACAACACTCCCGTTTAGGTTGGTCACTGACGGCAGCCTGCAGACGAGTGCAATGAGATCATCTCATCAACATTTCTAGAGCATAACTATCAGTTTATAATGTAATGAAGCTAAAGAGATCATTCACCCAAAAATGGTAATTCTGTCATTAGTTACTCTATCATCATGATGTTCCAGACTGGTATGAAGTTATTTCTTCTGTGGAACATAAGATAAAATATTTTGGGTAATATCTCTGTATTGACGAAAAAAAGAAAAAGAAAACAATGGAAGTCAATTGTCATTGAACTGTTTGGTTACCACCATTCTTCAAAATATATTTTATTTTGTGTTCCACAGAAGAAACAAAGTCATACAGGTTTGGAATGACACGAGGGTAAATAAATGGCAATTTTTTTTTTGAGCGAACTAACCCTGTTATGCACACTGGACTTACTGGGCTATCATTAGACTGCGACGCTCCATGCTCGTGTAAGCCTGCAGTAGAGGAATGCCTTGCAACCTCACCTCCTCCAGTTTGGGCAGAAAGTTTAGCTTCTCAATGTCCTCCCATTGCTTAAGTCCTGACTCACACAAATATTATAAGAAAAAACAGTTTTCATGGAGTTTATCTAATTACACTGGAATAAAATAGTAATAATGCTAAATTAAGCAATTAATCACATGGTATGATAATTTACCCCTCCAGCATACGTAAATACATTTTTCAACAATGTCACAAACAAAATGATACCAGAGTTGTGCAGATTGATGCTTCGTAGGTTAGGGAAGAGCCGCTGAAGGATTTCTCCAGAGTCATGAATGGAGCTCAGGTTGTTGTTGGCCATGACCAAAGTGTCCAGTGCAGGGAACATGGAGCCAAATTTTCGTACTTCATTCCACTCATGGAGGCTGTTGTCTGTGATGTGGAGCAGACGCAGTGTGGGGCAGGGCATGGCAGCCGGTGTTACAGTGGTGTACTCATTAAGGCACAGGAACAGCTCCTCAAGCCTGGAGAAAACCAATCGATATTGGTGGAGAGCTCTCATACCAGAGATACCTTCATTAAATATCATGGATCAGATGACATTTGGGATAAGCAGTCTTGTTTTTACCTAAATGTTAAATGATGACAGGTGTGAAACATATGAAGCAAAGAACTGGCGAAATGGACCATGGCCATGGATCATATAATGCTTTTTAATGTTTTCCTTTTACTTTAGTGTGTAATGTATCGGTTTGTGCATGTATATGATCTGCAAGGTTACAAAGCTCATAGTCTTCCACAAAGCGATTTATTCTAACAGAGAGCGCTGAACCAGACCTGCCTAAAATACCCTTGATCCAGATATAACTTCCCCAAACGTCCCCGTCACAAAGTAAAATATTAGCATAATGCCAGCCAAAGGCATAAGTAAAGAAAGAAGGCGAGGTTTTAATGAATTGAAGTGTTGTTGGCATGTCGCGGAAACATTGTGTTTTGTATGTGAAAGCAAAACCGCTTTTGCTTTCAGAGGTTAATCAGAGGTTTATTATTTATTTGTTATTTATATTATTTATTTATTTTATTTGTGGTTATTTGCTCCTTAGCAGTACAACCAAAATGTTTGCTTGTTCATTGTGCATTTTACAGAGAACAGCTTCCTGAACGTATGAAAGTACAACGCAGGCTATAAACAAAGACTTACTTACCACTGAGAACCTGCTCAAGTCGTGCTTGCAAAGTTGGTTTCGATCGATCAACTTGATCATCTGCATTTTTTCAGAACCTGACTCAGGCTCGAACTGATTTGGTAAAACCGACGACATTATTAACTGTGTTTACTGTTTACAAAGGCTTTAGAAGTCTTGGAATCTGAAGCTTGCAATTATGGTTAGGGGTGTTACATTTCCACACGCTTGAGGTGTGTGGCCAATCACAATGCACTGGGTCAGCTGGCCAATCAAAGTACTCTGAGCTTTGCGTAAGGAGGTGCTTTGTAGAAATCAAGATTTTTGAGTCAAGACTGGGAATAGAGGAGCTGCAATAATGTACAGTATAAGGAAAAATATCTACATATTTTAAAGCAAATTAACCTATTCTATTATACCCAATAATCAAAATATGCGAGTTTTGTTCACAGGATTGCATGTATACAGCCACTAAAATACTCTTTATGTAAAAAATATATAAAATCAATACCATAATGTCTTAAAAATCTCAAACTAGCAAGAGCAGTCAATACTATACACCGGGGCTCCTCAAATCCGGTCCGCAGAGTTTAGTTCCAACCCTAATCAAACACATCTTCAGAGTTACTAGAAAATTGCAGATAGGTGAGTTTGATCAGAGTATGACATAAACTCTGCAGGACAGTGGCCCTCCAGGGCTGGATTTGAGGAACCCTCCTATACTGCACGTACACCTTCATTATCTGTTATAAAAAGATGCCAGTCTATTTTCTTTTCAATAATGTAGAAACATTAGGAGTTTAAAGTGACTCACTCAGGCATTTCTCGTGTGAAAGTGTGCACAGTGTCCCAGGACACTTGGGTATTGTTAAGAACGAAGCGGCGGATGCCAGAAAAGGCCTTAGCGCAGCCTGGATCTAAGACTGCATCATTCAGCTGATTAGAGCTGAGGTTCAAGAACGCCAGGTTCGGGATGTTGGAAACAATCTTGCGGATCTGGAACAGATCAAAGGGTTAAAACAAGAGTTAAAATCATTTAACCATTCTCATGTCATTTTTACACCAGTTATGCTATGTTTTTTTCAGTGGACACAACAGTAAAAATATGTAAAGAATGGTTATTCAGCTCTTGCTATACAATGGTAGGTAAAAAATATATATACTTCAAATGTTTGGGGTCAGTAAGAATTTTTTTTATTATTAAAGAAAGCAAGGATGCCTTAAATTGATCAAAAGTGACAGTAAAGACATTTATAATGTTACAACAGACTTCTATTCAAATAAATGCTGTCGTAATAATGTTTCACAATATTACTTTTAAACTGTTTTAACTGTAATTTTGATCAAATAAATTTATTAAAGCACTATTTCCACAAAGATATTATGCAGCAAAAATTAAGAGCATTTAAATAATTTAATACACAGCTAGAAGTGGATTATCCCACATATACCATGGTAATTTGCCAGCATTGACAACTTAAAGCTGTTATTGATGTTTGCAGTGCAATATTTGACTGGAAGGGTAAAAATTACGGTTATTTTTTTTGCCAGCTCGTTAGATCTAGCATTCTGCACGCTTTGAATTACACACAGACATAAAGTAGTGCGTAAGATTACATATATTTCAATGAATGAAGTATATCATTTATTTGAATTCATTAACTATGGAGAGAGAGATGAGAGATGCTTGTGTGAATTATCTGTGAGTTTCATTACTTCAAAACCAGCGATGTTATGTTATGTGCAGCATGCTCTACAAGTGACGTATGCGTGTGTGTGTTTCAATGAAAACAGCGCAGTTAATATAGAACAGTGATTAAATTTACTTGGAACTACCTGTGCATAAATAGTTGTATTGCACACCTTCCAACCAAACAGAATCGAGTATTCAGACAGACCATGGCATAAAGATCAATGTGAGGGTGAGTTAATGATGAATGTTTATTGTTGGGTGAACTATCCCTTTAAATCTTTTAAAACAAAATTGGCCATTTGAATCTGTATTTATTATGCAATGAGATCCCCAGATGAACTGACTTACCTCATACCAGTCTTGGAGCTTGTTGTGGGACAGATCAAGTTCAACAACATGAGCACAGAAGGCAGCGATCTCTCCCTCCTCTCCTGCATGACTGATTCCACTGCCATTCAAAACCAGAACACTGGGCAGGTTCAGACGGTCTGAAGGCAGATTGACCACACAATTAATGAACTATGAAACACAGCAAATTCAGCAACAGGATACAGCTGCCAAAGTAAACACTAAAATACCCTAGTAAAGGAACCTTACATAACTTTTTAATTGACCCAAGCCTCACCTTTCATAGGTGATCCCTGTGGTCCAGATGGCACAACCACGACTCCCATGCCTGGACCCCGACGGCAAGGAAAGTTCTCCGGGCTGTACTTCTCACTGATTGCCTGCATAAAGGTGCGGCCTTCCATATCAGAAGCTTCCATTGCACTGTCCCACGCCACACCTTATGCAGCTGTGGATACACAATTATCAAAATGTTTTATCTAAAGATAAAGGGTATATTGTTTTCCCAATTCTAAATAGTTCCTAGTTCAATGTGCAGAGACAGGCAATCCATTTGTAGGTTGAATTCATAAAACAGTGCTTTCAAAATGGTAATTGAGGAGTCAAACATGTCAACTTCTATCTCAACGAATGGCGTGAGTTTTAGGTGGGACTACCAGTTATAACGTAAATGACCCTGATCTAGCCTTGCATTGCAATGAAATGTTCAAAATCAAATTATCTGATATTTAAAGAGACGAATAGACCTTGCCATATAGCAATGAGAACCTACAAGGGCCCTCGATATGTCATTATTTCCTTTTTTGATTTTTTCATAGCATGTTTGTGAACCACATGACTTCTATTCGGCAGATAAAAGTTTTCAAATATTAAAGGTATAGTTCACCTAAAAATAAATTTTGTCATCAATTACTCACCATCAAGTTTTTCCAAACCTGTATGAATTAAAGCAGTTTTGTCAATATTTAATATATAGCAGAAATATAAATCTGCCAACTCAGTCATATGGTGCAACAAACATATATTAACAACACGGATAGGCCTATAGCTTCTTCTTTTTTTAGTTATGTGCTTTTGGCATTTTTAGTAGTTATTATTTTTTATATATATTTTCATATAGCTTTGATCATTTTTTATTTCCGTTATAGTCATTTTAAAGCTTATTTATTTCAGTTGGTTGCAACATTTATAATTTTAAAGTTCAAGTAAAATATCAAATATTTTTATTTCAATTATAATTTATTTTTTTACCATTTTAGTTTCAGATAAAAATCTACTGTGTCAAACTAATTAATGTTTACTTTTCATCCTGACATTTATGCCCCCCCCCCCCCCAAAAAATAAATAAATAAAAAAAATAAACATTCATCACAGAAGCTCATCACATTTCGTTGCATTTAATGTCCTATTTATGAAAAATTCATAAAAAGGACAATAACGGGTGTTATGCCTTGACCCAAGTGTCAGACAACCTCAAGCGATTCAGTTAAACAGAAACTGCAGTCCTCTGGGTTAAAAAATCAATTTTTATACAGAGCTGGCCTAGATTTAACCATCTGCTGGCTAAATAAATCATGTTCTTTCCTGACATGAAACCAGCAGCATTAGTGAGCATGGCAATATAACATAAAATTTTGTTAATCCACTGATGACTAAACATGTTTTTACTAAATTAACCTGTATAAATATGAGAAGCCTGAGTTTTTAAGGGGTCTCACCTGCTATGCGATTTATCCTCACAAGTCCACAGTTACAGCAGTGCCATAAAATAATGTTTACTTTTACTACAAAAAGTTAATCATCCATTGAGTGTCAAGGTTCAGTGGATAAACGTGGCTGCACACCAGCAAAGAGACTGCTCAGCGTCCTCCACACTTTTACAGCACTCTGTAGAAAGAAGACACCAGGTCAGCAAGAAGGACAGACAACCAATTCACCTTCAGTTGTAACTACACTAATCTGACTCAGCCAGAGTTTCTGTTTGAGTCAACACACTCAATATGCATCTGAAAAACCTTACGGTAGTTACAACTCAGAGCAGGTTTACAGACTCTTGAGGAAAATACACGACAAAGAGACCAAAACCACGTAAGCATTCTTTAGACAGCTGTGCATATAATGATGATAAAAGAACAATAGCGGACTTGTGAAACAAGTTGCCAAGACGTCTGAGTGTCAAATTACAAGAACAAGAGCTGTTTTTTTTAAATGGGACTTAAACTCCTATTTTACAGCATGTTGCACACTTAAAACAGTTGAAATACTCCTATAAATGTCCAAATGATATCAAGTATGGATAATAGTTATAGAGCATAAGTTCTAAAATATATGCCTGAAAATAAAGAATAAAATTGATTACATTTTATCATTTACATGATTAGATACTTATTAAATTATTTAGGCATCTGCAATAAATTATTTATGACTCTGCCTTAATTTTAATATATACATGGGAAATATCACTATACGGTGCAATTCTTGCCTTACAAAATTAGGCCTAACATTTTATATCCATGAAAACAAAACATTCTAGTTTACTAGTCACTTAACTAGTTTACGTTTTGTGTTTGGACAAATGCACAAATTAGTCATGCGATTTCTATCAAAACATGCAGTAAGAGTTCAATAAAGCTCTTTATGTTATTGACAAGTAGTCATTATATATATATATATATATATATATATATATATATATATATATATATATATATATATATATATATATATATATATATATATATATAAAATCACAGATGAAGGTGACCCACCTTTATAACTTTGCTATTGCGTTATTGTCATATGATGGCTAATGGTCCCGTGTTTGAAAATGTAGGAATGCAGGATAGACAAATGTAACTTTATGTGCTTTTGGACAGTGTTGGTTATATATATAATCCATTTAATCTAACCAACACTGTCCAAAAGCACATAAAGTTACATTTGTCTATCCTGCATTCCTACATTTTCGAACACGGGACCATTTACAAGCCATCATATGACAATAACGCAATAGCAAAGTTATAGGGTCACCTTCATCTGTGATTTTATAAGAGCACAGGTCATTTATAATTGATAATTATCAAAGATGAATCTAACTTGAGCTTTTGCTTGAGAATACATATAATAAAGCTGGTAGCACCACTCGCCAAAACAGAGCACTAAGTTAAATGACTCGAAATGAGAATGTATCGTTTTAAATCAACACCAGTAAACGACCATAACGTTAGCTACTGATCTGTAACGTTAGCTAGCTTGAACCGAAACCATCCCTCCATCATCACGAAAGTGTCTTACATTGAATGCTCCTCGAAGAGATTTGGGGGGAAAGACGCTGTAATTCACACCGACTCCAAACAGTCAGTTCATCCAAGTCATTTAACTTGAAATCCCGCACTTTGATCGCCAGGCTGTTACAAGTCGCTCTTGTTATTGTTGATAAATCTGTCACGCTGACCCTATTGTCACGGAAGTGGCGTCACTACAGCTGGGTGCTCGTGACTGGACCGTTCGGTTGTGTACATAGGTTGTGTACGACGCCCTCTCTGGCGGAGTGGAGAACAGCGGACAATATTTACTGCAATTTACAACATTTAATTGGTACATTTATAGATTGAGTAGTTTAGTTTACATGTGTTCTTTAATAATATTTAGAAAAGGGTAAATTACTGATGAAAAATAAGATGATCAGAAAAGGTGACTCATGAATCATGGGATGTTTGAGAGTCCACTTATGGCATGACACCCAGTCTAACAGAAGCATCTTTGATGACAGAAGTTCCGATTCAGGGGTCTTTCAGACTGATCAATGCTTCCACCTAGCGGTTTTCTCACAGGGGTTGGTTGGCATGCATTGCATGGAAACCGGTTGCATTAAAAGTAGGCTTCTACAAATATTTCAGTAATAAAGCTGAAATAGAATGAAATATAAAAATCAGATGAAAAACTTAAAAACGAAAATTAGAAATGTTTTCCAGGCAATTAACTAAAAAAAACTTTACTCACACTTATATATATATAATTAACAAAAATGAAAAACTGAACATAAAACTAAAAGCAAAAAAATAAATAAAATAAAATAAAATAAGAAATACTGTTGTATTATAAGTACACTGAAATGGATGCATCTCAAAACTCCAGCATTACTATATGAGTTCATGCACATAAAGATATTAAATAATGCAAGGACAAGGATGTTAATTGTATTACAAAAGACATCTGATGGGCACATGACACTTTTACTTGACTTTTCACAACGATTATTTTATTTGCTCTTTTCATAAAGTAATAAAGAATAGATAGAGTAATCAAAGCAATTACATTTAGAAGAAAGATAGTTATTGCATGTTAACAACTAACAAAAATAATAATTCTCAAAAAGGATCAAGCATACACGAGCAAAAGCTAAGCCTACCTATATCTTATATATAATGTCCTAATGTGCTTTTTAATGATAAAACACAATAAGACCTAAACGTTTATACAATAAATGGGAACCTATAAGCCAATAAGAAAATTAAAGCATTCATCTTCATAATTATTATTACCTATCATATATATATATATATATATAGATTAATTAAATTTGTCTGATAACATGTGTTGCTTCTTCTGCAGCATCACTCCTCAGGGACAGTGATTTAAGTACTCTGCTTCAGACCGTTCACCTGGAAACAAGATTTAAATATTCTGCAAAAAGTGCCAAGACGTAAGTGTATAAATAAGCACTGAGTAATTAATCTTACTGGTCTGGTAGTAGTCATAGACTTTTATAACCGCTGGCTTAAGGTTTTTGACTGAGAAGGTCTGTGTAATACGTAGTGTTTGGCGAAAGCCAATGTTCTTTCGAACCTGTAAAAAAAAAATGAAACACATTAGTCATTATAATTAAATTAGATATATCAATGCTATGATATGGCACAAGTTTTTTTTGTTTAATAATTAATAATTATTTTGCTGTAATAGTGGTTGTCTTTAATGGTTGTCATTACATATACCCACCTCTTCAGACTGATCTCATGAAAGGGCGTATGTATGACACGCCAATTCGTATTTCCATTTTTGGCGTGCTATCAACACGCATAATCGCTTTTCAGCGTGTTTATGAACGCCGTTACATTACTGTATATATAAATATATGACCTACCCCAACCCCGTCCCTAAACCTACCCGTCACTGGTTAATACCATTTATGAGTCTTTCCCTACCATCCTAGTAAGAAAAATATCGCTCCCCCAGATGTATATCAAAATTTGGCTTTATTTCGCTCGGATTTTTAACGGCGTGTACATACACGCGGAATCACTCGGACATAACGGCGTAGATATACACGCATACACGCGGATAGCTCAAAATGCGTATAAATAACACGCCACTTGACTTGAAAGTGGCGTGTATGTTTACGCAAAAGTCATGATGTCATGTTGCACCTCTTGTAGATACATGATGACATGATCGTCTTTGGATTCAACACGATGTACTGCTTTCTTTAACTGTAGGAAAAACATTTTATTTAGCACAGCTAAAATATTCTGCAAAAATTTGGGGACTCACTCTTATAGACGCTGGCTTATAGTGCCTTACCTCATCCAGGGAAGAGGGTTCTACTTGAAAACCTGACAAGAGTTTCATATCTACAATGACCATGTTTGAACTCGCTTCTGTCCCAGTATATCTAATCAGAAAAATTAATTACATTTTTTATTCTGTAATTGCATTAATTTTAACTGTAGCACTGAATGTGTGAATCACAATTTGTCCTTACACAACGGCTATTATGACATCCCAAATTTGTCCAGTGGTTTTGTTACATTCTCCCATTGTCACAGCAAAGACGAGTAATGCGTTTTTTTCCTTGGGAGTGGGAATATTGTAGAAAAGAGACATCTACAAGAAAGTCAGGTAACACTTTATTTGAAGGGGTGTGCATAAGACTTACATGACACTGTCATAAACATGACATAACACCTGTCATGAACATGAAGGAGTCTTTATGAATGTTTATGACTGTTGTCATTAAGTGTCATTCGGTAAATTATGACACTTTTAATGCAAAGTTGACATTGTTTAAAATGTCTTTGTTATGACAACTTGACATTAACAAAGACAAAAAATGTTTTGTTATGACAACTTGACATTACCCAAGACAAAAATGTCTTGATTATGACAACTTGACATTAACAAAGACGGAAATGTCTTTGTTATGACAACTTAATATTAACCAAGAAATCATAACCTGTCAACCTGTCACAAATATGTCATAACAGGTCTAATTATCAAACTTCAAGCATTTTGCAGTGTAATAACCCTTAATGACATCTTTATAACTAGTACAATGTGTTCCACTTTACTTGAGGACAAGTAAAATATTCATGACACAGTTATAATGGTGTCATGACGGCCAAAGTTGTCACAGGTTGACAGGTTATGATTTCTCGGTTAATGTCAAGTTGTCATAACAAAGACATTTCTGTCTTTGTTAATTTCAAGTTGTCATAATCAAGACATTTTTTGTCTTGGGTAATGTCAAGTTGTCATAACAAAGACATTTTAAACAATGTCAACTTTGCATTGAAAGTGTCATAATTTACCGAATGACACTTAATGACAACAGTCATAAACATTCATAAAGACTCCTTCATGTTTATGACAGGTGTTATGTCATGTTTATGACAGTGTCATGTCAGTCTTATGCACACCCCTTCAAATAAAGTGTTACCGAAAGTCACATAAGGTTAGAACATTTCTTTAAGCCATAAGCTGTTCATAAAGGCTTTTAAATCTGTTTGCACAGCGGTTTGGTTTGCTGTGCTTCCCTAACCTGCACAGACACACAGGTTGAGCCCTTCACTTCAATGCTGTAATTGCCTGGAACGGTCTGCAGCTGCTTCTCCTGGTACAGTAACTTGTTGTCCTGATTGACATTAAAGTGGTGAGTGTCTCCTGCTGACTGCACAGTCACTGTGCTGGAGCCGTCAGAGCTGAACACTTTGGTGGCGTACAAAGACAGAGCCTGAAGAGCCACCACTGTATCCTGGGAAATATATGTGTTCAGTAATGTCACTTTTACTCATTCACACCGGTAATAATGTGTTTGACTGGAGTAGTTTGAGTAACCTGTGTGGAGGAGAATCCTCCATAGGCATTCTGCTGCTTCACAAGCCAGCTGACAATCCTGTTAGCATAGCCCAGATCAGCTGTAGTGACTGAATCTGCAGAGAGAACAGCTAGCAGCACATATGAGCTGATCTCCACTGCCAGAGAATCAGAGTCATCGGCAGATGCGGACTGAGACCAGTGGAGATGAGACCCTTGAGGACAAAAGACACACGCATAACTCAATGAGTATGATAAAAAAAAAAAAAAAAAAAATAGGACAGCCATCAAAGAAAACAAAGTCATCAGAAACAAACCTCTTACCATCTGAAATAGCAACATCCTCCAGTTTCTTGAAAAGCTGCTGTCGAGTGTCCGTGTCTTTAGCCAGACTGAAAGTGTAGGCGAGCAGAGTAGTGGTGTAAATGTTTTTGACATCCTCAATGACGGACCTCAAGCATGACAAACCTTTACTGACAACTGGATCCTGTGACAAAAACAGAGAAACAGACACTGTGAGTGTCATTTTTCTATGAGTTTATTCTGTGTTTTTTCTGAAGATGAACTTACTATGACCGGAGTTTCCAGTTCAAGCAATGATGCAGTAATGTAGGCAGTCATGGTCACATTATCACTCACTCCACCCTGGAATATATGAGAAATGAAGGATAAATAAAGCAACACACTCAAAAAGGAAAGCTCATCTAGACAAACTTGTAAAAAAAAGAAAAAAACTAGACATTTACAGGTCTTAGATTCCAGGTTTACTAGACCATTTCTAGGTGGTTCCTATGGTGTTATATAAAGATAGAGAGATATAGAGATAAAAGATAGATAGAAGTTGACAGACCTTCATTCGGTTGTGGAACAAGCTTCCCTGTTGGATAAAACAGCCGTCTGAATCCCGTCTGCTTATTAACCAATCCTTTGCACCCTGAATAATTTTTGGATCAATAAAGATGTATTTCTGCTCTGCCAAAAGACCTCAGCACAAAGGCAGTCAACCTGGTGGTGTGGAAGATATAATAAAAAAAATGTCATCAGTTGTTTCATCTATCATAAATCTCAAACAAATAATTTGAACTGAGACACACATTTTTAAATGTGTTCTTTGTACCTTACTCTTGGGTTTATTGCTGATTATCTTGATATTTTTTCTGTTTAACAAAAGTAATATTGAAAATATAGTTACCATGTATTCCCATCACCATGACCAAATGTGCTGTATGATCCATCAAAATGCTTGTAGTTCAGTTGTCTCTGGTATCCTGTTTAGTGTGATAATGGTTAACATTTCAACAGTTTGTTAGGGTTGGTTCAATATGTCTGATTATTCAACTTTACTGAATGAAATTCAGGTGTGTTAAAATGCATAATTTGGTATCAAAACGTCTCAGTATTTCCTTGATACGATTTATGTCTCTCACCACTCTTCAGGAAGCCTGTGGCTCTCTCTCGGATGGCTGAGGTGAGCTGCTCTGTGTTCTCCAGATACTGCAGAATGTAAATATTGGGAGAAAGAACAGCCATGTTTTGCTCTCCACAGCCGTACGGCATCCGTAATAATCCATCAAGGTTCTTCAGTGCACGACCCAATATGTCTCCTACCAGAGAACGTGATTCAGTCTACAAACCAAAACACTATTGCAGTGAAGGTATATGATTTCAAATTTACCAAGCACTGAAACAGTAGATCTTGCTGATCCCTCTATCACATTTTTGGGAAATTTCAGCTCTACTTCCTCCAAGAGATTTTGCCCTGTAGATTGAGACACAAAACAAATCAATAAAGCTGGAAATAAATAATCCATTAAATAAAAAAATAAATAAAATAATAAAATAAATAATTCATAAAGCTAGAAGCAGATTTTTTAATATAAATCTTTTTTTAAAAACCATGTGCACGGCATAAATGTGCACAGCCATTACCTTTGGGGCAAAGCAGCCAGCTGTGGCTTTTAGTTTTTTCGATTCCTTCAGCCTGGGAGATACAGGTTAATGTTAGCACAATAGCTTTTTTATGATCTTTGGCTGTAGTGTAAAATGTGAAGGTAGAGTTTTAGATATTATAATATAACTTGCACTAATGCAACATGTTTACATAATATGGTGCATAATATTTTTCTACTCACATTTACACGCAAACTTCGTGTGACCGTGTCAATGCGTCCTCTCTCTGGGACGCTCACAATCTCATTGTCACACACAGTCTGGGACGCCTCTGCTTCTGCACTGACTGTAATATTCAAGACTCCTACAACACAAGACATAAACGTGAAGAGACAACAGACACAAACACTGAGAAACAATGATTCAGACTGAAAAACTCACCAAGAACAGAAGGAGTGAGGATCCATTTAAAGGTTTTTCTTCCATTAGCACATAGACAGGATGAATACTGATCATCAGAGGAGGCTTTGAGAGTGTAGTCTGAGGATGGAGCTGGAGTCACTTTAACCTGTCAATCAACCACACATGATTAGTGGCATATTTGATATGATTTGATTAGGCTGATTCTGAAATCTCACCATGATGCACTTGGACAGATAGTTGAAGACAGTGGCCTTCAGCTCAAAGATCTCCCCACGGATGATGGAGTAAGGCAGAGAGAGCTCCAGGAAGAAGGGCTGGAAAACTGTCAGCTGAGCAGGAGGAGCGAGACCCAGACCTTCAGAGGACAGACAGAAGACCTCCGTCTCCCAAGAGGTGATGGTGTCAGGAACCGTGACAGGAACCTGAGCCGATCCAGAGTCCCTGAAGAAAAATGTGCATTTATAATCACAAAATTTACCACAAGAGTGCCAAAAATATTTGTAATTTATAGCACCTTTTTAACCCATCATTCACTCACCCAACTTCAACAAGTTCCCAAATCCATGTTTCTGGGAAGAATGTGCGAATTGTTCCTACAGGTGTGTTTTGAGGTTCTGTTAATGAGGTTGCTCCAAATCCAATTTGATTAACTACACACACAAAATATAAGGAAAACCTGAACCACCCCATATTGTACTGTAAAATAACAACACTATTAATATTAATAACTAATAACTTTTTCAAACTCAAAGCTTCTAATTTCTTGACAACCAATTTATAACTATTCTCATTACAAATTTGAAAGGATGGTTGGTGCATGTTGACACATTTGTCTTCAAATGCATGTCTTTAGCAGCATAAGATCACAACACTTGCAGAGACAGAGTTTGAGTGTGGAGCAGCATTGACTGCAAACCGAGTCACTCGGAGACACTGAAAACACTGGATAATAGGCTGCACGTGTGTAAATGAAAACAGTGCCACGCAGCGAGCCAAACTATGTATTTAAACCTGGGAGACTAATGTCGCTAGTGGTTCCCTTGAAATTTTCCTATTTTCTGTGGTAATCTTGCGTTGATGATACTTGGACGTTTTGCTCTACAACGTAAATTACACACACTCACACCCCAAACATTCTTATTTAGTTACCTTTTAACCGCTTGAAAATTCAAGAGTGTAATTTACACTGTAGAACAAAATGTCGATTTATCGTCAACTTATGTTTAACACATTGTGGCGAGGAGAACGAGGCCGAGGGGCGTGAGAGAGCGGCACGAGGCCGGTGGCGTCATTACGAACCAACTTTAAAGGTGCATACCGCCCCCTACTGTGATGGAGTGTGTAAATACTCCAATATCCTTTTATATATTATTCTTAAAAAACTGCAAGATTGCATTTATTTGTTTTCCTGAATCTGGCACCCTACCGCTTGCAATCCTCCTTTCTTTATTATAAGCCTTACATTTCTTCAATACATGTTCTACTGTCTTACTGTTATACTTCACATAAACCTGTGTTATGCTTCCCTATAATGTGTAAAGTATGATTTAGATTTGAATGTCCTGGTCTTTAATGTGTGAAAATAACTTGTTCTCTTCTACTTGAGTTGTGAATTATGTTGCCTCTCTTTATGTTTTTTTGGACCTTGTAATAATGCCGACCAGTATGACACGAGTCCCAAATTGTCTGCCATTTCTTATTCCACATTTTTAAATAAAAAGCTTTCCCTCTGCTCTACTAAGTGACATGTTTATGTTTGGTTCTTTCATTTTGAATGATTCTTTGGCTATTTTGTCTGCTTCCTCATTACCTTGAATTCCCATGATTGCCTGAACCCACATAAATCGAATTATTATTCTCACTTGTCGTAAACTGTATAACCTGATCAGGATTTCTCTTAAAATGTCAGTTCTCTTTGTTTTTGTAAACTCCCAAGAACTGCCATTAAGTCAGAGCATATTATTACTTTATCAAGTCAAACCTCAAAAAACCCACTCGTGCTATTAGAATAGCTGTCACCTCAGCTGTATACTGATGTGCTATCTGTTATCCTTCCAGCCTTCCTCTCACCTTAAACTCTGGAACATAGAATGGAGTCCCTGCCCTTCAGTCTCTATACTCTTTGAACCATCTGTATATATTTGAAGAATTAATATACACATTAACACATTTGTTTATACTAACAACTTCATCCATTTCCCTTCTGTTCTCGTGTAATTTTATGTCAATTTCAGGTTGAGCTAGTATCCAAGGTGGAATTTGGGATATTACTACTATTGGTGCAAATGATTTTGAGTCTAGACCATCTTCATTAACCCACTCCTTTATTTTCCATGCAAAGCCCCATAATCATACAGGACTTCCCTTACAGGATGATTATCTCTTTGTCCCTGTAAATTTATCCAGTATGCCATAGACAATTTTTGTCGTCTTATAAATAATGGTATTTCTGATGATTCTACTTGCAACGCTGCAATGGGTGTGGTTTTAACAGCTCCTAAAATTATTCTTAATGCCTTAGCTTGCATGACATCTAGTTTCTTTAACAACGTTGACAATTGCTGACTCATACACAATACATCCATAATCCAATGTTGATGGCATAAGACCAATATAATTAATAACTCTTGAATGTTTGTCAGCACCTAATCCCTCTACTAATCCCTCTTTGATTGCTATAGCTTACTGTTTCCAGCTTTACTAATGCATCAAATGTTGATCGACCTTTCCTAAAACCTTATTGATTAGGTGCCAACGCTCCCTTACTCTCAAGTACATAACTTAGCCTATTTACAATTATTTTTTTCCATCAGCTTGCATAAATTTAATGTAAGAGCAATTGGTCTGCAATTCCCTGCGCTATTGATGCATCTTTCCCTGGTTTAGCTATTGGAATTATTATTGGATGTTTCCATGACCTTGGCATTCTTCCTTCTACCCATATCTTATTATAGAAGTCCAATACTACTTTAAGAATTCTGTCATTTGCATATTTGAGCATAATATAACAAATTCCATCTTGTGCAGGTGCTGTTCGTTTTATCCTGTGTAATACCCTTTTAAGTTCCCATATTTCAAAAGTCAGCAACTGCTCCTTTTCCATCCGGTCTTTTAATATATATGTCTTGATGTTGATTCAAAATATCCTGTATTTTCATTCTATAATTCTCATCGAGATTTTCTTTACTGTGTGCTTTCTAAAAGGTTTTAACTAATAATTCTGCCTAGTCTTTTTCTGTAATAGCTGTCCTTCCTTCTCCTGAGATCACTGGCATATTTCTGGTTTTATATATTTATACAGGTTGCTCAAGTCATCAAGCTTAGTTTGAGACGGTTTGAGTCTGCGCGTCAGGAACGGAAGTGCTCAAAAATCGCTAAAAATGGGCTTCAACTGTCTCAACTGAGTTCCAATGAGATGGCTCTGTCCACTTCTTATACTGTCTATGCTTGGAACCTCAACAGACCAGGTACCATTTAAAGCGAGCAGAAGCGAGCCGTACCGTACCATGCAGTGGAAAAGTGCCAAAGCGTGCCGTACCGAACCGTACTGTACCGTACCATGCAGTGGAAAAGCGCCATAAACCCGCTAGATTTAAATAACCAGTAGACAACAGCCAACGCGGTAGCACCTGTTTTTTACTTTCTTGAAAAAAAAAAGAGATCAACAGAAATGTCTGAAACGTGGTCGAGGTGCAGACGTTCCTCTCGTTGGTTGCCGAGGAGCGGATCCAGCGAGAGCTGGATGGGGCAAAACTGTTCCAAGAAGTAGCTCAGCTCTTAGCCGCACACAGCTATCACCGGACCTACATACAGTGTAACGATCAGTCCCACCCACTTTGAAGGGGTACTAACTGCAGTGGAAAAGCAACCGAGCTAAAGCGAACCGAACCGTGCCGTAACGAGCAGAGTCGTACCACGCAGTGGAAAAGCGAAGCGAGCCGAACCCTTCTGCGCCGAATCGAATCGAACCGTACCTAGCCGAACCGAGCCGTACCATGCAGTGGAAAAGCGCCAGGCCGACGCACATGGCACCCTTTAGCGTCAATATAGATATGGGTAGGTTTAGGTCTGGGGTAGGGTTAGGGTTACACCGCTAGTAGGCGTTTTCTGGCCTATATCTATCTGCGTCTCATATTGACGCAAGGGTGCCATGTGCGTCGGATGACGGATGTAGACGAAATGTCCCTAGAAGTGTCTGAATTTTCTCAACTGATACTTCATTTATACCCAGCTGACGAGCTGCTGCAGATATAATGATTATCAATTTATTTGTTCTTTTGTTTGTTTGTGGAGTAGTTGATTACTTCAGCAATAAATGCAATGAAGCTTACTTATACGCATACTTGCATCTACATTTGGTTTATACCTCTCTGTTTCCCTGATTGGTGTTTCAATTGCATTAGACCTTCCATGAATCATCCCATTTCCTTGCTCATTTTGAACCTTCTTTACTGCTTGTGTATATGAAACATTATGCTCTGCTTTGAACTTAATTTTGTGCCAGACACAGTCAGCCAGCTGTTTTTTCCATTGTTTTCCGTTGTTTTTTTAAATGTATAAATACAGAATCTGAATTAAAATGTGTTTGATCTAAGCCTACATTTCAAAATTTTGAGTCATAAAATTTCTTGTTTTTAAGCCTTTCGCACGTACGATCACGGTGTAATCTAGGCTGGTCCCTGGAGTGTATGATCACACCGGTGTTTATGTAGGCTAGGCCTATACATTTTGCCTATATTGCCTATTCCGCATCTCAAAGCTTGCCACAAAGAACCGGCCAAAGTAAGGATTATGCATTAAACAATTTTTGGTTTTGGTTTTATTAATAGACTAGTGTTTTCTGTCAGTTTTCGGTTCATTTATGAGACGCGCTCCAGTTCACGCGCCGGCGCCTCCGTGTCCTAATTATATTGTCTACTATATATGCTTCTTATTTATTAATCCAGTCAATTTGTTGATGAAACATTGATTAAAATGAAGATACAATTTATACAAAACGAAATTCACCTAAAACAAAACTTAATAAGTGGTAAAAAATTATGTCTGACCCATTCCAAATGTTTTCTGATATATTGGGCATCTTATGATCCTATCTTACTCATCTCGTGCAGTTCCCTTTTCATATAATCAACATAGATGAACTAAAAAAATAACATTATATTATTTAAACATATGCTATATATAAAACGTATGTTTAAGTTTTTAACTTATATTTAAGCGTCACACTGACGTACAGACTCCATGTAGGCCTAGACCTATGATTTGCTCTTTTGTTTGTTGTTTTCTGCAGGATTAAAAATACAACAAATGTTTATCTGTATTTTCGACTGATGAGAACTATGCACAAATCAGTCAATTTTGTATTTTATTATGAGATATTTTATTCTAATGTGATCAGTGACTCAGGCACTGATGGACCAAAGAGCGTGCATTTCGACATTTGTAGTAAAAACTTGAAATATAAATTCTCAGAAAATGCATTTAATACCTATATTGAAACGTCTGTTTATACTCCATTAATAAAGGAGTCCAGACATAGGCCAAATATCAGTCCACATGCATTTTATATTTAATAGACATGCATGCATGCATGCGTGACACAAAAAACCTTTAACTTTTAGGTAGCAAAATATTTTTTTAGAAAATTCTAGACTAACGTCACTCATAAATCATGAAATTTCACACATCCACCATCTCTTGAGTTTTATTTAAAATCTTTAACTTTTAGCTAGCAAAATATTTTTTAGTAATTCTGTCAATTACCCTAAGGTTAGATTTCATTGAAGGTAAATTGGAGCGGCCACACTGAGCTGTGCGTAACGCCCACAGACGTGAAGTGAACGAGACAGGCTGTCCGGTACTGTCTGAAATGGTTAACTCTGTGGCGATGCATGTGCAAAACAGATAACTAATCATAAAGTCAATCAGGATACATAACACAGCCTACTATAGGCACACTCTCTTTTCCCGTTTCTGCTTGATGTCAATCTTTTCACATCTATTACATTTTCACTCATTAACTGATTTCTTAATATCTCATCTGATAAAGACATTGGAACTCCAGTGATCACTCCTTTAATGTCATTCGCCTCGCCAGGCACATGCCATTTAACTCCTGCTCCTCCAAACTCCTTCATTTTAGTCAACATATCTTCTTGTTTTTTGTTCATACAATTTACAAATCACCCGATTATTGGTTAAGTATCTGACTGATTTTATTTCTCCAGCAGCTTTCTTAAAGCTCCAGTCGGCAAGTCTGGCAGATTGAGTGGACTTAGGCAAAATTTTGAATGTTTACAAGTACAACTCTCATGCCCCTCCCCCACTATCAACGGATACCCTCCCACCGACTCAACGAGTTCAGTGCGTGTGCAGGTTTTCTGTGAACGCGCCCGTCTCATCAGTATCCATCAACACCATGGAGTATTTAGGTCCGTAGCCTATTGAAAGGGGGGTTCTTTTTTTTTTCAAAAAGTGGACCTTTTTGCAGTTTTTTTCCTCCTTTTGTATTTAATTATGAGGTTCAAATACTTCATTTTGGTGACCTTTTGTGCACCAATTTGTGCTGGATTAGCTTATCTGCTGGTTAACGAGCACGCTTTTTGATGCACCTAAGATATTTTATTATTATAATTACGCTACGTTTATATGGCTATTATATTGTAGACTATTGAGTGGATAAAATATATAAATCCTTTAAATAAAAAAAATAAAAAAAAATATATATATATATATATATACAGTATATATATATATATATATATATATATATATATATATTATATATATATATATATATATATATATATATAACTCCTCCCCCAGATGAGAAGGATATTACCCTCTAGGGGGGTCCGGGGGCATGCTCCCCCATGAGAAAATGTAAAATATTCTATATTTTAAAGCATCAATCTGATGCATTTTGAGATGCATTTTTTGCCATATATCTATACAATAGTTTATTGAGCCTTTTCTTTTAACAGTTTTAAATTTCAGTTACTGTGCGCGTGAAAAATGATAGCTCTCCTGTGTTGTGATCTAACAGACACACAGTAGAAAGGAACAGGGTTAAGATACAGCAATACAGTCCAGCAATATAGTCATTTTATGCGAAACCATAGACATTTATCTACAGATCAAGTATAATAATATTAACATTGAATCATCTTGGAGAGAGTTTCATAATGTTGATGGTCGTACCCGAACTCGACGTGCTGTTTGATGCTGAATGGAGAATGACAGACAGCCGCAGAGGAGGGAAACGTTTACGTGAACTTGAATTTAATGACTTAAAAATTAATTTGATTGTTTTTGTCGATTGATTTCATAAATCAGATTTATTAATTGTCCTAAACTGCAATGAGTAAGATCATTCCCTATAAAAGGAATCGATTCCAACCTTTGCATTTTGAACCTTTGGAATCTACTCTCAATTCCAAAGGCCTCGGAATCGATTCTTTTTGGAAAAGGCGATGCTTCTTCACCGTTGCTTTGAAAAGTGTATTGCGAGAACTCTCTCTGAACTGCACGCACGGCACACACACGTCCAGCTACAATAATCATATTAATTTGAAACAGCAAGCCAGAATATTTGTCACAAGCATTGATTAAAACAATGATGACAATAATCACATGAAAAAACAAACAAAAAAAAACGACTTAAATTCTGGACCTTTGGCAGTGAGGGGGGGTTCGTTCGAACCACCCGAACCCCCCCTGTCATGATTCTGCCATCATGTCTTTGGTTTCTTTTGTCTTGTGGCAGGATCATGGCAGATCCATGTTTTGTGTACAAGCGCTTGGCCGATTGTTTGGCCATGTGCTTGTGTTGTCTCGTCTCTTTACCCCGCCCCCTTGTTATCCTCGTCTTGTGATTATTGTCTAGTCAGTTTCACCTGTCCTCGTCATTAGTGTTTCCTATTTAACCCCTGTGTATTTTCTGTCCTGTGCGATTCATTGTGAAACGTTGTGTGATCCTACTGTGAGTTATTTACTAAGAAGTCTGTTGTTTTAGAAGTCTGTTCCTGTCTTTGTTTTGTTCCTGTCTTAGTTTCTAGTCTTAGTCTGGTGTGTTCTACCCTGTCGTGTTTTACCCCATCGTGGGCTTTGTTTTCCCTGTTTTTGTGCACTAATAAACGTTGTCACTGCTACTGTCTGCAATTGGGTTCATCCTTCCTGCTATCCACATAACAGAATGAATCGCCAACGACTGAACCCAGCAGACAGTATGTCTCATCCTGCCAGACGCCAGTTAGATGACCATGAACAATGGTGGCAATCGACTACCGCCGATATGAAGAGGGGTAAGGCTCCGTTTCCTCCCCAGGGAGAAGAGTCCCTGGAGAGATATGCCCAGGCCCTGGAGGAGAGAAGGAGATTCATGCCGGAGATCCTCTTCAATTCCTACTTCATTGCGGGTCTCAATGTTCCTCCTCCTTTGACTGAACGGGAGGGGCTGATCCGACGCCCGTTCCGTGAAGTGGTGGACCATGTGTGTCAGAAGGAGCTGCAGGGTCCCACTAGGACATTGCCATCTTTCTCACTGCCAGTGATCCAGGAGGGTCTAAGGATAGGCGTTGCTATGCTTGAGGACCAGGCTGGTTCCTCCTTGACTCCTGACACTCCATCTACCCTCTCTGGTCCTCGTGGGAAACGAGGAAGACGGACCTCGTGGGAGTCTCCGTCGGAATCATCCTCACCAGAGTCAGCGCAGCCTGAGTCCGTCCTTCCACTGCCAGTCACGGTTCCTGCTGTGCTTCCCCAACCAGCCACAGCTCTGGCCATGGCCTCTGCCCCGCGGCCAAGGAGAAAGAGGAGGAGGAAGGCTGCAGTCACAGAGCCCGCTGCGCCCGCTGCAGTCGCCGAGCCCGCTGCAGTCAGCGCGGTCGCCGAGAGCGCTGCACCCGCGCCTGCTGCCGAGAGCGCTGCACCCGCGCCTGCTGCCGAGAGCGCTGCACCCGCGCCTGCTGCCGAGAGCGCTGCACCCGCGCCTGCTGCCGAGAGCGCTGCACCCGCGCCTGCTGCCGAGAGCGCTGCACCCGCGCCTGCTGCCGAGAGCGCTGCACCCGCGCCTGCTGCCGAGAGCGCTGCACCCGCGCCTGCTGCCGAGAGCGCTGCACCTGCGCCTGCCGCCGAGAGCGCTGCACCCGCGCCTGCTGCCGAGAGCGCTGCACCCGCGCCTGCCGCCGAGAGCATTGCGCCTGCCGCCGAGAGCGCTGCACCCGTGCCTGTCGCCGTGAGCGCTACACCCAGTCCTGTCCTGTCACCAGTCATGTCCCCCGTCAGTAGTCCTGTTTCCTCGTCCTCTGTGTCCTCAATGTCTGTGCCTGTTGCTGCTTCCTCTGATGCAGCATCCCCATCTGTTTTCCCGGTCTCCCCCGTCTCCACTAGTCCCCGAACTGTTTCACCTTTGTCCCTGTCTCCACGAGTCCCCGGACTGTTTCTTCGTTCGCCCCTGTCTCCACTTGTCCCAGACTGTTTCCCTGTCACCATTGAGCCCCGGACTGTTTCCCCCAGGACCTCTCCTCGTGTGTCTCCATCTAAACCTGCCCAGAACCCTTGTCCGAAGCCCTCGTCCCGTCGACCTAGGACCCCCAGCACTCCCATCCACCCTGGACCACCCCCATGAACTCTGTGTTTCCTCCGCCACCTCTTCCTTGTTTGTTATTTTTATTGTTGCATCCTAACCCTGTTGTTGTGTTTTCGTGTTTGCCGTTACTGTTATTTGTCATGTTTTGTTGGTTTGTGTCGATGTCTCAGTCTGTCTTGTCCCGTGTTTGATGTCCCCTTGAGGAGCGTCTGGAAGCCGCTCCTTAAGGTGGGGGTTCTGTCATGATTCTGCCATCATGTCTTTGGTTTCTTTTGTCTTGTGGCAGGATCATGGCAGATCCATGTTTTGTGTACAAGCGCTTGGCCGATTGTTTGGCCATGTGCTTGTGTTGTCTCGTCTCTTTACCCCGCCCCCTTGTTATCCTCGTCTTGTGATTATTGTCTAGTCAGTTTCACCTGTCCTCGTCATTAGTGTTTCCTATTTAACCCCTGTGTATTTTCTGTCCTGTGCGATTCATTGTGAAACGTTGTGTGATCCTACTGTGAGTTATTTACTAAGAAGTCTGTTGTTTTAGAAGTCTGTTCCTGTCTTTGTTTTGTTCCTGTCTTAGTTTCTAGTCTTAGTCTGGTGTGTTCTACCCTGTCGTGTTTTACCCCATCGTGGGCTTTGTTTTCCCTGTTTTTGTGCACTAATAAACGTTGTCACTGCTACTGTCTGCAATTGGGTTCATCCTTCCTGCTATCCACATAACACCCCCTGCCTACGGGCTTGGTATTTGCAGGTATGCTGCCTTGGCTAATCTACCGATAGATTGCAATTGCTAACGTCATTTATACTCTAAATAAGCTGGCGGGAGAGCAATGTGAAAAAGAGCAATGTGGGGGGGAGAGCGTGACAAAAGACGGAAATGAGTGACTGTCACGCTCAATGCGTGACACTTGAGAGCCCTGTTGTAGAAATTTTAATAGTCATTTATTCCTAATCTATTCAATGTGTAAAAGTATATGTGTGTACGTGCTTGTGCGTGACGTTTCAGGAATATATGGGACAGGACATCTTGACCTTAGGAATGGTCAGATTTGGCTAGTTTATTCCAGTACCAGTTTGTGTCCTTAAGTAGAAACTCAACAGCAGTGGGGGCCTTATCTGAGTGGGTGGAAAAGTACAGCGGGTGAGGAGGAACCTTGAAAAGAGTATAAAAGCTGTCTCGTGTCTTCCTGGTGCGCGCCACTCACTTCACAGAATGTAACGGCTGTGATGGCGACTGGGCCTTCTTGCAAGAATAAATATTTCTCTTTTATTAATTTGACTCTGAGTGTCTCTTACGCAGTGATGATGTTTGACAGAAGTTTTGCCACAACAATTTGGTGTCAGAGTGGGATTCCTTGGCAGTGCCTCCTGGACCTGAGAGTGGACGGTGTTTGGCCACCTGGACTGAGCAGTTCCAGCTCTACCTCGTAAGTTTCAGAGAGAGGGGCTGACCGCTATCAGGGCCAGGAGAGGCTCCACTGGAATCAGATGAAAACGAACCCGTGGCAACTCAAGACATCTCTGGTAAGAGACGGCTAAAATATTTTTCTTTTGGGCTAAAATATTTTTCAAAGAGTGAAACTGAACCATATTGGCTGAGGGCTGTTTCTGTGGTACGTAATCTGAGATTAATTGAGATCTATATAGATCAAGAAATTTCAAACAGATACGAGGGAAAATATTCTGAGATTAATTGAGGTCTGTGACAGATCAAGAAATTTCAAGCAGATAAATAATCTGGGATTAATTGAGAACTGTGACAGATCAAGAAATTTCAAACAGATAGGCAACCTGAAAATTAGTTGTTCCACCACGGAGCAAATTGTTTTTAGGTGCTGAGGCTAATTGGGGGAACCAGAACAGTCATAACAGATTTTTTGGTGAACCATAATTAGGAGGGCACTAATAGTGCAACCCGACCGATTTGGGTTAAAAGAAAAATCGGGTCTGTTGGGGACGCCTAACAGATCAGGAAAACGCGCGTTGAAGAGAAATCCACAGAGAACAGAGAAGCAGCCAGTATGGGGATGTCTCAAAAGCAAGCTTGCGAAATTTGGTACACCGGTTTTCTGTCAAATGAGATAAAATTAAGGGCAAAAATGTATGATATTGAGCGCCACAAGATTAAAGGTGGTGCGGGAATCAGTTGAACAGGGCAGTGAGAAACAAAAGTTGTTGTGTCTGGGTTCAACATGTGTGTAAAAAATGTGAACAGATAATGAAATGTTGGCATGAAGATAAAATGTCAAACTGCCAGGAGAAATACAGTTTTTACTTCTTCATCCAGTAAATGGATGCATGACATTAGATGTCTTAAGAACTTAAATTTATATGATATGGATTGAGCAGCAATAAGGCTGTCTGTGTGAAATAGAGTGATAGAGTGATAGAAATAGAGTGGAACTGTAAGTGAGAAACTTGATGGAAGAGGGAAGTAAAGGGAAAACAAGAAGGTTGGTGTGTGAGATATGTTTATGTGGGGATTGTGCAAACAATCATGTACTGGTTAGATAATGAAGGAACTGGCATGTTTGAGAAAAGAAAGGAGAGGATACAGAAGAAAATGGCATGTAGGGGAAGATTGAGATGAAATATAGTAGAAAACTATATGTGATGAAAATAAAATGTCTGACAGAATTTATGGAAGTCAAATTAACTGTTTAATTGGTATGAAAATTCAGTTTTAGAATAAAATAAGGCATTGTATGATTGACGGGGATTAACATGACATGAAGAATGTTTTAAGCAGTATGGGGAACAATTCTATATTTTAATGGTAAAATAATGATTGAAATTATGATATTGAAAATAAATTAGAATATAATGAGCATTTCCATACAGGACTGATGAAAATTAATGTTGTGGCAGTAATAATGATGAAGATTATGATTCGTCTATTGTGATTGAATCCGCCACTGGTGGACTGTAAAGGACACAGAGAACTGCTTATAAGTGGCTCTGTTTGCATTCCTAAATGGAACACACTGGGTATGCAGGGTGTGCAGTAAGTTAGAGCAGATGGAGAGTGTTTTATTTGTGGTCAGCAGGACCATTTAACGTGTAAATGCCCACTGAGAGAGTGTTTGAAAATGTGATATTGACACATTTCTGGTAATAATGTGGGTTTGAAATTAGATCAGTGTTTAAGTGAAGACGATATTAACATTTGTCTGAGAAAGAATAAGAGATAAAAACAAGGTCAAAAGATTGAAGTCTTAAAGTGAATCCTTTGAAAATATCTATAATAGTAATTCTTATAAGTGAATTGATGAATACAGTTGGATGTAAAATTATGGATAATGACAACAAATGTGAGTTGCAGAAAGGAAAAAGTAACTAAAAGGATGATTGTGTTTTTAATTAAACATTTTTAAAAGGGTTTAGATTATAGAGAGACTAATCTGACAGATGATTTATAATAACTGCAACAGATGCAGAGTAGCCTTGTCAAATTTAGTGTGAATCCTGATTGGAGATTGATAAACTCCTAGGGAAAAAAAAACTTTGAAGTCAGATATTAAGCTATGGTAATTGAGAACTTGACAATTAAAATTGAGATAAAATGTAAAATGTAAAAGGCATCTGATTAAACAAACAGCTTGAAAAGTGTTGACCATGAGAGAACTAGAAGCTGATGTTTTGCTTTCAAAAGATAAGTTTGTTATTGGCTGTAATGAACCAGTTCGCTTATCTGAATCTGATGTCTGCTGTGGCTGTAAACGGCCAGTACGACAGAGACTCAATCTGAGTGGAAATTTGTAATGTCTAAATTCCCTGAAAAATGGGCAAAAGACAACTATACAATTATGTTTATTTGTAAACAAATGTCATTTCTGGCCAATATGCCTTAAGCTGGGATAGTAAAAAGATGATAGATAAAAGTTTGATGTTAGAAGTATTTGAGAGAACAGTTTACCGGCCCTGAATGTCTCAGAGTCTCTCTCAGTCAAATGTCAGCTAACAGGCTGTTATCTGACCCTGTGTCATAAGTAATAATAAGCTTTTTATAGTAAAAGCACAGTGTTTCAGTTGAAAAAATCAGACACAGAGATGTAAAAGAAATCACTGCCATTAAGAGGGCAATTTGTATTTGTAAATGTTTTAAATGTAAAACTGAATGACTTTAAAGAAGTCTTTAAAATAAGAATGCAGATCTTAAACGATAGAAGTGACATTTTATTCTATTTTAGGACCAGTAACTTCTCTGTCTTATCTTAAGTCTCCACCATTGAAACAGGGCCGAAGGCTACGGCTACAGATGTACAGTAACAGTACACTGAATGTATGGTTGTGATCTAAATTCACTGAGTATAATCTAAGAAGCTAGGTTGATGATTTTAAGATGGTTAATGGATTTAAGTGATTAAATACTGCTGTTATTAACCTGTCTCCCTGTGTGAACACTATTAGGCAATCAAAATGGCTCTGGTGACTCTTGAACGTGCCTTTCCTAAGCTCCAGAAAACAGCTGAGTTCTGTTAAAGAAAACTGATTTGGTACTGGGAGAGAGCGGCTACCAGTGTTCATGAGATGGCTACTCGACGACGGGTAAGACTCTCTTTGGCCAGACAGAGGGCAACCTAAGGCAGAGGGTCATCGCCGACGCTGGGCACCTCCAGAAGGAGGTGTTATATGTGAGAAAAGGTATGAGAGTTGAGCAGGAGCTGTGAGGCCAGCAGCGTCCTTATAGCATTGAGAGGTGAGATGCGCTGTGAGGAGTTACGGCATGTCTGACCCTAGAGAATGTGAGCTCCTCCATACCACTCACCAGAAGAAACCGCATTAATGGTTGTGACAAGTATATGCAATTATGCCAGGGGACAACACCCTGAAGAGAAAATTATAGATAAAGAGCTATGGGGGAGGGGGTTTCAAGAGCTGACTGAGACATGAGGGGATTGCCATTATTTGTTGTGGAGACAGGAACAAAACTTTTTATGTATTGGCTGCCTCATGGGCAAGAATAAGAAATTTTACAGAAGTGTTGATTTTGAACTAATATGTTTATAACATAGTTTTAACTCCTGAAGGTCGTTTGACATGGTGGAGGGCTAAAGATGAAGACAGCTTTTGATTTAGAAAAAAGAAAAGTCTGGATAACAAAATTTAATGGTAAAAGGTTAGTGATGAATTTAATATTACATTCTGAGACTTCTTGCGTGGAGGAAGGGATGGTAAACTGTGTCTGTCTTTCTGTTGTCGGCCTGCTAGAGCAAGCTGAAGCAAAATAATGATAAGGAAAATTAAACAAAGCAACCCAGCTGACTTGTCTAAAAATCTAATGAATAATGAACAGAAATGCTTTGAAACTGGTTAAGAGATCATGTAAATTTAGGTAAAAGCTACAGAAAAATGTGAAGTTTAAAATATTATTTAAAATTTAAATCTTTTTAGCAATAATATATAAAAGAAAGAGTTAATATTGAAAAAAAAAGCAAACGTTGAAAATGAGCAGTTAACATATGTGTGTCTATGAGTGTGTGTGATGGTGACAGCACTTTATGTCTTGTATGTATTAGTTTGGGGTACTAATATTCCGCCTGAATAGTGAGTATAGTGTTTCATCATTACAGATGGGTTGAGGCAAATGACAAATTTTAAAGAAGGCGATAATTGTGAGTGGATCCGATGAAAAGATGATACAGAACATAGGACGAGCTTTAAATTGATTGGTCATCAAGCTCTGTCTGGTATTAATTACCTTTGTCTTTTATGATGTTGATTTGAATTACGTTCTGGATCAGTTTAAGTATTTGTGTAAATTGGAATTGTGGAGTTGTAGATCACCATCTGGCATGGGCTGAGATAAATGAAAATGTTATAGATTTGATGGCAACAACAAAGTGACATATTGGCTAAGTCAACATGAAATTATCAAGAGAGCCCCTAAAAATGTATGATTATTGTGGGCAGAAGGATGAGAATGTTATTTGACTGACATTGACCAAGTGACCAAGTCTGTACACCACGACCTGACTTGATAGAAACAATTGATGACTTTGAAAATGTTTGTAGATGACTGAATTAAGAGACCAAACAACTGGCCTGAAAAGCAGGATAGGCTGTGAGGCTCAGGGCCTTTGCCCTTGAAATACTTCGTTGAGCAGATGAGATTGTGGCTTTAAGTGAAGAATGTAATATTTTTGTTTCAGAGGCAGATAAAGAGGTCTGGAGGAAATTTGAAGGAAATCTGAAGGACAACGTTTGGGTTAGTGTTAATACAAACTTTATCAAAACACTATGTTAAATGTTATGTTAAATTGATGCTCGAGTTGTGTCGTGCATCAAGAGGGAGATGGTATAACAATTGCCAAATATGGTTTATTAAGGGGTTCACATTTGCTGAATAAATGTTGGGAGAACACTAGGGGTAATTGGATAAAAGCCCTGAAAGAAGCCATTTTTCTGCCAAACAAAATTTGCTGTCTGTAAATGTATTTGCAGGACTGTTTCAACAGGAAACGCCAGGCAGATGTGGCAGCGAAGGACGCGGCAGCACAGCAGATAAAACAAACTATGTGTACTTTACTATCTGAAAATAACCTCGACATTTTGTTTTCTTTACAGAAAATGGAGCAGAGCATAACTTAAAATTTTACTTTCACAGAATGTCAGATTGGATTGCAGCTAACAGAATGATTCTGTTCCAAAATGTATAAATATTGTGTTGTTGACATGAGCAAAGTGGGTTGAATGTTAATGTAATAGTTGAATGAGTGCTATTAAGTGAGCAAGAAATTATCCGGTGATAATATGTTTCAGGTTGCTGAATTGGCCAGATGTTGAAAATAAATTTGGAATTCATAATGAATATAATCAGTAAACAAATGGTAAAAATTCCACAGGTCACACCAGAAGGACGAGCGGCTAGACAAGCGGTCACTAACAAAATACTTAAGGTCTCCATTCACAGGTGACAGCAGTTAGGAAATGGTCTACTCCACAAACAAGGTTGCAAGGATGGAGATTGCAACACCGCCATCCAAACATCTCACCTTAAACAACACCAACCAACCTCAGCAGACCGACACGCCAACGAGATTTGATTGGTCACTGATTCATTAGAAAGTGCTGACCTAGAGGGATGGCTGAAAACAGTGGATAAGTCTGGGCTCCCTGGAAGATTCAAGGCCTGGGTCTACCAGCATGGAATCCTCCCAAGAATCCTCTGGCCTCTGCTTATCTATGAGGTCCCCATGACAGTGGTGGAAGGTTTTGAGCAGAAGGTGAGCAGCTATCTACGCAGATGGCTGGGCCTGCGGCGTAGCCTGAGTAACATCGGGCTATATGGGAACACCAACAAGCTCAGGCTCCATTTAGCTCAGTTAGGGAGGAGTTCATCGTAGCACGGACACGGGAACAACTGCAGTACTCTGGATCCAGAGATACCAAAGTGTCCGGCGCAGGGATTGTTGTGAGGACAGGGAGGAAGTGGAGGGCAGCCGAGGCAGTCCAGCAGGCAGAGGCGCGGCTGAAGCACAAGGCCATCCTTGGAACTGTGGCACAAGGCAGAGCCGGACTCGGGAGTCTACCAGCGATCCGATATGACTCTGCTAGTGGAAAGGAGAGACAGAGGCTGGTACAGGAGGAGGTGCGAGCTTCAGTCGAAGAAGAGCGAACCAGCAGAGCAGTGGCCATGCGGCAGCAAGGCGCCTGGATGAAGTGGGAGCAGGCGATGGAGCGTAGCGTCACCTGGAAGGAAATCTGGAAGTGGAACCCCCAGAGAATCAAGTTCTTGATTCAGGGGGTCTATGACGTCCTCCCAAGTCCATCCAACCTTTGCACATGGGGCAAAATAGAAACACCTGCATGCCCTCTTTGTTCCAAAATAGGAACATTAGAACACATCCTGAGCAGCTGCTCCAAGGCACTGGGTGAGGGCCGGTATCGATGGAGGCACGACCAGGTCCTCAAATCCATTGCTGAGGCAATCAGCAAGGGGATCAAGGACAGCCGATACACCCAAGCTTCAGCAAAGACAATTCACTTCATCAAGGAAGGACAAAAACCAGAGAGAACATCAAAAAACTGCTCTGCAGGTTTGCTCTCCACGGCCCGAGACTGGGTGATGACAGTCGACCTGGAAAGGCCGCTGAAAATCCCAACACACATCACCCAGTCCAAATTGAGACCTGATATCATCTTGGTCTCTGAGGCCACCAAACACCTGATCTTGTTAGAGCTGACAGTGCCCTGGGAGGAGAGGATGGAGGAAGCTCAAGAGAGAAAAAGGGAGAAATACCAAGAACTGGTGGAAGATTGTCGGAGGAACGGATGGAGGACCATGTGTATGCCAGTAGAGGTGGGTAGTAGGGGATTTGCTAGTTACTCCCTGAGCAAGGCCTACGGTACGCTGGGCATAAAAGGTGCAAATCAAAGAAGAGCCATAGGCAACAACGTGGAGGCAGCAGAAAAAGCATCCAGATGGCTCTGGTTAAAGAGGAAAGAGCAGTGGGGCAGTAGAATGCCACTTGGACACAGGCCGGGGCCTGATCAACCTCTGTCGGGTCGCCTGGACGAGGGTGTCTGTTGTAAGACCCGAAACACCCAGTGACTCCTGGAAACAACACTGATGATGTGTCCAAGGTTGTGCATCAGAAGATGTTTCTGTAAACCGAAAATTTGATTAATCTCTGGGGGTTGGGGTTTCGGTGGTAGGATTGTTGATACTGTGTGTTTCCAGCTCAGTACAGAGACTGGTCAGAGCAGGGATGTTTTGTTAAATTGGTAAAAATGACTGTTTATCCAAATGCTGATGACAATGACAAGAAATATGATGATGATGATACAAGTAGTGGGAGCTATAGTGAAATGAATTAATTGTTGTGGTATGTTTTCTTTTTCTTTTTCTTCCTATGAATGTTTTTGATATGAACAGAGGGTTAAAAGCTGTGCTTATCCGCTATGAGATGGGGTACAAGGAGAGGGTTTGAAATGAGGGACTTTATTCTACTTTTATTCGTTGTATTTTGATGACCTGTTGAAATAGCCAGTGTGAATTGATGGTTTTGTTTTATTTTTCTAACTAATCTGTACACTATTTCTTGTTTAACTGAGGTGACTGAGGGTTCGATCAAGGTCGAGAGTGCAATAGCAGTGTCTATTCATTCAGCCCGGCTTTAGTTGAATTCTTTACTTGCTTGCTAATATTTAAGGTACTATCCTTACAAAAAACAGCCTAAGCTTTTTTATTTTCCAGATGTTATTTTCACAAGTGTTTAAGAAGAGTGATCAGTTATGTGAAAACCAGAGATGAAGAGTAGTGTGAAGATATGACTTAAAATTTGTCTTTTTGTTTATTATTGTAATTATGGGTAATTTGAATGATAAAAAGTGGGGAATTGTTGTAGAAATTATAATATATTTAATAATAATTTTTAATTGTAAAAGTATATGTGTGTACGTGCTTGTGCGTGACGTTTCAGGAATATATGGGACAGGACATCTTGACCTTAGGAATGGTCAGATTTGGCTAGTTTATTCCAGTACCAGTTTGTGTCCTTAAGTAGAAACTCAACAGCAGTGGGGGCCTTATCTGAGTGGGTGGAAAAGTACAGCGGGTGAGGAGGAACCTTGAAAAGAGTATAAAAGCTGTCTCGTGTCTTCCTGGTGCGCGCCACTCACTTCACAGAATGTAACGGCTGTGATGGCGACTGGGCCTTCTTGCAAGAATAAATATTTCTCTTTTTATTAATTTGACTCTGAGTGTCTCTTACGCAGTGATGATGTTTAACAGAAGTTTTTGCCACAACAGCCCTGAGCTTACTTGATCTGTTAGTGTTTTGAAAGCGAGATACATCCGCCATCACTCTTCGTTACTGCGCGAACTTCAGGCGTGTGCATGTGATTGTAACGTGCGCGAGGGGTGGCGTGTGCCCAATCTGTGATTGACAGTCAGATCTCACACCCCCCTGCGCTGATTGGACCCGATGAACAGGGAGCTGTGGATTTTTGCAAAACAAATAACACGCTCCAGGTGGAGTTAGAAACTCTGTTTTTTTTCTAAAACCACTTTATTTATGTTGTTCTGTCGGATTATAGTGTCGAATTCACTGAATATGATCAAAAAAATGTTGCCGACGGCAGCTTTAAATATCTTTGTTAATCTCAAAGGGTTAGCCTACTCATTTCACCCATTGTCTCAAACATAAAGATAACTTTGTACTCATCCTCCTTCCTCATCGTTTTACTCCTCCCCTCTCCTCCTCCGGCAAACTCCTCAGAGTCTATCTTTGCGTTTCTGAGTCATCTGCTCAACCTGTCCAGTCATCAGAATTCATGTTACGTATTTAAATCATCCCATTCATCTAAATTACCCCATTGACTCTCTTCATTCACACCACAGTTGTCGCTCAACCTCCCATGCTGTCTTACCTTCGCACCACGTGCTGAGATGCAAAGACGCTTTACACGCCATCTCCGTGCTCTCTTCCAGCCCCACCGAAACCAGGCTCCCAGTGTTTACCACCTGTATCATTACTGATGAGCGCCACCTGCGAGACGAACCGGTCTCGTATCTCTTATGGAGGAGTGGAGGCATAAAAGGAGGAGCGACGACAGTGGAGATCAAGAGAGGAACAGGCCTGAACCTGTGTTTTGTTTTGTTTTGTTTTGTTTGTTTTATTATATGACATGACAGCAGTCGTCCGTGAGGGGCTGCTTTCTTTTACTTTCATTTTGTATTTGTTTAACATAACATCTGAGAGCTTGTTACACTAGTGCCGAAACCCGAGAAGAAGGAGAGACACGCTGTCGGAGTGCCTCGAGGGATCGCGGTGCTGAGGAGGTCGGGCAGCACGAGGGAGCGATGGCCGCCGATTGCTGCCCGAGGCGATGGTGCTGGAGCGATTGAACAGCAGGTGGGACGGAGACCTCGCTGCCGTGCTCCTGGGTCGAGGAGGGGTGGCTGCCATCCGACTCCGCTCCGGTTCGCCGTGGGCCAGAGCCTGTTGCCATCGGCTATGATAGGGGCGGAGCAGAGAACAGGGGAGTCGTAGGGATGGCTGACGCGAAACTGACGTCCCGAAGCTTTTCGAGATCCCGCAGCGTGATTCAAAACCATAGATATCCATAAAGGCTAGATGTCTTACGGCGGAGTCTTTTTCATCCTCACCGGCGGCCATCTTGCCACAGGCAAGCTTACTGGCAGGCTCTGTGGTACCTGATGTAAGGCAAAGCCCGTCTATTACGGAAAGCCTGGCCACTCCCTATTAAGTCCTATTGTACCGAATTTTGGTTGTAGTTCTACCAGAGTTCCACTGGGGGCGATCGTCCGAGTGCAAAATGAATGGGAGTCTATGGAGCTAGAAGGCTAAATTTGTCTCTTTCACCCGATTGCCGTTGAGAAATATCCGTTTTGAATGTAGGTTTTGCAAGTTCAACATGGGTTATAGGTCGAAAGTTGAATGAACGAGTACTTATGTCTTACAGGTTGAGTTGTTGTTGCCCATTACAGGCTAGTATTCTGCTAATGGATGCTGATTGGTCAGTGAATGACTGATTACGACCAGAGATACCGCTTGATGGCATCGTGGCATCCGAAGCGGGACCAGAATGTTAAGGTGGACTTAACTCTTCTAGCACGTGTATTTACCTGTGTCAGCTGTGTTGCCGATGCCTCGAGAGAAAGGAAAGTGCAGAGCGCGAAAGCACCAAAGTGACTGAAGGATTGCCGTAAAGCAGTATCTCTGGTCGTACGATGTTATGACGTCATTGACATTTTAAAAGACTTTTTAAAGTAAATATGTGACACTAAAAAATCTAACACCCAGTAATCTGTAATTTCTTTGCATCTCCTTTCGAAAACAACATTCAAATTACTATACAAAAATTATATCCTGAGAAAAGTGGATTTTATGGGGTATATCTCCATAGACCTCCATTCATTCTGCACTCGTCCTGTGAGCGCCCTCATATGGAACTAGACTGGAACTGTAACCAGTTCAGAACCCGGAAGTTTACTGAGAGTGAAAGTTCTCCCCATATTAGACATTCTCTGTGTAAGGTGAGAACTTGTTACACTAGTGCCGAAACCCGGGAAGAAGGAGAGACACGTTGTCGGAGTGCCTCGAGGGATCGCGGTGCTGAGGAGGTCGGGCAGCACGAGGGAGCGATGGCCGCCGATTGCTGCCCGAGGCGATGGTGCTGGTGCGATTGAACAGCAGGTGGGACGGAGACCTCGCTGCCGTGCTCCTGGGTCGAGGAGGGGTGGCTGCCATCCTACTCCGCTCCGGTTCGCCGTGGGCCAGAGCCTGTTGCCCTCGGCTATGATGGGGGCGGAGCGGAGAACAGGGGAGTCGTAGGGATGGCTGACGCGAAACTGACGTCCCGAAGCTTTTCGAGATCCTGAAGCGTGATTCAAAACCATAGATATCCATAAAGGCTAGATGTCTTACGGCGGAGTCTCTTTCGTCCTCACCGGCGGCCATCTTGCCACAGGCAATCTTACTGGCAGGCTCTGTGGTACCTGATGTAAGGCAAAGCCCGTCTATTACGGAAAGCCTGGCCACTCCCTATTAAGTCCTATTGTACCGAATTTTGGTTGTAGTTCCACCAGAGTTCCACTGGAGGCGATCGTCCGAGTGCAAAATGAATGGGATTTTCATATTAGACATTCTCTGTGTAAGGTGAGAACACAAATACTCTTATCTCACTGAAATCTTGGCAGATTTACAAACAGTTTGATTTCTTACTAACGTTATTAATGTGGCTATAATACTGGATGTTTACATAATAGGCTATATGCACGCATAAGTTCCGCATTTGACGCAAGGATGCTCTTCAGTTTCCGGTTGGGGAGATTAAAGCGGAGGAAAACTGAGGAAAACAGGATTATGGCAGAGTCTTCAAAATCTCCCGTCTTTGAAACGAAACTTTCATATGTTTAGATGTAATTTTATATATAGTTCTCTTACGAGAGTATCTCTCGTACTGCGTAATATCTTACGCTATGGGGAAAACTCTTTTCCTCGAGATATTGAAGCCAAAAATTATCCTTAATTTTTCATCAATGTAAAACGCTTTGCAGCAGCAAGCAGACAAGGGCGAGGCAGCTCGCGCGCCCATTGGCTGCCTTGCTGGAAAAGCTGCAGCCTATCGAGTGAGGCACTGCGTGACGCAATGACGAATGGGGGCGCTTCGCGCCCATTTCGTCATGTCCCGCCAGTAAAGGCGTGGTCTCGCCCTATAATACCCTCGATAGCTGTATTTCCTCTGATTTTTCTACTCTTCAAGCGAAGCTCACGCATCGCTGGATCCGGAGTGAGAAGCCGCGCCGTTGACCTGTAGCCTTCTCAGCGGGACGTGCCATCATCTGAAGTCGCTGGCCCAGCCGCCTTCAGCCGCCGTACCTGCTGCGCTTTCCGGCGTACTATATCCTTTACCCTGCTTAGAGTGTGTGTGTTGCATTATTTGCTTTTTTTCCCACCCCTCTAAAAGAGCGGCGTCTTTTTAAAGATGCCTTCCTGTGGTTCCTGCCGAGCCCCACTCAGCGACGAGGACCGCCACGTCATCTGCGTGTCCTGCCTGGGTGAGGATCACGCGGCCACCGCGCTCGCTGATGGCGGATGCCATCATTGTGAACGCTTGCCTATGGTGACTCTGCGGACTCGCCTAGCTTCGTTCTCCGAGCCCGCATCCCAGCCCGCCGTGATGCCGCGCCGCAAGAAGCGCCGCGCCCAGCGCGCGCCCGAGCTATTTCCAGCCCGCCAAAGCTCGCCGGTTCAACCGCCAGCTTCGCCGGCTTCACTCGAGTCGCTCCCAGACGGACAGCGGCCGCCGTCTGCTGCCGCGTCCGCACTTGAGCTCGACGAACTTACCGGAGACGGCATTGAAACTGAGCCGATGCGTCCGCTCTCTCAAGCCGTGGATTACATCGGCCTCGACTGAAAGGCGCTCGCGCAACTAACGCGCAATAGGCTGGACGGACGCTTTCTCGGGAAAGACGAAGCTCCGTCACAGTCGAGACCCGCGCCTTTCCCCCCTGAATGGTGAGAAACATTTGTGGCTAACGCTATCCGAGATGACGGAAGCTGAGCGCTCCGTGTTCCTCGACGTTCTCGCTCTGCTGGACGCCGCCCCCCCTCAGCGCGGGCCCCGGCCGAGGATTGAGATAAAGCCCGAGGTCTCAAGGCCTTCCTAGTCTCTCTAGGAAAGCGACGGTGTTCAGTTCCCGCTGCGGCCGGATTTCCACCAAAACTTCTCGCTCGTTCAGTTCCAAGCAATGTGACTGTTCCAGTGTATTTCGCAGTGAGCAAGCTGCTTCCACAGCCCGCTTGCCTGCGCACAAAGGCCGTCGTTTCGGCTAACTAGCAGCGCCGCCAGGCCCGAGATCAAACACCGCGCTCTCGCTCTGCTGGACGCCGCCCCCCTCAGCGCGGGCCCCGGCCGAGGATTGAGGTAAAGCCCGAGGTCTCAAGGCCTTCCTAGTCTCTCTAGGAAAGTGACGGTGTTCAGATCCCGCTGCGGCCGGATTTCCACCAAAACTTCTCGCTCGTTCAGTTCCATGCGTTGTGACTGTCCCAGTGTATTTCGCAGTGAAGCAGCCGGTGTCTCAGCCCGCTTTCCTGCGCACAAAAGCCGTTTCTATGGCTACCCAGATAAATCCAATAAAGAGTGCATTTTCTGGTGTTCCGGCCACGGCCGATGGTGTTACGAGTGTTGTAAGAATGCCCACGTCCCAGTGCCCATTCCCACACCCAGACACAGCCCGCCACGGTGCAGGGCTAGCACAAATAAAACCAACTCATGTTGGTTGTGCAGAAAATGTAGTGAACGCGCCCATACAATGCCCGCTTACACTACACGATGCGTGTCCCTTGGTTTCTGTAAAAACGATACTAGCACACATTTAGTCGGCGCGAGCCGACAGTGTTCTCAGTGCAGTAAATGTGCCCGCTGTCCCGCATTTCCTCACTGACACGCCGAATCCCACGGGATTCACCCCCGCTCGCTTTCTATGCACAACCCGTCACAGAGAAGCTGAGCGCGGCCAGGCTGCCCGCTGTGATTAGCGCGCACCTCGCACGATGTGAACACAGCGTTGATTCAGTCGGCGCGAGCCGAGTGTTCTCCGTGCAGAAAATGTGCCCGCTGTCTCGCGCCCGCATTTCTCACAGACACTCCGAATCTCACGGGATTCGCCCCCGCTCGTTTTCTCTGCACAACCCGTCACAGAGAAGCTGAGCGCGGCCAGGCTGCCAGCTGTGATCAGCGCGTGCCTCGCACGCTGTAAACACAGCAGTGATTTAGTCGGCGCGAGCTGACAGTATTCTCAGTGTAGTAAATGTGCCCGCATTTAGTAAATGTGCCCACATTCCCTCACACGCGCCGAATCCCACGGGATTCGCCCCGCTCGCTTTCTCTGCGCGTCCCGCCATAGAGAAGCTGAGCACGGCCAGGCTGCTCGCTGTGATCAGCGCGCCCCCCGCCTCGAACGCTGTAAACACGGTGTTGTGTTCCCAGTACACAGGGGCTCTCGAGCCGCCGTCCTGCCGCGGCCAGAGCCCAGATTTCATTCTACCCCTAGCTATTCACGCAGATGCGTGGTCAAGGCTTCCCGGGGTATCAGAATGGGTGTTGAACACTATAACGAGAGGCTGTTCGCTACAGTTCGCTCGACGCCCCCGCCGTTATACGGCGCGAGTCGAAACTACGGTGTAAAGCGAAGTGTTTCATCTACTTCGAGCCGAGATAGCGAAACTACTGAGAAAAGGGGCTATAGAACCTCTATCTCAGGGCGAAGGGGGCTTATACAGCAGATATTTTCTGGTACCGAAAAAAGATGGTGGGCTCAGACCCATTCTAGATCTGCGACTGCTGAACAGAACGCTCGTGAAGCGCCAGTTCAGAATGCTTACGACCAGGAAAATCCTCGCGCAAGTGCGCCAAGGAGACTGGTTCATGTCAATAGATCTGAAAGACGCCTATTTTCAAATACAAATAGCGTCCCATCACAGGCGATTCTTGAGATTCGCCTTCGAGGGCCAGGCATATCAATACACAGTCCTGCCGTTCGGCCTGTCCATAGCACCCCGTACGTTCACGTAGTGCATGGACGCGGCCCTCGCCCCCCTGAGACTTCGGGTCATGCGAGTTTTGAACTACTTGGACGATTGACTGATTCTAGCTCGTTCACGAACGGAGCTCATAGAACACAGGGCCGCATTACTCGAGCACCTCGAGGAGTTGGGCCTTACAGTCAATTGGGCGAAAAGCTCACTGCTCCCCAGTCGGAGAATTTCCTTTCTGGGAACAGTGTTAGACTCGCTATCCATGACAGCACGCCTGTCACCGGAGCGCGGATTGAATATTCAGCACGTCGCGAGATCCTTCCGCCACGGCTCTATAGTCCCGCTCAGAAGGTTTCAGAAAATGCTGGGTCTGATGGCCTCAGCAGCCTCCGTACTCCAGTTGGGCCTGCTCCGCATGCGCCCACTGCAGCTATGGCTAAAAGCACGAGTTCCCCCAAGGGCGTGGACCGCAGGTCTATTTCGCCTCAGGGTCGACCTTCAGTGCATTTCGGCTCTGAAACCATGGAAAGCAACCGACTGGTATCAGTCAGGTGTGAGTCTGGGGATCCCCTCGAGTGGGAAGGTGGTGTCTACGGACGCCTCCACTTCGGGGCAGGGAGCGCTGCTCGAGGGCAGACCGCTAGCTGGCCTATGGTCAGTACGGGAGAAGCTCCTTCACATAAACTGCTTGGAATTAATAGCAGTCGACAAAGCGCTACGGCGCTTCTGTCCCCAGATAAAAGGCCACCATGTATTGGTCCGGTCGGACAACATGTCAGTGGTGGCGTACATAAATCGCCAGGGCGGCGTCAGGTCCCGAAACCTTTACAGGCTGACGGGACGCCTCCTGGTCTGGGCTCAGCACAACCTGCTCTCGCTGAGAGCGGCGCATGTGCCTGGTCACCTAAATGTGGGGCCAGACAGGCTGTCCAGAAACAACGTCCCAGCAGGAGAATGGTCTCTGCACCCGCAGACGATCCAGCTGCTGTGGGAAACGTTTGGCAAAGCGCAGGTGGACCTGTTCGCGTCCCAAGAAAACGCTCACTGCCCGAGATTCTTCTCGAAATGCTGGGAGGCGCTCGCCCATGTTTGGCCCCGCCGCCCCCTATATGTTTTTCCCCCTGTCTCACTCCTGCCTCAGGTGTTGGAGCGAATCAGGAGGGAGGGATGCCCAGTGCTACTCATAGCTCCGCTCTGGACAAACCAGTCGTGGTTCCCTGTCCTGATGCAGCTGACCAGCGCTGTCCCATGGCCTTTACCGCTGAGGAGAGACCTCCTCTCTCAGGCGGGAGGCTCGATTTGGCATCCTCGCCCGGATTTGTGGTCCCTGCACGCATGGGCCATCAACGGGTACCCGCTGACCTCCCAGAGGGAGTGTTAAACACGATCGCGCAGGCTAGAGCCCCGTCTACCAGACGGCTCTACACCTCGAAGTGGTCTGTGTTCTCTGCTTGGTGTCAAGCGCAGAGCTTTTCACCTGTAGACTGCGGGGTTACGAAAGTGCTTTCCTTCCTTCAGGAGCTACTGGATAAGGGCAGGACCCCTTCCACGCTCAAAGTATACGTGGCGGCCATAGCAACGTTTGCAAAACCGGTGTCTGGCCAGTCACTAGGAAAGAGCGACTTAGTCGTGCGTTTACTTAGAGGAGCTCGGAGGCTAAACCCTCCCAGGCCCCCTTCAGTCCTGACATGGGACCTTTCCACGGTCTTGGAGGCCATGAAAGGTGCCCCATTCGAGCCAATCCAGTCGTCAGACATGAAACACTTGTCTTTCAAGACAGCGTTTCTCATGGCTCTCGCTTCAGTGAAGCGCGTAGGGGACTTGCAAGCGCTTTCAGTGAGCGCGTCATGCATGGAGTTTGGACCTAATGACTCAAAGGTCATACTCAAACCGAAGCACGGCTACGTGCCAAAATCCCTCAACACACCGTTCAGGGCCCAGGTGATTTCCCTGTCTGCCCTTCCGGTTCTCAATGGGGAGAAGGACGCGAGTCTCCTTTGCCCTGTCAGGGCACTAAGGGCTTATGTGTCCCGCTCGTCTGGTTTCAGACAGACTGAGCAGCTTTTCGTTTCGTTTGGCGGCTGTGCTAAGGGACTTGCCGCTTCGAAACAGAGCCTATCCAGATGGATAGTCGGTGCCATTGCGCTGGCTTACACTTCCAAGGGCCTGCAGTGCCCGTTGGGTGTCAGAGCGCACTCCACGAGAGGCGTGGCCTCGTCGTGGGCATGGTATAGCGGGGTCTCCCTGCAAGATATCTGTACGGCTGCGGGCTGGGCTTCGCCGTCTACATTTATCAAGTACTATAACCTGGAGGTGCCCGCCTTACAAGCTAAGCTTTTGGCGGTCTGAACTTCGGGCTTATCGGCCGCCATGCGGCTTGTGTGTGGAGTATTGGCCTGTGCATCGCTCAGTCCGATGCGGCAGCTCCATGAGTGTGGTACCCTTACGGGTCTGATACCCCTACGGGACTATTTATAAAGGAGTGATGCTTCTAGCCTCTCCTCCTCTACTCTGTGAGAGTTGTGGTGATTGTGCACTAGATGCGCCCCGGGCTTTGGCCCTGGGACTCTGGTGTTGGATCCCTGTCCGCACGGCGTGTTACACTGTGTTCCCCATAGCGTAAGATATTACGCAGTACGAGAGATACTCTCGTAAGAGAACGTACTCGGTTACTAACGTAACCTCGGTTCTCTCTAGAGAGGGAACGAGTACTGCGTATCTTGCCGTGCTTGGATCGTTCTGGTTCGCTTCGGCGTTGAAAAATCAGAGGAAATACAGCTATCAAGGGTATTATAGGGCGAGACCACGCCTTTACTGGCGGGACATGACGAAATGGGCGCGAAGCGCCCCCATTCGTCATTGCGTCACGCAGTGCCTCACTCGATAGGCTGCAGCTTTTCCAGCAAGGCAGCCAATGGGCGCGCGAGCTGCCTCGCCCTTGTCTGCTTGCTGCTGCAAAGCGTTTTACATTGATGAAAAATTAAGGATAATTTTTGGCTTCAATATCTCGAGGAAAAGAGTTTTCCCCATAGCGTAAGATATTACGCAGTACTCGTTCCCTCTCTAGAGAGAACCGAGGTTACGTTAGTAACCGAGTACGTTATGTTTATTTAATATAATTTAAAAAAAAACATAAAAACAACGAGGGGTGTCTGTTTTGTCTGTTTTTGTGACTAACGTTTCTTTAGTATAACCATGGAGTATAAAATTCAATATAAATTCTCGGTATTGCATTGGACTCTACGATCGGCGGAAGTTATTGAGCATCCTTAGACCTTCACCGAAAATACCGCCGTACATAGAGCCCATTAATACATAATTATTCAGTTAAGTGTGCAGTGTCATAACTACATCTCTGACGTTTATAACAAACCAAACCGTTTGAAAATCGGTAGAAAATTTAGCAAGTTATGGTTATTTAAAAAGTACATCCACCATAAAACACAATGTTACGAGTGATCGAGCTGCCTGTGACAAGATGGCCGCCAGGTGCTGACGTTGACCTCCATTGGCCTGGCCAGCAGCGCGGACGAGACATCTGATATCTATGTTCAAAACACCCATGTCACGTGACGGCTAAATGAAGCTTCGGAGTATTTCACAATTTCGACAGGTGGCGTTTGATTGACAGGGTCGGGAACAGACCACACAATCGCATATCTGTATAAAAGTGAAGTCAATGCATCTTGACCTCGTGGGTTTTTGTGAGAGGAGTTTTATTTTGAGATAGCGGATTTTTGGTGATATAGTGACATTTATAGTGCTATTTGTTTAATTATATTTAGGCTTACATTTCAATTTACACATTGACTGATAGGTGAGAGAGAGAGAGAGAGAGGAGAGAGAGAGAGAGAGAGAGAGAGAGAGAGAGAGAGAGAGAGAGAGAGAGAGAGAGAGAGAGAGAGAGAGAGAGAGAGAGAGAGAGAGAGAGAGAGAGAGAAATGGAGGTGTGGGAGCATTTCCATTTGGAAACCCCAAATAAAGTGAGATGTATATATATGTGATCGGCAGCTAGCCTACTGCTATAATACATTGATGATGCGCCATTTGAGGAGCACTCATCCTGTCATTTTGCAGGGTGCAGAGGATGCTAGCATTTCCCCTGTACCTAGGCCTGCTACTGACACTGCTGGGCCATCTAAGTAAAGTATGCATTGTTTAAAATATAATTTTATTTGAAATATAATAAACTGTTGGGACACTGTTTAGAAAGTCCATAGGCCTGTGTCAACCTAAGCCCTACAACCTAACGTCCCAATCACAACTGCCAATCATGTTAAAAACAGCTTCACTTTGAATATAATATGCTGTCAATATAATATAATATTTTGTGAATATACATTTTATAGGTCTACATATGAGCACCGAATCTACAGCCAAGACATCATTTTGGTTTTCCTAATTGTTGTAGCTACATTCCATTTTATCTTTCTCTGCACACTGAGCATAAACATTCATAACATAACTTTTTTTTAGGAAGGTTTCCAAATAATGAGGCTACTTTTACAGTAGGCTATTTTTTTCAATGTATTTGTCTGAAAGTATGTTTTATCTTCTCTTTTAAAAGGCATACAGAGGGAATTGGATGAGGCTCTTCTAAACATGGTGGTGAAGGATCTGCAGCCCTTCACCATCATGGAGGATGAGGGTTTCAGGGCCTTTGTGAACAAGCTTGATCCAAGCTATGTTCTCCCATCCAGGAAGGTGTTTAAAATAATGGTCAGTGAAAGGTACAACAAAACCAAGGAGAAGTCAATGGAGGACCCACAAAAGGCCGAATTTGTTAGCCTTATGGCTGACATGTGGTCCTCCATTAATATGGACGGATATCTTGGTGTAACTTGCCATTACATAACACCAGAGGCAAAAATCGCCACTGTTGTACTGGGTATAAGGAGGTTTTACCAAACCCACACAGCCCAGCATCTCATGGAGGCTAAAGCCTTGCTAATGGCTGAGTGGGGAATAACCTCCAAGTTCAGTGCATGGTGACTGACTGACAATGCATCCAACATGATTCTAAGCGCCCAGCTACTCCACCTTCGCCATGTCCCATGTTTTGCTCATAATTTAAATTTGATTGTGAAAAAGGCCCTAGATCAAACCCAAGTCATCATGAAATACGACAGAAAGCCAGAAAGATAGTGGGGTTGTTCAGATCCAGCAGCAAAGCAAAGGACAAGCTTGTGGAGATGCAGGGCTTGATAGCCAGACCAACTCTGAAACTGATACAGGAGGTTGAGACGAGATGGAACAGCACATTCGACATGCTACAACGCTTGTATGAGCAACGTGAGCCAGTGGGTGCTGCACTTTCCAATTTAAACAGTGATACTGCTCCCCTGACAAGTCTTGAGTATGACATTATTCAACAATCATTGTCACTACTGCAACCATTCAAACTAGCAACAACAGAGATGTCAGAGGAGCAGAGAGTGTCTGCTTCAAAGCTTATACCCCTGTACAGGATGTTGCAGCACAAGCTTGCACATAAAAAAAGGACATGCAACGCAGGAATCAACTGTACAATTAGGTAGGCCAGAATGACCATACTACCCATGTAATTGACCATAACTGTCATATTGTTGTCATTATTATAATGAATATGGTTTTCTCCTGTTTTGGCTCATAGGCTCACATCAAGAAGGTCTGCACTCCAGATGTGGAGGGTATGAGACTTTTAGAGCCTTGGGACTGGCTACACTGCTGGACCCAAAGTTAATAAAATGTGGCATTTGGAAATCCTGCCAAAGCCCAGGACGATGAAAAGCACATCACACTGGAATGCACACGCTGATGCGTTCAAATACAACTCCTGGTGAGCAGTTTCAGTCTATGTTATGTAATCTGATTCATGTAATTTATACTTCATATATGCCGTCAGTTTAGAATTTGTTACTAATTGCTGTTTTCATTTTGAAGGGAGGAGGAGGAGTAGAGCGCAGTCTAGTGGGTACCACCCGGCCTGCGAGGGGCGATGGGGGTATGTGGCAAGCAGGACGAGGCCGAGGGCCGTGAGAGAGCGGCACGAGGCCAGTGGCGTCATTACTGATGAGAGCCACCTGCGCGACGCACCGGTCTCGTATCTCTCGCATAGGAGTGGAAGCATAAAAGGAGGAGCGACTACAGTGGAGATCGAGAGAGGAACAGGCCTGAACCTGTGTTTTTTGTTTGTGTTTTATGTGCCAGCAGTCGTCCGTGAGGTAAAAATAATTTAATTATTAAAAGTGTTAAATGTTCCCGCCTTCTTCCCATAACATCTGAACCTTGTTACACAAATGTTTAGAAAATTCTCGAGAGAACCACTGGGAAATTATTAAGGCAAGAATTTTGCAATTTCAATTATTGTTTATGGCAAGTTCGAGATTTATGTGGGTCATACTCACAACCCAGTCCTGCAGCTCCTACAGACATAGCGCTTCCTGTAGGATATCTTGAGAAACCATAGCCTGGAATTCAGCAGGACATTTACTATGTTAGTTTATTGTTAGAACAAGTTCATGGTGTACTGTATAGGCTATATATATATATATATATATATATATATATATATATATATATATATATATATATATATATATATATATATGAGAGAGAAAAAATAAACAGACGTCTTACCGTGCTCTCTCCTATAAATTGTATCTCTGAATTGAATACAAGATGGCATTCTTATAATCAAATTTGTTGCCACTTTCAATTCCATGTTCTTGTCCAGATGAAAATGAAAAAAGGCAAGACACAAAGTCAGTAACTTAAAAGTATTTCAGCTGCAACTGTTTTGTCCCAAAACATTTATCACAATAAGCCTTTCAAATCACACACAAACGTCAAACCCAAACAATTATAAATACTTACAGAGAAAGTCTCATAGACAGCATTTTCTTTACTCTGTGAATGGTAAGACATAGGGAGAGGGTAGGACTGTATACTTGGTCCATGAAGAGGTGGACCAAGCATATAACTTCTTACAGATCTGATTTTGTAGCATTCCTCTTGATCTTCAGGGATTGATGTAAAATAACTATGTGGCAACATATTGAAAACCTAGAAGGATGGCATAAATACAGTAATTTTTTAATTGTTACTGAAGAAGTTGAAGACCAGTCTGAAACAGATATTACTTTGTCAATGTCCAGGCGTTTATTTTTCTCCAGGATCAAGACGCTCTGATCTAGCACTGATGCCACACAGTGAACCAGGCTGAGCTGAGAGCTGGAGAGTGTTTTCTTCACCTGGAACAGCAGTAGTAGGAGAAAACTGCAGGGACACCTGTGACATACAGTGCAATCTTTAATTTCAAAACAAAAGTATTTCAACCAAATACAACTAGTAAATATAGCTGCTAGCAGCAATGCAGGGCCAAGCCCTTCAAGGCACAGCAAGCAAAAGCCGCTGTAGTGCAATGCGGAGCCAGAAGAGTGTAAGGACTGGACCTAAGGGTGAATCTGAATAATTAAATACATCCTTGCTAAAGTCCCAAAGCCTTCAAAGGCCTGGTACTTGAAAACACACCACACACACACACACACACACACACACACACACACACCACACACACACACACACACACACACACACACACACACACACACACATCCCACATAGCTGACACCCACACTCAGGACAGAGCGTGGTGTCCGCTTACAAGAACATTAAGACATTTTATGACTGATCGGAATGTCCCCCACAGGAAGTGGATTCTAAAGAGAAAAAGAAACTTCTCTTTTTAAAAAACATTTAACCAGATATATTCAATGTGTTTTATGTGTGTCTGTTTGCCCATGTCACATTGGAATAACTATGACTTTATCATTATGCATTTTACATATAACTGTCGATTCCCAGAATTGTTATACATCGTTCTCGGTCTCGTTTTAATTCTCATGGCCCAGTGAAATTAATCAGATACAAGAAATTACAGTAAAATGTATGATTCTATGTGCACCAGCTTTTTGGGACAGTAAGAACCAAAACTTAACATACTGTCAGAACCTGGTGTTCTTAGATAACAGCATTTACGATCTCACAAAGGAATGTCAGAGAAGTGTGGCTCTCTCTCTCTCTGGATTTAACTAAGAAGGAGAAATGAATTCTGCATTCATGTATATATATCCTATTACAGTTTTTACCAACTGCTTACACACAAAATCGTTTCATGTCACAAGATTTTTGAAACCTCTCACTCAAAGTGCAAAACTACATGCCACATCTTCAAAACCATAAGCTATTTCTCAGACTTTGACTCAGTTTTCAATTGCATAAAACACTTTTTTCAAAACACTACACACAATTCTCTACCTAAAACACAAAGATCTATCCGGAAGTGACTTGCTTTCCTTTTCCAAACACAACCAATCAAAATGCTACACTTATTCACCAGGTCACACAGACACACTCTTCACATGTGCAAACACTAATTGCTTAACTGATCACTAACTAATCACTGCTTTACTTTAGTATAGATAGGCCTATAAATAGGTCAAAGGTCAGATTACCTGTTTTGAACAATTTATGCGGAGGAGTATGCAAGAGGAGTAGGAGGAAGAGGCAGGGGACAATGAGGAGGTGGAGGAGGAGGAGGAAGAGGAAGAAGAAGGGGAAGAAGAAGGGGAAGGGGAAGAGGAAGAGGAGGACGAGGGCAAATAAGAGAAGGAAGGAGAGCTATCTCTGATGAGATTAGGGCAACACTTGTTGATCATGTAATCAACCACGGTTTGACCATGAGAGAGGCTGGACTGAGAGTCCAGCCCAACTTGGCCAGACCCAGCTCGGAGAAGAGATGAAGCTTAGCACTGGGGACTGCACCCCTCCCCCCCCCTGCCAATTCCTGGACCGGGACCCCACACACAATTTATTGTATTCTACTGTAAAGAATATACTTTTGGTTTACGTAAATCTTTATAGTTTTGTTGTATGCTAATGTATACAACAGTAATGTTTGGCCTAATACTGTAATATACTAATATTTTCTGTTTCTACAATGCATTGGCGTTTCCGGTGTACTTGTTAGCACTCTCAGCAGATTACTTTCACTGTAGAACATTGTATTGAAATGTAGATATAAGCCTATGAAAGACCAAAGAGCTTAGATTTAGAACAGCAGTGTTTACATGGTATATAAAAAAATGTATTACAGTTTTTTCTGATTGCTTAAGCACATTTTTTGTAACTATTGGCTATTTTTGCTAAACTCTACACACAAATAAGAAAACCTTTCCCCCAATTATCAAAACATTGTAGTTCTCTTGCAAAAGCGAACACAGCTAGATTACAGTTTTTCTCAATTGCTAAAACACTAAACCCTATTGTCTGAACCAAATGCTCAGTTGCCTGAACCCACTGATTGAATCAATCACTCTTTTGGTAAAACCATAAGCAATTTTCACCTGTTTAGACACAACTTGCCAACACATTTTCATTGTGATGCACCCGTGCTGCATAATGGTGAGCACAGGTGACAAAAGTCAAACACAATTAAAGCACATGTGTCACCATTTGAACACAACAACTCAAAATTGATCACACTTGTGTCTAATGATGTGAGGGAACATATACAGTAAGCCAGTTCAGAGAGCACTGGTTTTGAGGCCCTACAATGAATAGAAATCTGAGAGGAAGAGTTTGTGTGAGAGGAGGTCGAGGAGGTCAGCGAAGACAAAGAACAGTATGAAATCAGAGCTACTGTGATTGACCATGTTCTTGTCCATGGTATGAGCATGAGGGAGGCTGGACAAAGGGTACAACCAAACATCAGCAGATTCACTGTGTCCACCATAATCCAAAGATTTAGAGAAGAGAATAGGGAATTACCTTTTTTTTGACATTATAGTAGAGTATGTAAATGTTGACAGCAATTACTGTATGACATACTATATACTGTACCACAGTATACTGTAAGTAAATATATGTTTCAGTTCATCACTGTACCAATGTACTGTAGTATTGTAATGGAGGCCTAGTATTCCATGTATATTTTTGTACTTTATTTTTTAGATGGGCTTACTGTACAAGTGGCAAACGCATAAGATTTCTGTTTGTTTTTACAAGTGCTACGTGTAAATGCACAAGATTTCTGTTTTGTCTTTTTGTACAAGTGCTAAATGCACAGAGTTTTTTTGTGTTTTGCAACATGCATTTATACAGTGAACAATAAACATTTATTTCTCCAGCTTCATGTCCTGAGCATTGTGTTTTCTATTTTTCTACGTAGTGTTTAGTGACTGTTCAGTAGTGTTTTTAATTTTGATTGACTCGGTGCACGATTTGACAACATAGTTCAGTTTTGAGCACAGATTGAACTGTTTTGAGGTGAAAGTTTGGTTTTGCAAGAAGAGTCTGATGTTTTGTGAATGTAGCTTGAAAATTGGGTATTGTGTTCACAGTTTAGAGAAAAGGAGAGCAGCTTTCAATAAATGTGTCTTAGCAATCGAGAAAAACTGTAACTCTTCACACCTTTGTAAAAATGGTGTTTTCGTATCAAACAGTAAACACAAGCCATCATCTACTAAGCACTCAATGTGCCAATTACACACTGATGGTAAGAATACAAAACACATCTGGCTTTTGCTTTCTTTGTGTACAGATGTCAATTTGAGGTCATACTTTTGTCATAGTGTCATGTAAACATACAAGGATCCAAACTTCAAGTATTGGTGTTTATTCACACTCATCAAAACCAAGACAAAGTCAGAACACAAAAAAGTAATTTCACATGTCGTCTTTCTGGGTCCGGCCACAAAATTCCGTCCACATCGCATGCGATATCCTCCAGTCCAAGGCACCGGGGAAAATATCTCTTGAATGCCGTATTCAGGCCTGACATGATGCCTGGTCAATATCTCCACATGCCTCCTCCATTGCCTGTAAAATGGCTACCTGTTGATGAGGATGACGGTCGTACAATTTCCAGCGCCAGGCAGAGAAGAACTCCTCGATGGGATTTAAGAATGGAGAGTATGGAGGGAGGTTGAGTGCCATGAAGAAGAATGGGTGGTCTGTGAACCAGTTGCGGACCAAAGCAGCCCTATGGAAACTAACATTGTCCCATATGATGACATATCGAGTATGCTCTGGTCTCTGAACAGTGAGCATGTCATGTAAGGTGTCCAGGAATGCAATAATGTGTGCAGTGTTGTACACTGGACGTGGAGGTAAAGAAGTTGGAGGGAGTGAAGAAGAAGTTGGAGAAAGATGATGTGGAGGTGATGAAGTTGGAGGAAGATGATGTGGAGGTGATGAAGTTGGAGGAAGATGATGTGGAGGTGAAGAAGTTGGAGGGAGTGAAGAAGTAGTTGGAGGAAGATGATGTGGAGGTGATGAAGTTGGAGGAAGATGATGTGGAGGTGAAGAAGTTGGAGGAAGATGATGTGGAGATGAAGAAGTTGGAGGAAGATGATGTGGAGGTGAAGAATTTCTCCAACTTTTTCACCTCCACGTCCTCTCCCTCTAACTTCATCACGTCATCTTCCTCCAACTTCTTCACCTCCACGTCCTCTCCCTCGGCATCCTCTGATTCTCACTCTTCTCACTCTTCCTGCTCCTTCCATTGTACTCCACACAGACAGCTTACCTGTGGCTTATTTATAGTGCTTAGGCTGATTGCAAAGTGAACTAATTATCTAAAACAGTTTTCACATCTGAAAGTGTGCCAGACAGTTGGCAAAATAGTGTAAATAATAGCCATACATGTTTATAATTTTGCTAGGAGTGTGTTGGAAATTTGGTAATTGAGTGTAAGCAGTGAGTTGTGTTTAAAGTTCTGCAAAAAGAGTGTTGTGCAGTGAATTGTGCCTACAGTTTTGCAAAGTGTGTGTTACAAAATTGCAAACTGAGTGCAAAGCAGTGTTTGTGCTTTTAGTTTTGCAAACTCGGTGAGTGGTTTTGCTATACGTATTAATAGTTTTAGAAATTGTGCTACAAGAATCACGATTAGCGCTTAAGCATTCAGAAACAAACTGTATTATGAAAGAAGTGTTTGCCATTTGATGCAAATGCTTCATTCTAACATGTGTTTATGGCATTTTGAATGCAGTGTTGCATTTTGAAGGAGATGTGAGGCATTTTGCATTTTGTGTGTGCAGTTTTGAGAATTGTGTGTAGAGTTTTGAAAAAAGGAGACTTAGTTTTGAAAACATGTGTAAGCAGTTGGTAAAAACTGTATATATCCCCTTGAGAATTGTACGAACAATGTATACAATCTCAAGTTGTCTTTTATTTTGTGTTTGATCAATGTTGTTTGGGAACTCTGATGAAATGATGTTTCAAGCTTTGCAAACTATGATTAACCAACAGAATGTGTGGCATATTTGATATCCACAACCTGGTACTGGGAAGATTACAGTTTTTTACAGTCGCTAGGACCCATTTTTCAATACTTAAGTCACTTTTTCAAAACTCTTCACACAGTTCTCCTAACCAACTTTCAGCTCGGCACAGCAGTTCATTTCACATTCAAAATGCACTAAAACTACCAAATCACTTCATACATATCTCAAATCAACACATTCTTCTATAACACTAGCAAAGGTTGACAGCCAACAAACACACTTTATCACCCACAAAACAATAACATAAAAAACACTAACAACAGGTAACTTTATTCAATGTTTTCTTACGAGAGGTTCTCTCGTATTGCGTAAGCTAGCTTACGCTACGGGAAAGATTCCATCTTTCTGAGAAATTGAAGCCAAAAAATTATCCTATAATTTTGTATCCATTGTCAACGCAGTTCAGCTGCAGCAGACCATGAGAGGGCTAGCTAGCCGCTCATTGGTTCGCTCACGGAGAACTGCTTAAGCCTATGAGGGAGCGCGGATGAACCCGCGACCAATGAGAGTCTGACTCGCTCTCATTACGTCACCACCCGCCGAAACGGGCGTGGACGAGACTATAAATACCCCGAAATAGGCTGAGTAATCTGATTTTTTCATCCTTCAGCGACGCACCTGCATCTGCTGATCCTGAGAGAGAAGCCGCCGTCGTCGAAAAGGCACCTTCTAGCGAGCGTTTGGAAGACTGAGGAAGCCGGCCGTCTTCGCCACCTTCAGCCGTCCTGTGAGCTAGCGCCATCCGACGGAGTGTATCCTTTACTCAGAGTTTCCTATTTGTATCTAAAAGAGCGAGCGTCTTTTTAAAGATGTCTCGGAATTCCTGCGGCTCCTGCCGCGCTCCTCTCGAGGCTGGGGACCGCCACGTCATCTGCGCCCTCTGCCTCGGACCGGAGCACGCCGAAGTCGCCCTCGCCGATGGCGGCTGCGACTTCTGTGATACAATGCCTATGTTGACCCTGCGGGCTCGACTGTTGGCCGCTAAAAGCGCTCCCAAGCCACCTCTGTCTGCGCCGCGGAAGAAGAAACGCCGCGCTCAGAGGCCGCCGGAGCCCCAGCAAGAAGCGTTCATTCCACCGGAGCCTGTAGCCTCCCGCTCTCCTTCTCCGCCGCTTCCGGACGAACAGTTGCCGCCGAGTGGCCGCTCTGTTGCCTCCGATGACGCCGCGGACATCAAGGACTCATGTTCGCTTCTCGCTTCCGACAGTGAGGATTGGTCCGGTTCTCAGGTCTCCTCGAACCGCGAATCTTCCAGGACTCGCGCTGGCATTGAAGAGGAACTAATGCGCCTCCTCACACAGGCCGTCGAGCGCCTCGGTCTCGATTGGTCTCCTCCCCCCGAGCAGACCATCAACCGCATGGACGGCAGCTATTTCCGCCAGCGCTCGACTCCCGCTGCCAAACGGGCTGCGCCCTTCCTGCCCGAGCTGCACGCTGAGCTCTCAAAGTCCTGGAATGCCCCGCTCTCTGCCAGGTCTAGCTCTGATTCTTCCACCCCGCTCCGCGTTGTGGACGGAGCCGCAGAGAAGGGCTACCTCACCATCCCGTCTGTTGAACACTTGGTCGCTGCACACTTATGCCCGCCCTCTGCTAGATGGCGCTCATCACCTGTGCTTCCCTCAAAAGCCTGCAGAGCGACTTCAAGTTTTCACGGCCGCGCATATTCAGCCGCCGGCCAGACGGCGTCTGCACTCCACTCGATGTCCGTGCTACAAATTCTGCAAGGCGATTTGCTGCGTGAGTGGGATGAGAGCGGAAAGAACCCCCCCTATGTCGCGGATTTGAGGAGCGCCACGGACCTTGCCCTTCGCGCCACAAAGTCTGCTGCTCTAGCCCTGGGGAAATGCATGGCCGCCATCTGCGTGTCTGAGAGACAACTATGGCTCACTCTCGCCGACATGGGAGATTCCGAGCGCGCCGCCTTTCTCAACGCCCCGCTCTCTCCAGCCGGCCTCTTCGGATCTGCTGTCACGGGTATCGTCGACCGCTTCTCCGAAGTGCAGAAAGCTTCGCAGGCCATGAACCTCTTCCTGCCTCGTCGCGCTAGCTCCTCTGCAGGCCGCCCACGTGATCAGCCTCCTGCACGAGCCCCACCCCAGCGCACAGCTCAGCACAACCAGACTGCTCAGCGACGCCAGGGCGGCCGCCCGCGTTCCCGCTCTGACAGCCGTCACAGGCCGCCGCCTCCTCGAGGGCCTCGGCCTAGAATCACGCTGAAACCTGAGCAACCAAAGTCTGCCTAGCACAGCTGAGAAGAAAAAGACGGCGCTCTCCCGCTGCGGCCGGACCGCCGTCAAAGATTTGCCCTCTGTTAGTCCCCGCCCAGGCGGTTACTACAGCAGAGTTTTCTGCCATAACCAAGCCGGTCTCCCTTCCCGCTTGCATGAGCACAAACGCCGTTTTTACGGCGACCCAGAGAAATCTCGAAAAGAGCATAAAAGCCTCTTGTGTACGAAATGTGCCCACAACACTGTGTTCACTCATACACAAAAGCACTTCAGTTCCCCTGTCTCACACAGAGTCCACTCTCATAAAGCGGGCCAAGCCCCCTCGAGTCTCAGAGTGCATAAGCGCGCCCACAAGCCCGTGTGCGCGTCCCACCTCTGTTCACTCTGTTACAGGGCCCTTAAGCTCCTCTCCAAGTGTAAGTCCCGCTGTTACAAGCACTATCAGCGCGCTCACGCAGCCCGCGAAGTGCGGCAATGGGGACCATGTAGCCATTCACCCCCTAGCGTCACGCTTCAAAGCGTGGGAAGCTATTCCGGGAATCTCCCAGTGGGTGTTAAACACAATAAAGCTAGGCTATCGCTTACAGTTTCGTCGCCGCCCTCCTCGCTTCCGAGCGCGGCTAGAAACTACTGTGAACCCAGAAGCAGTGTCACTGCTCCGTTCAGAGATAGCAAGTCTGTTGTGCAAGAAGGCTATAGAGAGGGTGCCTCTGGCTATGAGCGAGTCGGGGTTCTACGGCCGTTATTTTCTTGTCCCCAAGAAAGACAGCGGTCTCAGACCAATATTAGACCTCAGATCTCTGAACAAAGCTCTCATAAAGAGACCGTTCAAAATGCTCACTATCAGAAAACTCCTCGCGCATGTGTGCCAGGGGGACTGGCTCATATCACTAGATCTGAAGGATGCATACTTCCAGATCCAGATAAATCCCCTTCACAGGCCATTCTTACGTTTCGCCTTCGAAGGCCAGGTTTATCAATACACCGTCCTACCGTTCGGCCTATTGTTGTAGAAATTTTAATAGTCATTTATTCCTAATCTATTCAATGTGTAAAAGTATATGTGTGTACGTGCTTGTGCGTGACGTTTCAGGAATATATGGGACAGGACATCTCGACCTTAGGAATGGTCAAATTTGGCTGGTTTATTCCAGTACCAGTTTGGGTTATTAAGTAGAAACTGAACAGAAGTGGGGGCCTTTTCTGGGTGGAAAAGTACAGCGAGTGAGAAGGAACCTTGAAAAGAGTATAAAAGCTGTCTCATGTCTTCCTGGTGCGCGCCACTCACTTCACAGAATGTAACAGCTGTGATGGCGACTGGGCCTTCTTGCAAGAATAAATATTTCTCTTTTTATTAATTTGACTCTGAGTGTCTCTTACGCAGTGATGATGTTTAACAGAAGTTTTTGCCACAACATTTGGTGTCAGAGTGGGATTCCTTGGCAGTGCCTCCTGGACCTGAGAGCGGACGGTGTTTGGCCACCTGGACTGAGCAGTTCCAGCTCTACCTCGTAAGTTTCAGAGAGAGGGGCCGACCGCTATCAGGGCCAGGAGAAGCTCCACTGGAATCAGATGAAAACGAACCCGTGGCAACTCAAGACATCTCTGGTAAGAGACGGCTAAAATATTTTTCTTATGGGCTAAAATATTTTTCAAAGTGAAACTGAACCATACTGGCTGAGGGCTGTTTCTGTGGTACGTAATCTGAGATTAATTGAGATCTATATATAGATCAAGAAATTTCAAACAGATACGAGGGAAAATAATCTGAGATTAATTGAGGTCTGTGACAGATCAAGAAATTTCAAGCAGATAAATAATCTGGGATTAATTGAGAACTGTGACAGATCAAGAGATTTCAAACAGATAGGTAACCTGAAAATGAGTTGTTCCACCACGGAGCAATTTGTTTTTAGGTGCTGAGGCTAATTAGGGGGAACCAGAACAATCGTAACAGATTTTTTGGTAAACCATAGTTAGGAGGGCACTAATAGTGCAACCCGACCGATTTGGGTTAAAAGAAAAGAATCGGGTTTGTTGGGGACGCCTAACAGACTAAAGAAAACGCGCGTTGAAGAGAAATCCACAGAGAACAGAGAAGCAGCAGTATGGGGATGTCTCAAAAGCAAGCTTGCGAAATTTGGTACACCGGTGTTTTGTCAAATGAGATCAAATTAAGGGCAGAAATGTATGATATTGAGCGCCACAAGATTAAAGGTGGTGCGGGAATCAGTTGAACAGAGCAGTGAGAAACAAAAGTGTCTGCGTTCAATGTGTGTAAAAAATGTGAACAGATAAGGAAATGTTGGCTTGAAGATAAAATGTCGAACTGCCAGGAGAAATAAGGGTTTTTACTTCTTCATCCAGTAAATGGATGCATGACATTAGATGTCTATAGAACTTAAAGTTATACGATAAGGATTGAAGTAGCAAGCAGCAATAAGGCTGTCTGTGTGAAATAGAGTGATAGAGTGATAGAAAAAGAGAGAACTGTAAGTGAGAAATTTGATGGAAGAGGGAAGTGAAGGGAAAACAAGAAGGTTGGTGTGTGAGAGATGTTTATGTGGGGATTGTGCAAACAATCATGTACTGGTTAGATAATGAAGGAACTGGCATGTTTGAGAAAAGAAAGGAGAGGATACAGAATGAAAATGGCATGTAGGGGAAGATTGAGATGAAATATAGTAGGGAAAAAACTATATGTGATGAAAATAAAATGTCTGACAGAATGGAAGTCAAATTAACTGTTTAATTGGTATGAAAATACAGTTTTAGAATAAAATAAGGCATTGTATGATTGACAGGAATTAACATGACATGAATGTTTTAAGCAGTATGGGGAACAATTCAATATTTTTTTATGGTAAAATAAAGATTGAAATTAGGTTTAGTTTTAGTTTGACAAACATTGTTTTTGAACCTAAGGGGTCTAATGGGGGTAGTGAAAGGAATGGATTTACCATCCATCTTCGTTTATTATGAAAGGATAATAGCAAATTAGTAAAATGTAAAGACAGCTATGTCCAAAGATTCTGGAAATCAATCATGCCAATAATAATGATGAAGATTTTGATTCGGCTATTGTTGTATCTGCCACTGGTGGACTGTAAAAGAATATGGAGCACTGCTTATCAGTGGCTCTGTTTGCATTCCTCAATGGAACACTCTGCTTCAAGGGTGTGCAGTAAGTTAGAGCAGATGGAGAGTGTTTAAATTGTGGTCAGCAGGACCATTTAACATGTAACTGTAAATGCTCACTGAGAAGGGGTTTGAAAATGTGATAGTGACACATTTCTGGTAATAATGTGGGTTTGAAAGTAGATCAGTGTTTAAGTGACGATATTAACATTTCGTCTGAGAAAGAATAAGAAAAAAAAAAAAAACAAGGTCAAAAGATTGAAGTCTTAAAGTGAATCCTTTGAAAATATCTATAATAGTAATTATTATAAGTGAATTGATGAATACAGTTTGATGTAAAATTAATGACTCCAACAAATGGGAGTTGCAGAAAGGTAACTAAAAGTATGATTGTGTTTTAATGCAACATTTTGGAAAAGGATTCAGGTAATATAGAGAGACTAATCTCACAGATGATTTATAATAACTACAAAAGATGTATCACAAGCAGAGAGTACTAGCCTCGTCAAAGTTAGTGTGAATCCTAATTGGAGATTGATAAACTCCTAGGAAAAAAAAAGAAAAAACTTTGAAGACATATTAAGCTATGGTAATTGAGAACTTGACAATTAAAATTGAGATGAAATGTGAAATGTTATTGAGAACTAGAATAATTATTTAAGATCAAATAAGCAGAAGCAGTTGGTTACTGAATTAACAGTTGATAAATGTAAAATGTGTAGAAAGGCATCTGATTAAACAAACAGCTTGAAAACTGTTGACCATGAAAGAACTAGAAGCTGATGTTTTGCTTTTAAAAGATAAGTTTGTTATTGGCTGTAATGAAACAGGTTGCTTATCTGAATCTGATGTCTGCTGTGGCTGTAAACGGCCAGTACGACAGACACATTTGAGTGGAAATCTGTAATGTCTAAATAAAGACAACTATAAAATTATGTTTATTTGGAAACAAATGTCATTTCTGGCAAAGATGCCTTAAGCTGGGATAGTTAAAAGATTATAGATAAAAGTTTAATGATTTTGTTGAAGTTAGAAGTTTATGAGAGAACAGTGTACCAATCCTGAGTGCCTCAGAGTCTCTCTCAGTCAATTTCAGCTAACAGGCTGTTATCTGACCCTGTGTCATAAGTAATAATAAGCTATTTATAGTAAAAGCACAGTGTCTCAGTTGAAAAAATCAGACACAGAGATGTAAAGAAACCATTGCCATTAAGAGGGCAATTTGTATTGGTGAATGTTTTAAATGTAAGACTGAACGACTTTAAAGAAGTCTTTATAATAATAATGCAGATCTTAAAAGATAGAAATAACATTTTTGATTATTTTATTTTAGGACCAGTAACTTCTTTGTCTTATCTTAAGTCTCCACCATTGAAACAGGCCCGATGGCTACGGCTACAGATGTACAGTAACAGTACACTGAATGTATGGTTGTGAACTAAATTCACTGAGGATAATCTAAGAAGCTAGGTTGATGATTTTAAGATGGTGATTAAATACTGCTGTTATTAACCTGTCTCCCTGTGAACACTATTAGGCAATCAGAATGGCTCTGGTGACTCTTGAACGTGCCTTTCCTAAGCTCCAGAAAGCAGCTGAGTTCTGTTAAAGGAAACTGATTGTGTGATGGGAGAGAGCGGTCACCAGTTTGTGAGCGGGTACCAGTGTGTACGTGGCTACTCAATGACAGGATGATCTTCCTGGCCAGGGGACAGCCTTACGCAGGGGGTCACGGACATTGGGCACCTCAGGACGGGGGGTGTGGTACATGCAAGAAAGGTATGAGAGTTGAGCGCTGACTACTGGAGGCCACTGGGGTCAGCAGAGCATTGAGAGGTGAGATGCGCTGTGACGAGTTGCGGCAGTCTGACCCAAGAGAATGTGAGTTCCTCTATACCACTTGCCAGAAGAAACCGCATAATCGTACGCTTGTTTTTCATTGTGACAAGTGTCTGCAATTAAGCCAGGGGGACAACACCCAGAAGAGGAAAATTATAGATAAAGAGCTATGGGGGAGTTCAAGAGCCACCTGAAACATGAGGGGATTGCCATTATTTGTGATGGGAGACAGGAACAAAACTTTTTATGTATTGGCTGCCTCATGGGCAAGAATAAGAAAATTTATAGAAGTGTTGATTTTGAACTAATGTGTTTATAACATAGTTTTAACTCCACGTCCTCTCCCTCTAACTTCATCACGTCATCTTCCTCCAACTTCTTCACCTCCACGTCCTCTCCCTCGGCATCCTCTGATTCTCACTCTTCTCACTCTTCCTGCTCCTTCCATTGTACTCCACACAGACAGCTTACCTGTGGCTTATTTATAGTGCTTAGGCTGATTGCAAAGTGAACTAATTATCTAAAACAGTTTTCACATCTGAAAGTGTGCCAGACAGTTGGCAAAATAGTGTAAATAATAGCCATACATGTTTATAATTTTGCTAGGAGTGTGTTGGAAATTTGGTAATTGAGTGTAAGCAGTGAGTTGTGTTTAAAGTTCTGCAAAAAGAGTGTTGTGCAGTGAATTGTGCCTACAGTTTTGCAAAGTGTGTGTTACAAAATTGCAAACTGAGTGCAAAGCAGTGTTTGTGCTTTTAGTTTTGCAAACTCGGTGAGTGGTTTTGCTATACGTATTAATAGTTTTAGAAATTGTGCTACAAGAATCACGATTAGCGCTTAAGCATTCAGAAACAAACTGTATTATGAAAGAAGTGTTTGCCATTTGATGCAAATGCTTCATTCTAACATGTGTTTATGGCATTTTGAATGCAGTGTTGCATTTTGAAGGAGATGTGAGGCATTTTGCATTTTGTGTGTGCAGTTTTGAGAATTGTGTGTAGAGTTTTGAAAAAAGGAGACTTAGTTTTGAAAACATGTGTAAGCAGTTGGTAAAAACTGTATATATCCCCTTGAGAATTGTACGAACAATGTATACAATCTCAAGTTGTCTTTTATTTTGTGTTTGATCAATGTTGTTTGGGAACTCTGATGAAATGATGTTTCAAGCTTTGCAAACTATGATTAACCAACAGAATGTGTGGCATATTTGATATCCACAACCTGGTACTGGGAAGATTACAGTTTTTTACAGTCGCTAGGACCCATTTTTCAATACTTAAGTCACTTTTTCAAAACTCTTCACACAGTTCTCCTAACCAACTTTCAGCTCGGCACAGCAGTTCATTTCACATTCAAAATGCACTAAAACTACCAAATCACTTCATACATATCTCAAATCAACACATTCTTCTATAACACTAGCAAAGGTTGACAGCCAACAAACACACTTTATCACCCACAAAACAATAACATAAAAAACACTAACAACAGGTAACTTTATTCAATGTTTTCTTACGAGAGGTTCTCTCGTATTGCGTAAGCTAGCTTACGCTACGGGAAAGATTCCATCTTTCTGAGAAATTGAAGCCAAAAAATTATCCTATAATTTTGTATCCATTGTCAACGCAGTTCAGCTGCAGCAGACCATGAGAGGGCTAGCTAGCCGCTCATTGGTTCGCTCACGGAGAACTGCTTAAGCCTATGAGGGAGCGCGGATGAACCCGCGACCAATGAGAGTCTGACTCGCTCTCATTACGTCACCACCCGCCGAAACGGGCGTGGACGAGACTATAAATACCCCGAAATAGGCTGAGTAATCTGATTTTTTCATCCTTCAGCGACGCACCTGCATCTGCTGATCCTGAGAGAGAAGCCGCCGTCGTCGAAAAGGCACCTTCTAGCGAGCGTTTGGAAGACTGAGGAAGCCGGCCGTCTTCGCCACCTTCAGCCGTCCTGTGAGCTAGCGCCATCCGACGGAGTGTATCCTTTACTCAGAGTTTCCTATTTGTATCTAAAAGAGCGAGCGTCTTTTTAAAGATGTCTCGGAATTCCTGCGGCTCCTGCCGCGCTCCTCTCGAGGCTGGGGACCGCCACGTCATCTGCGCCCTCTGCCTCGGACCGGAGCACGCCGAAGTCGCCCTCGCCGATGGCGGCTGCGACTTCTGTGATACAATGCCTATGTTGACCCTGCGGGCTCGACTGTTGGCCGCTAAAAGCGCTCCCAAGCCACCTCTGTCTGCGCCGCGGAAGAAGAAACGCCGCGCTCAGAGGCCGCCGGAGCCCCAGCAAGAAGCGTTCATTCCACCGGAGCCTGTAGCCTCCCGCTCTCCTTCTCCGCCGCTTCCGGACGAACAGTTGCCGCCGAGTGGCCGCTCTGTTGCCTCCGATGACGCCGCGGACATCAAGGACTCATGTTCGCTTCTCGCTTCCGACAGTGAGGATTGGTCCGGTTCTCAGGTCTCCTCGAACCGCGAATCTTCCAGGACTCGCGCTGGCATTGAAGAGGAACTAATGCGCCTCCTCACACAGGCCGTCGAGCGCCTCGGTCTCGATTGGTCTCCTCCCCCCGAGCAGACCATCAACCGCATGGACGGCAGCTATTTCCGCCAGCGCTCGACTCCCGCTGCCAAACGGGCTGCGCCCTTCCTGCCCGAGCTGCACGCTGAGCTCTCAAAGTCCTGGAATGCCCCGCTCTCTGCCAGGTCTAGCTCTGATTCTTCCACCCCGCTCCGCGTTGTGGACGGAGCCGCAGAGAAGGGCTACCTCACCATCCCGTCTGTTGAACACTTGGTCGCTGCACACTTATGCCCGCCCTCTGCTAGATGGCGCTCATCACCTGTGCTTCCCTCAAAAGCCTGCAGAGCGACTTCAAGTTTTCACGGCCGCGCATATTCAGCCGCCGGCCAGACGGCGTCTGCACTCCACTCGATGTCCGTGCTACAAATTCTGCAAGGCGATTTGCTGCGTGAGTGGGATGAGAGCGGAAAGAACCCCCCCTATGTCGCGGATTTGAGGAGCGCCACGGACCTTGCCCTTCGCGCCACAAAGTCTGCTGCTCTAGCCCTGGGGAAATGCATGGCCGCCATCTGCGTGTCTGAGAGACAACTATGGCTCACTCTCGCCGACATGGGAGATTCCGAGCGCGCCGCCTTTCTCAACGCCCCGCTCTCTCCAGCCGGCCTCTTCGGATCTGCTGTCACGGGTATCGTCGACCGCTTCTCCGAAGTGCAGAAAGCTTCGCAGGCCATGAACCTCTTCCTGCCTCGTCGCGCTAGCTCCTCTGCAGGCCGCCCACGTGATCAGCCTCCTGCACGAGCCCCACCCCAGCGCACAGCTCAGCACAACCAGACTGCTCAGCGACGCCAGGGCGGCCGCCCGCGTTCCCGCTCTGACAGCCGTCACAGGCCGCCGCCTCCTCGAGGGCCTCGGCCTAGAATCACGCTGAAACCTGAGCAACCAAAGTCTGCCTAGCACAGCTGAGAAGAAAAAGACGGCGCTCTCCCGCTGCGGCCGGACCGCCGTCAAAGATTTGCCCTCTGTTAGTCCCCGCCCAGGCGGTTACTACAGCAGAGTTTTCTGCCATAACCAAGCCGGTCTCCCTTCCCGCTTGCATGAGCACAAACGCCGTTTTTACGGCGACCCAGAGAAATCTCGAAAAGAGCATAAAAGCCTCTTGTGTACGAAATGTGCCCACAACACTGTGTTCACTCATACACAAAAGCACTTCAGTTCCCCTGTCTCACACAGAGTCCACTCTCATAAAGCGGGCCAAGCCCCCTCGAGTCTCAGAGTGCATAAGCGCGCCCACAAGCCCGTGTGCGCGTCCCACCTCTGTTCACTCTGTTACAGGGCCCTTAAGCTCCTCTCCAAGTGTAAGTCCCGCTGTTACAAGCACTATCAGCGCGCTCACGCAGCCCGCGAAGTGCGGCAATGGGGACCATGTAGCCATTCACCCCCTAGCGTCACGCTTCAAAGCGTGGGAAGCTATTCCGGGAATCTCCCAGTGGGTGTTAAACACAATAAAGCTAGGCTATCGCTTACAGTTTCGTCGCCGCCCTCCTCGCTTCCGAGCGCGGCTAGAAACTACTGTGAACCCAGAAGCAGTGTCACTGCTCCGTTCAGAGATAGCAAGTCTGTTGTGCAAGAAGGCTATAGAGAGGGTGCCTCTGGCTATGAGCGAGTCGGGGTTCTACGGCCGTTATTTTCTTGTCCCCAAGAAAGACAGCGGTCTCAGACCAATATTAGACCTCAGATCTCTGAACAAAGCTCTCATAAAGAGACCGTTCAAAATGCTCACTATCAGAAAACTCCTCGCGCATGTGTGCCAGGGGGACTGGCTCATATCACTAGATCTGAAGGATGCATACTTCCAGATCCAGATAAATCCCCTTCACAGGCCATTCTTACGTTTCGCCTTCGAAGGCCAGGTTTATCAATACACCGTCCTACCGTTCGGCCTATCCTTGGCACCCCGTACGTTCACGAAGTGCATGGATACGGCGCTCGCCCCCCTGCGGAGTCAGGGGCTGCGAATACTAAACTACTTGGACGACTGGCTGATTCTGGCACAATCTCAGAAAGAGTTACTGTCTCATCGTACAGTTCTCCTCGACCATCTGAAAGCTTTGGGCCTCTCTGTCAACTGGACAAAGAGCGTACTACAACCCAGTCAGACTATCTCCTTCTTGGGTATAGAGCTGGACTCGGTCACGATGACGGCGCGTCTGTCGACGCAGCGCGCGCACCGTGTGCAGCGTCTCGCCGCATCTTTTCAGATGAACAGACTCACGCCTTTGAAAACTTTTCAGAGAGCGTTGGGTTGTATGGCCTCAGCCTCCGCGGTACTCCAGCTGGGGTTACTGCGCATGCGCCCGCTTCAGCTCTTGTTGAAGAGCCGTGTGTCTTACCGAGCGTGGACCTCAGGCCACCAGCTGATAAAGGTAACGCAGACTTGTATTACAGCTATGCAGCCATGGTCAGTGGCAGAATGGTTTCAGCGCGGCGTTTCCATGGGGACAGTTTCATGCCGAAAAGTCATCTCGACAGACGCCTCCAACACGGGGTGGGGGGCGGTCTGCGAGGGCTCACCGGCCTTCGGCCCCTGGTCAGCTCAAGAGAGCCTCCTACACATAAACTGTTTGGAGATGTTGGCGGTCGAGAACGCGCTCAGGCGGTTTCTCCCGTGCATTCAGGGCCACCACGTGCTGATCCGTTCGGACAATATGGCCGTGGTCTCCTATCTAAACCGTCAGGGTGGAGTCAGATCCAGGAATCTTTTCCAGCTGACAGAACGCTACCTAGTTTGGTCTCAGTGTCACCTGCTCTCGCTCAGAGCGACGCACGTGCCGGGACAGCTGAACGACGGTCCAGACAGCCTGTCCAGGAACCCCATTCCCCCGGGGAATGGTCCCTGCATCCTCTTACAGTCCAGAAACTGTGGCGTCTATTCGGCAGAGCAGAGGTGGACCTCTTCGCCTCGGCGGAGAACACCCACTGCCCAATATTTTTCCAATATTTTTCTCAAGGAGCGAGGACGCGCTAGCCCAAACCTGGCCCAGCCGCCCGCTTTATGCTTTCCCTCCGGTCTCTCTGCTACCACAGGTGCTCCAGAGAAGCGCAGCACTCGGTGCTCCTCATAGCCCCGCACTGGGAGGGTCAGACTTGGTTTCCGGAGCTCACGCAGCTGTCACAGACAGCGCCGTGGCCCATTCCAGTCAGAGCAGATCTCCTCTCCCAAGCTCGCGGCTCGATCTGGCATCCCCACCCAGAGCGCTGGGCGCTACAACGCGTGGGTGATCAACAACTACCCGTTGCTTTGCCAGAGGGAGTGTTAAACACGATCATACAAGCTAGAGCGGCTTCTACCAGAAGGCTCTATGCGTCAAAATGGTCTGTGTTCTCAAAGTGGTGCACCGAAAAGGGTCTGGACCCACGGTTATGCGAGGTTCCCTCCTTGCTAAATTTTCTCCAAGAGATGCTGGACAAGGGCAGATCCCCATCCACTCTTAAGGTATATGTGGCAGCCGTCGCAGCGTTTGCTGAACCCCGGCGCGGCCAGTCACTGGGCAAAGACGGGCTGGTAGTCCGCTTCCTCAGGGGAGCTAGAAGGATGAACCCCCCTCGCCCCCCTTCGGTGCCGATTTGGGACCTTTCCATAGTTCTTGATGCTATGAAAGCTCCCCCATTCGAACCGTTAAGCACCGTGGACCTAAAGTACCTGTCGCTTAAGACCGTTTTTCTACTCGCGCTCGCGTCAGTAAAACGGGTGGGAGACCTGCACGCGCTGTCCACCAGCGCGTCCTGTCTTGAGTTTGGACCTAATGACTCCTTAGTCGTTCTCAAACCTAGGCATGGCTATGTTCCCAAAGCGATTGGCACCCCGTTCAGGGCACAAGTTATATCCCTATCGGCTCTGCCTGCTTCCGATAGCGAATCAGATTCTAATCTCCTATGTCCGGTCAGGGCCCTGAGATTATATGTTACTCGCACTGCTCCGGTCAGACGATCCGAGCAGCTTTTTGTTTCGTTCGGCGGGCGCACCAAAGGGTTGGCCGCCTCGAAACAGTCCCTATCCAGATGGATTGTTGATGCCATTGCAGCAGCATACGCATCAAAAGACCTGCCATGCCCTCTGGGCATCAGGGCTCATTCCACTAGAGGCATGGCCTCGTCGTGGGCATGGTCCAGCGGAATTTCCATTCACGATATTTGCGTGGCAGCGGGATGGGCTTCCCCCTCCACCTTTGTCAGATTTTACAATCTGGAAGTACCCGCCTTGCAGGCTAAACTACTAGCAGTCTAGTATGTTTCAGCTCTTCTGGTTGAGCTGCACTATAGGAGGTTAATTACACAGACCGAGTTCGCTCTGTCCCTCTCTTTAATGTGCTTATGTACTACACAATCACCGGCCCGCTCCGCTGGCCTTTTGTCACAGGTACATATATTTATTCCCACTTACGGAGTTCCCCGGGGTGCCCCGCGGGACTGATAGTGGATGCTTAGCACGCACGGCGTTGACCAGGGGTTCCCGTAGCGTAAGCTAGCTTACGCAATACGAGAGAACCTCTCGTAAGAGAACGAATCGGTTACCTAACGTAACCTCGGTTCTCTCTAGATGAGGGAACGAGTATTGCGTTCCTGGCCGTGCTTGTGCTACTGGCGATTTTCGCTTCAGTATTGAAAAAACCAGATTATTCAGCCTATTTCGGGGTATTTATAGTCTCGTCCACGCCCGTTTCGGCGGGTGGTGACGTAATGAGCGAGTCAGACTCTCATTGGTCGCGGGTTCATCCGCGCTCCCTCATAGGCTTAAGCAGTTCTCCGTGAGCGAACCGATGAGCGGCTAGCTAGCCCTCTCATGGTCTGCTGCAGCTGAACTGCGTTGACAATGGATACAAAATTATAGGATAATTTTTTGGCTTCAATTTCTCAGAAAGATGGAATCTTTCCCGTAGCGTAAGCTAGCTTACGCAATACTCGTTCTCTCATCTAGAGAGAACCGAGGTTACGTTAGGTAACCGATTCGTTTTCCTTTGTAAATGCTTTCTTTCTTCTACCTCTCTACTGTTTAGAATTCACTGCAATATATGTTACTAGAATGAATCAGACATCATGCAGTTGTTATATTTTATGTTTTTGGAGTAATTCCAAAGTACAACAATTTGTATACACACCATCCACCGATACAGATACAATAGGAATCAGCTGTGGTTGGTCCAATTGTTTTTATGCCATTTAATTTTTAGATTCTAAATATATTTCATTACAATACTGTAGAAATGTGGCAAAATGCTGTCTTATAATTATTCAGTTTTGTATTATGTTATTGTTTTGAACATAAGTTTAACAGTTTTGAAAACAGTATGTAAGCATGTGCAAATTGGCCTGTAGGTACACAGAGTTTTGACGGTTGTTGTGTCAAAGTGAGAAAAGAATTAATGTAATTTGAAAGATGTAGTCATTGAATGCATTTTGTGCCAAAGCAATGATAAATGATCCACAGATTAGCCCACATATACTTCTGTTGTGCTCACTGTGTGAAGAGTTTTGAAAAAGTGACTTAAGTATTGAAAAATGGGTCCTAGCGACTGTAAAAAACTGTAAGATGACTGAGTAAATTATATGTCGATAACAACAACATATGAATAGTACCAGGACGTTTCATAGTTTTCTTCATAAGTTTCTCTCATCCCCCCCCCCACTCACATGCACGCAAGGAGCTCTGTCTCGTAAACAAAGAGCAATACCAGGTCAGATCTTTATTTCTCTTCTTTTTTTGTTTTCCGTAGTCGACTCTGTTCACTTCCACGAAGTGAAATGAACTTAGCCGAACTATTTCCGATGGTAATGTTACCTTTAAAGACTTTAAACCTCTGTTCGACACGCGCGGCAAGCCGCGCCACGTGACGCTTGCACACAAAGGACTCCGCTCACGCACGTGGCCAGACCGGGCCGTTCAGGAATGCAGCGACACAGCGAGACCCATAAACTTGTGCAAGTATATCTTTTTATAGAGCTTCTAAGAAGCCTTAAGATGATGCTTTCATGTTGTGACAGAAAGGTGAATGTCTGGAGAAATTGTACCAATGCTCTCTCTCTCCCCCTCCCTCTCTCTTCTCTCACTCTCTCACACACTCACTCGCTCTCACATGTGTTTCCATTGTCCAAACTCTATGCATTTCTCGTTCATCGATGTCTTATCGTGTTTTGTTGTTTATTATGTTTGTAAATATTTTATCCCATGTAACCATAGTAAATACATAAGTAGTTCTGCCCTATTAAATTCATTATATTCATTTGATTGATGTACTGCCTCTTTGCTCATATTTCGGGTCCCTGAAATGACTAGGTCAAAGCTACGAGCTTTATAAATTAAAGATACTTTAAAGAGTATTTGTTTATAGGGCAGGAAATCCAATTCTTGTGGCCACAGAATTGCTTTTCCTGAAATCCTATAAAGATGACATTGTGGACCCCCACAATATTATTCTGACAATTGAGCTAATTAATTTTGCCTGTTTTGTAAGACATGGTCCCAGAGTCGGCTCCAGAGCAGATCTACTGGAGGGGCATTGGGTCATCAGCGGGGGGCACTGCCGTTTGAGAAATATTTTGACGCAAAACGAAACACCTTATTATTATTATTATTATTATTAATTATTATTTGCGAATTTCCCCACCACTTTTTGCCAGGGTCGATATTGTCACCACCACTTTTAAACATCTTGCGGTACGGATGTACCAATACAAATAAATAAAACATCCAGTTAACTAGCAGAGCATTCATTTGTTATCTATAAGAGACGATCTAGCACGCTGAAATGTATTGTTTTTGAAATCAAGTGATCAAAATGCTCGTTGACTGCGATCAGTGGTGCTTATAAAGTGTTCTCTTGTGGCTCGCGCTGCCGCGCACAGTCTTCACACGGATGCGCGTTTAATCCGTTGCGGAGAAATCTCTATTCTTTCCGGTGAAATCACAAAGTAAAATGCACACAAACGTGTCCCTGATTGATATACAACCACTGATAAACATAATCGGTGTAATGAGGAAAAAAACGATACGAGTGCGGATTAGAACGCAGAACCTCTGACACGCTTGGCAAAAGTTCTGCCCCTGGACCATTAAAACACATACAAAAAAAGTCGGACTGGATATATCTATTTCTTCACGGCTTAGATTAAATGACCAATTAAATATAATGTACTATTTAAATAGATTGCTGGACATCGGTATTGTATAGCCTACATCTGATTTATGATTTAACATTGTATTAGCAACTGTGGTAGGAGGGGCATCAATGACCGCTAGGGGGGCACGGCCCTCGAATGCCCCACCATAGCGCCGACCCTGCATGGTCCGTGTAATTAATTGCAATCAACTTGTGGTTAAATGCAAGGATACACATGTACACTGTAAAAAAATATTTTCATGATTTGTTATCACAACTTTTTATATTTTGTCAAATCAACTTAGATAATTAATGTAGTTCAGATAACATAATATTTTGAGTTTCTATTTATTAAACCAGTCTCCTTTGTTGTATTAACTCAAAGTTTTAATTTCAATTAACTAAAAATTTTAAGGCAACCAGGTAACTTACTTTTTTAAGTTAATCCAACTTTTTTTTTTTACAGTGTATGTATGCAGGTAAAATAACAGATCCTCCCTTATCTGGAGATTTATTAACATGTAAGACTGATCTAATCCCAACATGTATGAATAATTATTAATTACCAATTATTAATTATGATATGCAAATTTCCCCGGATTAGATCCACCCCTTAGTCTTTACAAGAGCAAAAAGAGCAGAAATAGAATGTACATGAAGAAGAGATAGGTTCAGAAGTACTTATGGATGAAATCAAAACAAGCCACTTTAGGGCAATAGTGTTACAGTGTGGGTTTGTGTCTTGTCATGTTCAGTGGTTCCCTGCAGTGTCTTAGTTTTCCCAGGTGTTTCTGATTTCCCACGCCCCCTTGTTTAGCTCGTTTGTCTGATTATTTAAGCCCTGTGTTTCAGTCTTGTCTTTGTGAGTTCTTGTTAAATGTTTAAACGTCATGTTGGTTGTTCCTGTATCCTGTATCCAGTCTTGCCTGTTGTAAAGTGTAGTTTGCTAATTAAAGCGTGTGCTGCAGTTGGATCCTGCCTCATCTTTAATTCAACCGCATCACGTTACAGAAGAACTCACCGCAAAGTGATCCAGCAGCCATGCCTACCTGGAGTCCCGATGTCCAGATTATCCGGCTTCGCCAAGGGAATCGCGCCATCGAGGATTATGTCGCAGAATTCCTCGAGCTGGCGCACCTCGCGCAAATGGACACACAGTGCCTGAAGATCTTCCGCGGGGGTTTATCGGAACCACTCGGTTCTCAGATGCCCGAACCTGATCCGCACGGGTCTTTAGAGTGGTATATCGACCTGGCCCTGTTGTGGAGCGGCTCTCCGTTTACCGTGGGCGTGGAGGAGAAGCTTCGAGAGCCTGCGCTTCACGTCAGCCCGGTCGCGCCTGCGCTTCGCCCCAGCTCTGCCGAGACCACGCTCCACAAGCCCGCTCTCCACGTGAGCCCCGCCGAGCCCGCTCTCCACGTGAGCCCCGCCGGGCCCGCTCTCCACGTGAGCCCCGCCGAGCCCGCTCTCCACGTGAGCCCCGCCGAGCCCGCTCTCCACGTGAGCCCCGCCGAGCCCGCTCTCCACATGAGCCCCGCCAAGCCCGCTCTCCACGTGAGCCCCGCCGAGCCCTCAACTCACGTCTGCCCACTCAAGCCCGCATTCCGCACTGGTCCTGTTGGATTTGCCAATCCGGAGACTGTGGAAGTTTCGCCGGCCGAGTCAAGTGAGTCAAGTTCGTCTACCGAGTCAAGTGCATCGTCTACCGAGTCAAGTGAGTCAAGTTCCGCCGAGTCAAGTGAGTCAAGTTCCGCCGAGTCAAGTGAGTCAAGTTCCGCCGAGTCAAGTGAGTCAAGTTCCGCCGAGTCAAGTGAGTCAAGTTCCGCTGAGTCAAGTGAGTCAAGTTCCGCAGAGTCAAGTGAGTCAAGTTCCGCCGAGTCAAGTGAGTCAAGTTCCGCCGAGTCAAGTGAGTCAAGTTCCAAGTCAAGCGAGTCATGTTCCGAGTCAAGTGCATCGTCCAGTGAGTCAAGCGCCGCCGAGTCAAGTGCCACCGAGTCAAGTGAGTCAAGTGCCACCGAGTCAAGTGAGTCAAGCGCCACCGAGTCAAGTGAGTCAAGCGCCACCGAGTCAAGTGAGTCAAGCGCCACCGAGTCAAGTGAGTCAAGCGCCACCGAGTCAAGTGAGTCAAGCCCAGTGATGCGTCGTCGCAGAAGGAGAAGGAGAAGGAGGACTGGTTTGCCCCGTCGGGCTCTGAAGGGCGTCCCCAGACTCCTCGCCCTGCCGGCCCCGCCTCTGCTCCTCGCCCTGCCGGCCCCGCCTCTGCGCCCTCGCCCTGCCGGCCCCGCCTCTGCGCCTCGCCCTGCCGGCCCCGCCTTTGCGCCTCGCCCTGCCTATGTCTCTCAAGCCCCATGAGACTGTCCCTGAGCCAGTTTCCAGCCCTGAGGTTTTGGGTGCCAGAGGTTTTTCCCAAGTATTTTTTGGGGGGGGGGGGGGGGGCAGTAGTAGGCTCCACGAGAGGACCATGGAGGCCGCGCCGCCATGGTCTCCTGAAAGGGCTTCACCACCATGGCCTCCCGAGGAGGCTTCACCACCATGGCCGCCTGCGCGTCCTGCTCCGCCCTGGTCCCCGTCCAAGTGTGCTCCGCCCTGGTCCCCGTCCAAGTGTGCTCCGCCCTGGTCCCCGTCCAAGTGTGCTCCGCCCTGGTCCCCGTCCAAGTGTTCTCTGCCCTGGTCCCCGTCCAAGTGTGCTCCGCCCTGGTCCCCAGCCAAGTGTGCTCCGCCCTGGTCCCCAGCCAAGTGTGCTCCGCCCTGGTCCCCAGCCAAGTGTGCTCCGCCCTGGTCCCCAGCCAAGTGTGCTCCGCCCTGGCCTTCGCCTCGTCCTGATCCGCCCATGCTCCACGGCCCAGGCCCGCCTTACCCATGTCCTGGTCCCGGTTCCCAGTGCGGGCCTGGCCCCCCGTCCCTCCCCCAGGACCGCCCTCCTGAACTTTTTTTTTTTGCTTGTTTTGATGGGCGTCGGGAGCCGCCCATAGGGGGGGGGAACTATGTTACAGTGTGGGTTTGTGTCTTGTCATGTTTAGTGGTTCCCTGCAGTGTCTTAGTTTCCCCAGGTGTTTCTGATTTCCCACGCCCCCTTGTTTAGCTCGTTTGTCTGATCATTTAAGCCCTGTGTTTCAGTCTTGTCTTTGTGAGTTCTTGTTAAATGTTTAAACGTCATGTTGGTTGTTCCTGTATCCTGTATCCAGTCTTGCCTGTTGTAAAGTTTAGTTTGCTAATTAAAGCGTGTGCTGCAGTTGGATCCTGCCTCATCTTTAATTCAACCGCATCACGTTACAAATAGATTAGAACAATGCTTGAATCAACACAATTTTTATACTCATCAAACACGTGGTTCGAAACCACAACCGAAATGGCTCGGGATTAGTAACACATGGTTTAGCAGACTGCACCTCTCCAATCCTGGCAAAATATGACGCAATTCGAAATGACGAAAGGAATCGATAGACACCAATTTTATGATTTTGTGACAAACTGTTCACAAGTTACAGCCCTTGAACCAATTTTGGGTCGACCTTGTTAAATTTGCGACATCATCACTTTTTTTGTTCCAGAATAGCAAAAAAAACGGGAACATTACTTCTATGCGGCTCGGTCCAAAGATCATTTGAGCAAATTTTGGACAATTTTGGACATATTTTGAAGGAGGAGTAGCGAAAAAACTGTTTAACATTCGCACCAATATGGCGGCCAGTCACATTGTTGAAAAATAACATATAAGATATCGTTGAAATCGGCATAAGCCAAGGAATATATTGACATAAAGAAATCAAATTTGAAGCAATGTTAGCAAAAGTTATAAGCGTTTTTTTCAAAAAACAATTATATCTCTGCAACACTAGGTGGCGCTGTGATCAAAATTCTCAGGCCATGCTAATGATGATCCATACCAAACTTGGTGAAGAAGTTTCAAATAGTTTAAAAGATATTGCAAATTATGACAAAATTCAAAATGGCAGACACGTGGTACATCCCATTATGACGAAAATCGATATCCACGGATTCGGCATGATGCAAGGAATCCATAGATACCACAACTTCTAAATATCACATGAGTTGAACGACTTCTCTAGGCTTGTGAGATTTTACTTTGTTATAGAACCAGTTTGATTACTGAAATGTTCTTTTCATGTATTCTCTAATGTCTGTACTTGATATGAATGCAGTAACAGTGCTTGCTCATTTAGCCTGGCTTCCAGAAATGAATTATGAAAAGATGTTTTGTTTGAGGAAGGTATTCAACGTGTCAATACATCTGTTTTTCTATGGTACTCTGACAACTATGGTCACAGAGGCCAATAAAATCTATAGTTTAAGGGACAATTTCTTTGTTAAAGCCTAACAAAGTAGACTAAAAGACTAAAGTAGCTCTCCTTGAGAGAAAGAATGTATTATCTTAATGTTTTGAGAATACTCTCCTGTTTATAGTTAGAGCCTGGCCAAATCCAACCTTGAGGAAGCTGTGTTAGTCTTCTTGGTTGCAGGTTAAGGAACCACTGACATTATTGGAGATTGACTGAGCTGTTGTTCGAGACAGGCTGGTGCCTAGCATCCCAAATTTGCGACCTGGAAGGTCACGACGTGCCTAACTTCAGGGTCCGAGTGTCAGCTGCATAATCGATGGAGATTATGCTTCAGTCTATCCGTTTATGTGTGGAAAATTACTATGTTTATCTATTTCTTAGCCAATCAGAAACTACAACCTGAAGCAAGGACGTATAGCTTAGACCTTGTTGTAGGGTATAAATGCGATGATCCTTGTAACTGTAAGGGGGGCGGCCTACAAACTCTTTGTGAGTCTTGAAGCTGACTTCTGCTGATGAAACTGCAAACTATCTTCAGTAAAACTTCTTCAATTTATTATAATTCTGACTCCACGTCTTCATTCAAACATCTGGACCTTGGGTCCTAAACTGTTTCCCCCTAAAAGTATGCTAACTACTATATAGTGTTTACTAAAACAAATGGGACTTTATTTCTTTAACTTAATAAACTGTTCATGAATCATAATCATGATAATAAACATATTTGACCAGGTAAGATTGTTGCAGTGTTTGTCTTGTTGCTATTGTTTTATACACTGTAATGTATAAGAGAAAATAAAATAGATACAATTATATAAGCATTTCAACATTTCATGCCCACATATATATTTCTGTGCAGCTGTGCAATAAGTGTAAAGATAGAAGAGTGTTCCAGAGAGTGTACATTTTCTCTTACACATATGCAATCACCATATTGTTATTATTGCTATTGTAATCACCATATTGTTAGCGAGCTTGTTTGCATATTGTTAGTTACCTTGTTTGCAAGACATTCCTCAATTTGAAATGTTCTGGAAACAGCTAGTACTTTCTCACTGGGTGGCACACAGTAAGCAAGAAACCCCATTTTATGACCCATCTGTGAGCGAACAAGAACTTTGAACATCACTTCTCCCTCCACCACAGCATTAGAGCCTTTTACTTCCACGTTCTCATACCCATGGTCGATTATATTTTCTCTGTATAAAACCTGACAGAAAAGAGAAAAGAACAGTGAATAAAATAACTGCATGGGGTGGGGTTATGTTTGCTTCATCTCTGCACCCACCAGGTAGACTATCGTAACATAACCACTTTCAATAGTCTCTCCAGCAATAGTGTACTGGACGGTTACTGTAATCTCCATATCACACTTCAGCGGTTCTTCTAAAGGCTTTATAGCCAGTTGACTAATTTTTTCTGGGCTTTCTTTGGGTTTTATTTGCAGAGTTTTGTACACAGAGTCAAACCTGAATGGAGGACCAGGCTGATTACCTGGTGAAGGTTCTGCCTGTCATGAGGAGATCAAAGAACACGTTGTCAGAGAAAACAGCTACAGACAGAATGCAGCAGCAGACATAATCGAATGTGATACCCAATTACAGTGCAAATCATCAAACGTAGCATTTATTTCAGGGGAACTATTCTTAAATTCATGTGGGTGTTTTTGAAGGAAAACATCTGCAAAGCGTTGTAGGGTTACAAATTTATTAAAATGTTTAATTTAGATTCCAATACAATAGTATTTTATATTGAGAAAGTTCTGCACACTGCTTTCCAATTTGAGGCATAAATGATGAGAGTCTTAAGGCAAGCAATTCAGGTGTCTGACATTAACTTTTGTCTGTATGCACTGCATGGCCATTAAAGGGGTGGTAAAGTATGATTTCACTTTTCTAACTTTAGTTAGTGTGAAATGTTGCTGTTTGAGCATAAACAACATCTGCAAAGTTACAATGCTCAAAGTTCAAGTCAAAGGAAGATATTTGCTTTTAAAGAAAAGGACTACAACAAACGGCTGGTAGGGAGGGACTACACCATAGGACTACAACATTGGTTAACATGGGTTAGTGACATCACCCACCCTAAAATGTACATAAACCCCGCCCCCGGGAACACGCAGTCCATGTTGAGAAGAGGAAAAGTTGTTGTATAAGAGTACATTGTGAGTCAGCTCAAACTTTAGCATCCATCTTTTCACATGCAATAGAAAGTCACTCTGTGTGTATCTCACAACAGTTCCTATACGAGCGATTTATAGATTATCATGACAGAATATCCTAATTGAAGATAGTTAACTCCACATCAGCAACATATATTCACCAACTAACCATTCAGAGACGTCCTGTTGCATTCTACATGTTGTCACTTCTTCTTGAGTCTCTCCATCTTTGTCTGACTCCTTTTAACATTAAAGGCAGAACAGTTTCTGTCATTTTAGTGCGCCTGCGAGGTGATCTCAGGTGCTAACACACAAGCTCTTGAAATCCCGCCCTGTGCAGCAGGTCATTTGCATTTAAAGGGCCAGGCACAAAACGGTGCGTTTTTGCAAAGCCTCAAAAAGTGACAACTTTAACATGCTATATAAAATGATCTGTGGGGTATTTTGTGCTAAAACTTCACACACACACTCTGGGGACATCAGAGATTTATTTTACATCATGTGAAAATGGCATTTTACCACCCCTTTAAGCTCACTCTCAGTCTAAGGGCAGGTTCCTAAACCTGTATACCTCATTTACATGCTTTGTTTCAGAGTGTCTCCACCTTTGTGTAACTCCTCCCCCTTAAAAGTTATATGAACTCAAATGTATACTGGCTTTAGTCAGACTTGGGTAAGATTTTTGGATAAAGCAGACTTGAGAATACTACAGCGATGCAACAGAAATAAAGAACCCTGCTTAAAAGATACACCCGAGTCTCCTGGTCTTCGCTTCTGAGTTCCTACACTTTCGCGAAGAAGAAAAAAAGTTCACAACAGCGGCACAGAACTAATATACCCACGCATATAAATAAAAAGCTCACCGATACGAAAATATTTGCACTTCTCGCAAAGGACGTATCAATGGTGAAATTGGCCAGACCATTGATGTCTGTGATAAGTTCTTGAGGCTGCTGATTATAACCGTGATGAACAACAATCGTAAAGTTAGAAACTGGGGTCCCATGTGAGAACTCAGCTTTAATCTGGAGGAAAAAGATAAATTCATCACAGACATACAGTCAAAGAAAACAGATTACTGAATGAAAAACAAACGTAAAGTTAAAATGATGATAGTCAAAATATTTAAAAACAATAATAATAACTAATTCAATGGCACCCTCACAAATTTTTTATGTTTATGCTGTAAAACCATTAAAATTTTATAAATAATAATAATCCCATGATTATGTATGTGGATATATTCACCCATATTTTTGTTAAAGGCACACTGTGGAACTTTTGGCCACTAGGGTGCGCTCGACCTGTAATTTTCACGTCTAGTGCCCCTAGAGGCCACAAGCGCCGCAGCATTGTCGCAAAAGTCAACACAGTCAACCGGTCAACCTCCCTTGTCTTTATGTGTGTGCAGACGCATTTGATTTGTATGTTGGAGAAAGTTAATCGATTCACTACTGACCAAAATAATAATATAAATATAAGATTAATAATATAAATCCGATAAAGAAAAATTGAATAAAAGTAGCATACGCAGAAAACAATGTCTGATCAGGTAAGTTGCATTGACAAGGGTTGCCCAATCCTGCTCCTGCCGATCGTCTGTCCTGCACAGTTCATCTCCAACCCTAATCAAACACACCTGAAGCAAACAATTAACGTCTTCAGGATCTCTTTGCAATGGGTTAGAGATAGGGTTGCCAACTGTCCCGAATTAGCCGGGACGTCCCGATTTTTGGACCTAATCTATTTGTCCCGATTATTGAGTGCTACACTGATCTGACTGATACAACAGCAACACGACACGTAATTTAGTTAAAATCTCCTAGAATCTAGAGCTGCGCATGCGAGACAGAACATAGCCTACTGTATGTGCGTCGATCAGCACCAAACCTTGCCTGCGAGAAAAAGTAGAGATATTGTGCAAGCAATATATTTAACTTACTAGTCCAAAAGCATGACGGCCAGGTCAGCATCGGTCGGGAATCCCTCATCCTCCTTTATCGCACGCCAGCGAGGGAACGCTTGACCAATGTTTATCCTCGTCCTTGCTTTTAGTTTATCACTCTCCCTTTTTCTTTTTTTGGTCTCCTCTGACAAAATCTTTGCTTTCTTCCGAGTAGCTGTTGATTCAGCCATGACGACAACATACAGACGCCGGCAGTCAAACGCGAGTTGAGCTCTCACGTTAGAATTTGAGGAAGTTGGGGTGGTGGGGGAAGTGACGTATGCCGTAAAGCGTTCGAATTTTGTAGTTCTTTTTGTGCTCGGGTTCCTACCCGAAACCCGAAGTTACATAGTGCTAGTAAAAGCGATACAGACACCTTCAGGCTTCGGCAGACGTGTCATTCAACCTATTGTAAGTCAATGTACCATCTCAATGGGTTTTGGTAATATATTATAAAGGTTGAAAAGTTCCACAGTGTGCCTTTAAAAATGCAGTGATATTTTATTTAACTAAAAAAATGCAATCAGTCATGTTATTTCAAAATGAAAAATAATTGAATAGTGTACCTTTGCCTGTATGACTGAACCGTCCTCAAAGAACTCAGGCAGGTCAATAAATTTTAAGCCACCGAGATTATAGGACAAAAACACTCTTTCAGTCCTTTCTATTGAGATGTCTGAGAAACATAAAAACGTGAAATCTTTCACACAATTCATCAAGTAAGGACAATTATATTTTGTTTTGTCAGCATATTGGCCAAATTTGTTTTCATGTCTGTTACAGTACTAACCTGTCCCCACCTCAGTAACTGATGCAGTGAAATCAAGAAATGCCCTGTTAAATATGTCAATATGTGTTTTTGAATTTCTGACAAAGGCTGCTATGGGGAACTTCTGAGAGACACACCCAGTCTCGTTCAGCTAGAAACAAGTAATTATTTTATTCAGAAATAATTAATAGATTTAAAAAAAAAAAAAAAAAAAAAAAATATATATATATATATATATATATATATATATATATATATATATATATATATATATATATATATATAGAGAATATTTGGTCTTACTTACTTTTGCTGACCTATTAACACAGATTGGAGTCAAACCGATGGACCAGGGACTGCTGGGGCAGAGTCTCATCTTCACAAGGCCCTCAACAGGCTGTCCATAAGTGTATCTGGTGAAGATATACTAAAAGTTAACCAATCTTTCTGCTTAATGTGTTCATGTTTATTGTCCCCATAAGGTGTTCAAAGACCTCACCTCCCACATACTCGCAGGTTTACTTCCTCTTTATTCGCTTTCACTGTCTTTGGATGTTCTAATATCACTTCGAATTTCGGTAGAACTGACACACAAATGAAACTTTGATGTTAGCCTTTTTTATTTTTTTTTTGCAAAGGAAAAACAATGAAAAAACAAACAAACAAGAAAATGAACTTTAAAAATAAAGGTTCTTTATTGGCATCTACGTTTTCATGCAGAGCCTTCAACCTATCCGTGGAAACTTTTCATTGCACAAAAGGTTCTTCTTTTAAAGGTTCTATAAAATAATTCTATATTAAAAGCCACCTATTATGCAAAATTCACTTTTTGAACACAAATGTGTGTGGCCAGTGTGTGTATACAACCACCCTATAATGACAACAAAAATCACCCATGTGCTTAAAAAAAAAAACGTCCAAGCCACGTCCAAGTGATCTGAGGGCGCGGGCGCTTCGGTCTTTTCCGGCAAGCGCCGGAAGTGATCTCTCGCGCGTGTACGTCACTCATACAATTGTTTTATATATATATTTTTTTTAATTGTTTTCTTTTACGAGGTTTTAAACATCCCGGATAAGCGCAAATTAGTACCATTTTAATTAGCCGTCTTATCTACAATCTCTGTTCTGTGTAAACAATGAGTGACGTACATGCGCGAGAGATCACTTCTGGCGCTTGCCGGAAAAGACCGAAGCGCTCGCGACCTCTCAGATCACTTGGACGTGGCTGTGTTTACAAAAGGTAAAAACTATATAAATACTGTTCGTTTTTTCACACAAACCGCTCGTTTTGTGTCTTAGGCCATCAATGTGTACTTAAATACGAGTCATTAAATCATGTTTAATTTGGACTTCTCTGTGCGTGCTCCTTGAGGTGGTGACCATAGACCTGCATTATATGACTGACAGACAAGAACGGTTTGACCTAAAAATTTCAAAATTGAAACTACTGCGGAAACAAAGACACATACATCTTGGATGCCTTTGAGGTAAGCTAAAACATACCAAAAATGTATTTTAAAGTGAACTATCCCTTTAAATCATGTTTTTGTCAAATGCTACGTCCTTCTCTCTGGATCAGATTCAGAATGGTAATCAAAACACAGATGGAGTAAATCGAGTCCATCAACACCCCTAATGCTTGCACAGTCCTGTAGCTCATCCCTGGTGACATTTTATTCCATAACATTAGGAAGTTTTGATTTATATGTTGTTTAATGTTGGTGATTGCTTTATTTTACATATGCAATTGATTACATATGAGATCGCTTGTTTCTGCATCGTCTTCGCATGTGTTTGGTTTTTATCAGGAGATTCAATACTCTTACAGGAGATGTGTAATAGCGCCCTACCGTTTAATAGTGAAAACACAGACATTTCTTTCAATGGCTGAGAAAGAGTGAAGAACTGTTCACTGAAAGGTTCTTTTGGGAACCCAAAAATGCTTCTTCTTTAGCACTGCTGTGAAAAACCTTTCTAGAACCTTTATTTTAAGGGCACACTTTAAAAAGTATGGTAGTACTCACCGTACTCATTAACCTGAAAATATGTATTAATTGTTCCTTTGCTACTCTCAACAGACAGCTCATATAAACCAACAGAAGCCTCTGGATTCAGAACATGGGAAAGTTGCAGAATCTTTCCATGGTTGGATGTGGCATTAATCCATTGGTTGATTCTATTCCTTTGATTGTCCTGTTTTTATGAGAAAGCATTGGCATAGCAATGACAGGAATATTTATGCACCAAAGAAATTGTTAGTGAAAGGGGGAAAACAAGAAATTAAGTTTACCTGCACTGTTATGAGATTATACTGTGGATGTAAACAGATAACAGTAGTTCAGGGTTGTATAACACTACGAAAACACTGGTTAGAAATAATTGGATTTCAACCTATGGCCTTTTACTCTGTGGTACAAGTCCACATTTCAAATCTATTTGTGTAAACATTCATATATGCACACATGACCAATATGGCTGGACGTTGAGCAATGTCATGCCTTCTTTAATCACAATAAAAAATTCTGATGTTAAATTCTGAATGCAGAAATTAAGTTGCAACCTACTGTTTCGTCAACTGGTTTTAAGTTTCGGTCCACTGTGAAAATCCTGAAATGGACTGTAAAATGGAGGAAGACATAAAACATTAAGATTTGCATAAAGGCAGATAGAGACTGAGGTTAGCGAACACTGCAGTTGAATATCGAGCAAAAATACCTGTTTGTCCAGGATTGTATATTTGTTTATCTGTCCGAATTAATGTCATTGGAATATAGTATAAAAATTGGACATTTCTTTTTTTAATCAGATAAGTGTTTTCCCCTTGAACTTCCACTTGGATCACTTGCACTGAAACATTTTCAGGAGCCTGTTGAACACATAGAGCTGCTTTACAAATCTTTACAAGAGAGCAATTATTTTTAGATATTAAACATGGAAAAATTCTTTAATTTTAGTTTTTGCCAGTCTTGATAGATCATATCCTATATTACTAATGAAAAAAATAATTGTTGACATTCATGGTCTCATAGTGTGTTCCGATTTGTTTTATATAAAAAATTTTTTAATTTTTTTTAATCAAAATATTATTTTAAGACCAAGTAAATGCTGTTTTAACCACTTAACTGTCACCCCCCTTTTTGAAAATGGACATTAAAATGCACTATTCAAACTTAAATGGTTGTAATTCAAGAATGCTTTGGAATAAAGACCTATATTTGGTATTACCTAGACCTGTTTGGTCTTGTTTTAAAGAAAACACTCAGCAGATTATTGCTGAAGTGAAAGCACTTAAAGGGGTGGTTGATTGTGATTTCACTTTTTTGCATTTTGCATGTTGCTGTTGGTGCATGAACAGTCTCTGCAAAGTTGCTGCGCTGAAAGTTGAACATAAGCAGAGATATCGTCTTTTAAAAATCAGGAAGTTTAATGCCTTCAAAAACGACTCGAATGGGACTACAACGAGATATTTCCCGGGTTTTATACGTGACTAACCAACCCGATCTCATGACCAATTCGTATGAATTTGTACGAGTGGGTAATTCGTAACAATTCATACGACCTGACTCGTACGAATTTGTAGGATTTTTGCTAAATCGTACATATTTTACGAATTCCAAATTCGTATGAATTCATACGAATGACCTATCCCTGACCCCGCCCCTAAACCTACCCATCACGTGGGTTTAAACAAATGTACGAATCCGTACGAGTGAGGTCGCATGAATTCGTACGAATTAGCCACCTTTTAATCATTCGTACAAATTCGTACGAATTGGTCGTGAGATAGCGTTGGACTAACCCATACATTTACATCAACCCTCCCTCTGGAATATGCAAAAAAAGGGGCATGGCCATATTTCTGCGGCTTTGTCGAAGAGGAAGAGTTATAGTGGAGAGATAGCCATGCCGTCGAAAGTGTGTTATTTTCACCCAGCTGTCAGGTCTTCTGTGTTTGGGCATCCTACGGACGCTGTAGTTCGTCAAACATAAATTTTAGCCATTGTTGACGATGTTCCTGAAAATTACAATCGTAATTTAGCCATTATTAAGTTCGATGCTATTTTGTGTGTATAAGACAAACGTTAAAGATCAAAAAATTATATGTAATCGCAACAGCAAACTTCAGCTGCTGTTATCAGTGTACAGTAGGCCTATTTTTACAATACCTTTTGTATTTCTTTGCAAAAGATGTTTTCACGTTCTGTTGGCATACACAGTTGTCACATGTACACCTAAAGAAAACGATACACTGAGTAAACTAAGTTTTGTGAATAGATAAACGGCTGTTTATTATATCGATAAAACAATAACGTTAAAAAAAACGGTATTACTCAGTCATTTATTCAGTTATATTAAATGTTTAATCAGGAGAAAACCGTATCTCAAAAGCTAACAAGCAGCAGTAGCATTTTCAAGCAACAGCGTATTGAAATTCTTATATAGTAGAATAGAATAGAATAATAATAATAAAAAATTTACCATTCAGAAACGTTTTGTAAGAGCCGTGTTTCGGGAGGTTCTGCTTGACTCTCTTCATTGCCGCTTTCTGGGTCTGATTCTGGCTCAAACTGATACAGCAGTATTGTCACCATTATTTGCATTTGACCAGAGCACATGCAACTTTCGCCTGTAAAGGCAAGTGGCATGAAGTTTCCGGACAACGTGCGTTACGCAGTTAAGCCAATTACAACACACCGGCCCAACTAACCAATCTGAGCCCATTGCCTGTTTCTGAGGGAGTGGTTTCATAGAATCAGGAAGTCAACCGGTCGTTTAAATCATAGAAATCATATAGAGACTAGAAGCCCTATTGGCCGCTGGAAACCGAGAAATACGGACGCCATCTTGAACCGGTCGTATTCCTAGTTTCGTTGCGTGGCAGCAGATTAGATGCCAGAGCATTGTGGAGCATTTTCCTGTTCTAATCGCCGGACCATCGAAAATAGGGCTTTTCACAATTAAGTCTTAACATTACCGTACTGTTGGTTGTATTTTGGGTAACGCTTTATTTTACGACCCGCAAACAACTGCGTAAGTAAACCGAAATTACGGTGTACGTTTCTGTAATTATAGCGTACTTCCGTGTAGGTATAGGGGAACAATATGTTAAGTTTTGGGTAATAAAGGGGTAACAAGCAGATAGTATACAACCTGTAAATAACTTCGTAAATCGAAATTACGGTGTACGTTTCTGTAATTATAGTGTACCTCCGTGTAGGTATAAGGGAACTATATGTTAAGTTTTGGGTAGGCTAATAAAGGGGTAACAAGCAGATATACAAGCAAATTATTTATAATGTAATTATTTTAAAACTAACAGGTACCTATTATGTAAATATATTCCAGGCAAAAATTGTACGTTTTGTTGTATATAAAAGTTTTCACATTTCTGGCAAAATATGATCTTGTGCATTTTTACAGGGTAATTTTGACATCTGTGGGTTGAAAATGAAACGTGTATGGCTGTATGTAAGCACAGTATGATAAAAAATGAATTTGATGGCTTTTCTTACTAGATTAATTAATGTTAAATCAACCCACAGATGCCAAAATTAAATGTAAAATTGCACAAGAACATATTTTGCCAGAAATGTGATGATAACTTTTATATACAACAGACGTACAATTTTTGCCTGGAATATATTAACATAATAGGTACCTGTTAAAATAATTACATTATAAATAATTTGCTTGCATAGCTTGTTACCCCTTTATTACCTTATACCTACACGGAGGTACACTATATTTATAGAAACGTACAATGTAATTTCAGTTTACTTATGAAGTTATCTGCAGGTTGTATACTATCTGCTTGTTACCCCTTTATTACCTTATACCTACAAGGAGGTACACTATATTTATAGAAACGTACACCGTAATTTCAGTTTACTTACGAAGTTATCTGCAGGTTGTATACTATCTGCTTGTTACCCCTTTATTACCCCAAACTTAACATTTTGTTCCCCTATACCTACACGGAAGTACGCTATAATTACAGAAACGTACACCGTAATTTCGGTTTACTTACGCAGTTGTTTGCGGGTCGTAAAATAAAGCGTTACCGTATTTTGTGAATAGAATATTACCAGATAATCGAGAAGGAGCAAGGATATTTGCTATTACTGTACTGAAATCGTTGTGAAATGCTGTTTACTGCATCAGCCGGTGTTCACCCGGCATGGAGAGAGGTGGGGTAACTGTTAAAGTAATAATTACAAGAGCTTCTAGATTATCAGATAAGCATTCAACTGCCCTGTTGTATAGGTTATTTGTGTTTGCGCACATGATATCAGGAAGCAATGTAATACACGCATGACAGCGATGCTTATTTGAGTTACCCCTCCAACTTCTAGTTTTATTGATAACCTATATCTTATCATATGCGATTTGGCTATTGATATTACAGAAGTCCTGTGGTAAAATTACATTATTAACTTACTCCATCTACCCTTGTAAAGTTAATCCGAATAGGGCCTTAGTCTCGACATTTTCCCCTCCCACATCCACATACAATGAAAAAGGTATAGGCTTAATGTTGTCCGAATTTAATTTTTTAGAAATTACTGATGCAAACACGTTGAAAAGCTTCTTCTCACTTTTTATTACAGGTGGCTGCGTTCGGTCGATTCGGTGTCTGCGTTCTGTGTGTGTGTGTGTGTGTGTGTGTGTGTGTGTGTGTGTGTGTGTAGAGAGAGAGTGTGTGTGTGTGTGTCTGTTCGTGTTTGTTTGTTTGTGTGTCTGTTCGTGTGTATGTGCGTTTCACAAATCATAAATTGTTTCTTCAACTTATTAAAATATCTTACTTTACTGCAACTATCTGTTTCTGCTTCTTTATTATATTTATAGTGTGTGATTTATAAAATACATTATATCCTTCATCACACATATTGTGTCTGGTCACTTTATATCTTATAGCAGAATATTATATTACTGTTAAGCCTACTATGGATATTAAAATACGCCGAACCATGTGTCCTGTATCATAGCTACTGTACATGAATGACCTTAGCTGCAAAAAAAAACGTGTGAAAATCAGTTCAGTATTCAGTGAGATATGATTAATTTAATGCGCTGACAGCTCATTTCACCTGCCATTCAGATTACACTGAGCGGAGCGGATGACCGGTTTAAGATGGCGGCTCCAATTCTCGTCCGTGCCAATAGGCAGTAGCGGTCGATAGGGCGTCTACCTATATGATGTCTATGGTTTAAATGACAGGAGAAAGCGCCTTACAATAAAAGGTGAAATTTATGAAAAATAAGGCTTTTTTATTTTAAAAACACCACGAAGACATGTTATATTGCACCCCATAAACACAATCATGCAAAGAAAAAAGCAGTAAACCACCCCTTTAAAAAAAATGAAAGTATGAAAAAGTTATGGAAGTTTGAATTTACAGTAAATCAAATATACTTTCTTTTATATAAAAATATATATTTTACAAAATATTTTTTACTACAAAATCAAAGTCATATATCTAACCAAGTTGTGTTCCAATTTTGAAGTTGATTTCACTAAAATTGAAGTTCCCATGAGATTTTGTTTAATATCAAAAATAGCCACCGGGTGACATACATGTCATTGAATTTAATTGTATGCATTCCTCCGTAACAAGTGAATAAATTGCTGTCCAAATATCACTTCTGTCACAAAACATGGTACCTTGAGACTCAAACCTTTCTGACATTATGTGTTTTGTCAAGATTAGAAAAGGTTTTGATCATAAATTATGAAATATGATGATGCCCAAAAGGGGAGGAGCCCGTTAAAAGAATTTAGAGTAGCCTACCGTTGGTAGTAACACAACGTTCAATTTCAAAACGGTTTTCACAGGATGAATTCTGAGTTCGTAAGCTTTCAAATGATACCTAATTTATGATAGCTACAAAAATATGTGATGTAATAAAAAAGGCGATACAAAAGATATTACTCTTTTAGCGGATAATATTATTTTATAATTTTTTATTGACAAATAGGCCTACTAGATTTTATGTTTTATTATGAACTTTTAGCATGAACAAGTTTCAATTATTATAAGTGTGAATTTTGTGACAAAGGGCAGAATTCTTGTTATTATGTAGATTGTTGAATCTAAACAAAAATCATAAATTCATCTATTAAGGTTCCTACATCATTTTTAACAAAACTAAAATATCTATTTAGGAGTCTTAGACCTTTCCAATAATATATAGTTTGTCTTGATTATATTAGGATTTAATTGTAATATAGTGAAGTAAAATGACAGTTAAGAAACAACTGTAGGTGAGAGCCGGGACAGTTGAAACACTTTTCAGATAAACGTCGTTTTCCAAGATAAGGTTACATGTAGATTTTTTTTTTGTGTGATCAACAACTCACATGTGTTCTCTTAGTATCATGTGTTATTCGGTAGAAATATAGAATGATTTAAAGGGCACCTATTATGGAATTTTGAAAATTACCTTTCATGTAGTGTGTAACATAGATCTAAGTGAACAAAAACATCCTGCAAAGTTTTATATATGAAAGTTCCCTGTAAAAAAAGTTATTGTCTCTCAAAAGTATGAGTCGACTCTGAGTCAATTTAATGAATCGTTTTCCCAATGAGTCATTTTCCTTTTCGTTGTGACGTCAAGACGAAAATTTTTCAAATTGGCCGCACACACTCATTGCGCGCGCTGCGCAGACACCAGGATAAAACTTCATGTCGACAACAAGATGCTGTGTTCTGAAGTGCGACCTTTTTTCACTGCCCATGGGACGAGCATTTGAAGAATCAGTGGCTAGAGTCTATATTTACAACTGTACCACACAAGTATAGCCCGAACCTTGTGCTGTGTTCACGTCATTTTAATGACGATTCCTTTACAAACATAAATGCTTTCAAGTGTGGATTCGCGAGCCGGCTGATACTGAAGGAGGGTTCAGTACCTATTTTATTTGGATCGGCTTCTTCCTCCGAATCACAACCTGTAAGTATTATTAATAATTGTTGCTTTTATGTGTTTTGTAGCATGCTCAATAATAAGTGTGTTGTGTAAGTTACGCTCAGCGCAGCTTCTAGGTCTCCAATGTCAATTTTTTTGAAATATGTGAAATGTTCGTCGTTGTTATTGGAGTTATCATAAAGAATAGAGCAATACCTGTAGTACTGCAGTGCTTTATCAGTATGTTTATGCGTTGGGCTAACTTAAACAATAACTGACTGAGTCATCTGACCAATCACCACAGATTAGCGTCACGCAAAGGAGGGGTTTGGAAAAATGAGTCGTTGAACGAATCATTTGGGAGTCGGTGAGCAAATCAGGTAAAAATAAATGCATATTATAAGACAACAAAAGTGTTTTTTGTCATTGCATGCATGTAAAACTGTTGTTGGGGACTCCCAGAACAATATTAGGATCATTTTAAATGCCATAATAGGTGCTCTTTAAGTAAAATTGACTTTGAATGGGAGTTGTGCTTTGTTTCAATCGTCTCTCCAGAGCGGGGTGATTGAAACACAGGGGTGGGATGGATTAAACATAACAGTTTAAACGGTAACTATTCATCTAATGCTTGTTTTTATGAACAATACCTGACAAGTAACTTATGTACATATTGTTACAAACATATTTTGTAATTTATTTTAATTTTAAGATTCATATTAACATTTTTGTTCTGCCGCCCAATAAACAATAGGCGATACGCCTTTGCGCATTTTGCAAAATCTTTCTAATAGGCTATTTTGAAGACAGACAGACAAATCCGTTTACAATTAATTTTCTTACATTTATTCCTTGAGTCATATTGAGTCATATTGAGTGTTTTCCTATGACCAGGTTTAACTGGCAGGAGTTGCTGTTTCAACCGTCCCGACATCGCCTCCTGCCAGTTAAATCTGTTTTGTCCTTAAACTAAAAAACTCTGATATTACACACTTAAAGAGCAACGTGCAGGTTGGACACCCCTATATAGCATTAGTGTATGAATTTGAATAAAATGAAAACTATAAGACTTTCAAATCACATGAGCCAATATTTTATTCACAATAGAACATAGATAACATAACAAATGTTTAAACTGAGAAATTTTACACTTGTATCCACTAAATGAGCTCATCTCAAATTTGATGCCTGCTACAGGTCTCAAAATAGTTTTAAAATAGACTTTAAAATGGCATTCCGTAAAGAAGAAATGTTTTCGCGGGTCTGGTCGGCATTGCGTGCTGTACATGCTGACGAAATTTGACGTACATGACGTGAGTGGTTTTCAGGGAAATCTCAATGTTTCATCCGTCCCGGCTCTCCCCTAGAACACGTTTTTAAACAACATAGATCATTGTGTGAATAATTGAATCGACAGGCCTGAAAGTCAATGCAGCGGTGGATTTCCTTCTCAGTTCTCTCCTGTAGAAGGGTTCTCTTCTGGTTATTGTTAACCAGAGAAATGGTCATCTGCAGATTTTCTTCTGGTTTTAGAAGGCTCACGCATAGTTTAGCTTCCGAGCCTGTACTTATCTTGCCTGGAAACATCACCATGACCAACCTGCAAGAAGAGATTGTATGTGCTTAATCCCCTATTAATTTGCCTCAAGGTGCAAACTAATGATTTCATAGTTACTTTACTCTGAGATATAAGAGTATACACACACACACACACACACACACACACACACACACACACACACACACACACACACACACACACACACACACACACACACACACACACACACACACACACACACACACACACACACGAAAGGACATTAAAATACAGACTACATAAAAAAGGTTCAAACACTTACGGCTCAGAAGTTCCTTGACAGAGACAAAGCAATAAAACGCAAGTTATTAATATTCCTCTTTTGAGTGACACAAGAAAAAAAGCCATCATAAAGGGACGTGTAGACTGTTTGAGCATCAAGCATTGTATACTCTGAACCTTTTAAAAAATACTGTTTTTGTGTGACTGGACATGACCTTGGTGATGATTAACCCAGCCGGCATTTCAACGTTGATTCACCGTTGAAACAACGTCAGGTACCATGGTTGGATCAACGGTGAATTACCTATCGGTTTTGCAAAACGGATCAACGTTGATATTGTGACGTCGTTTCACCGCGGAAGAAACAACGTTGATTCACCGTTGAAATCGCGACGTCGTTTCACTCTTACCTGTCGGGTTATGGTCTACTGTCGACGTTAAATCACCTTTCTATTTTGCAAATTGAATCAACGTTATTTTAACCCTGTACCCGCGTAGCCTTCCTGTAATTGTGCTTAAACGTCAACACTGAAATGTAAACTTTGATTTTCGAGCATATTTAGTATTTTCAGCAAGTAATAAAACTTGATTTGCATGATTAAATTACATGATTTGCAATTGGACAGCAAAAAAAAAAATCTAACAATTAGATGTTCATAAATCTGCAGTGCAGGGATGAGATGCTTCATTTTTTAAAGAAAAAGTTTATTAATTATACCAAATGGAAAAATAATTTTCTTAGAATTTAAATATACATCTATACTGTACATTTTACACTTTCACAATGTATTGAAAAAAATTCTCATTCAACAACAAAGCACTATCTTAAGGGTTTAATGATATCAGAATGCAGAGGGAAAAAGCTTTTCATTCTAATTTCATACAAACTGCAATCATTCACACAATAGCCTATATATAAATAATTACAAATATGGTTTGAAAACTTTCTCAAGTCTGTTTGACCAAAAATACATAAACCGTAACACTGACAAACCATCAATGTTAAAATTGAGAAGGACATGATTTTCTCTCGACATAATTTTCTCTGGGTATTGTGAACATACTTTCAGAAGCCTAGACTCAAGACCAAAATACATATATTGACCACCACACAAATTCTGTGCATCAAGAAGGCAAGGTGTCCCCAAAAGTGTTCTGGCATCCTTATAAGCAGCCAATGTCCGCGTTTTCTCAGCACAGAAAGGAGCTCATCTACAGATGTCCATGTTGTTTTGTTCCGAACCGCCCATTTCGTCAAATCACTCCTTAAAGTGTAAATTGCAGGTTAACCACCACAACCGATTAATGTGTACATTAAAGTGCACAATATGGATATATTTAAAAATGTCTGTCTTAAAATGCGTTAAAATAGCATTTATTGGGGTTTCTTCAAAGGTAGCGTGTTTTTTTACCGTAACTGGGTGATGATGTCATAACAGGGAGCTGCGGGCAGTAATGCACTCACTCTGTGTGTGCTGTTTGAGGGAGAATAAAACGATTTGCGGGACTCCCGCAAACTAGAAATATCTGAATAAAACGTAAAAACTAATACATTTTTATTCATCTGTTGCAGAAAATCAATAAGAACATCTAAAACAAAATAGAAACGGTTTACAGGCAGAGTTTCTATTTCTAACATGTCAGCAGCGAGGAGCGATGTAGCCAATCACAGACATATGTGTTGATTTCTTGAACGCAATAATGGCCAATCAGAAGCATTTACGATAGATTCCCCTCACCGCTCAAAACAGACTTTTTGTTCAGTGCTGAATTCTGTATGCTGGCAAATCCTCTAATTATAACAAACATAGTGTAACGTTATATATTATGGAAGCTTCATTGATAATAAGAGAGATGTGCGAGATCTCTGTGAACTGATTTCAGCTTTAGGAATTATTATGGGATCGCACTTTGCGCGCAGTCATGCCAAACCATGCACGCAGTAGCCCGCTTGCTTTTATGTTATAACAGTGGTTTGTGTGTTAATGCAACAAACAATTGATCAGGAGCATGTATGCTGATGTGTATGGTGGGCTAACACGTAGGCTAACTTGAAAGTATTTGGAGGTACAGAAAAAACGTATTTTTGCGGGCGGGAGCGGGACAAAACATGAATGTTGCGGTCGGGAGAAAGTAATATAAGAAAGTAGTTGAGCACGTCAGTTATAACGACACACGTATTCAAAAATAGTCGGGTTTATACCGGGCTTGGGCTCATAATTACAGTTTATGTGTCGGGCCGGACTCGGACACAGCGGGCTCGGGTAACGTTAGGGTCTTGCTTGATGTTTTGGGCCGATCTAAGCTCTACCTCGGGTAAGTTATGCGAACACTTACAGGCACGAATCAGCCGTTTGTCCTTGGGGAACTTGTGGAGCCTCTCCCCCGTTTTTGATGTATTCGTACATCCCGCACAAGCACAATAGTTAACCATTTTCGCTAGCTAGGACTCCAATATAACGTAACTCTAGGCTTGTTGCATAGACCGTAAAAGCTTGGAGTCCCTGTTATGACATCACGCCCAGCCTAGTGGAAGGAGGGGGCGTGGTTAAAAGCACTGTAAAACGAACCAACTTTTCATTATATTCAGCATTTGGTATAAAAAATATAAAAAAAAACAATGGTGGGCGGTTCTTATCTTTATATTTAGTAAGCACATTGCATTATCTTCGTGAAAATTTTTACCTGCAATTTACACTTTAAGTCACTGATTTCATCTGAAGAGGAGCCTGTTTCAGTGTCATCACTTTCACTGCTGTACTGCTGGTCATCCAGATCAAGATTCTCAAGATTACTGTCAGCAGTACTTCCTGCACAATCTTCTCTCAGAATTGATGGTTGCACAAACACCAGCCTGGGCAGAAACAAAAGAATGATCCTCAGAGTCACTACTAGAAAGCGCCATTGAAAGCAATTCTGCATTTTGCCATCTTCATTTTTTATGCTACGCCATCTATAATTTTTTTTTTTTTTAAGTATGAATTCCATATGCCATAACTAGAAAGTACAGGACACTGATAAAACTATTTTGAAAATTGTCTAAAAATATATATAATATTTTGGGCTGATTAATCTTTCCCACAGTGGGAATGGGATTGTAAAAACCAGTCGATTAAAATTGAATTACTTCTAGTTTTGTTAAAGTCTGTGTAAAGTTAAATTTGAGAATTTGTGAATTGTAAACGCATAAATGTTAGAAATGCATTGTTGAAACATGTTCCAAAGACTGTGAACTACATAATACTTGATGGTGGAGTTATACTGTTAAACAGTTTTTCACCATTTTTTATGAGCAGGATTTATTGGGCAGGGGATCAAAAATAACTAGAAAAATTGCATTTCCTGCGGAACATGCGTGTGAATGCTTCAAATGAAAGAAAGATAGATAGATTAGAAAGAAAGAAAGAAAGAAAGAGAAAGAAAGATTAGATAGAGAGAAAGAGAGAGATAAAGAAAGAAAGATTAGGTAGAAAGAAAGATTAGATAGAGAGAAAGAGTGAGATAAAGAAAGAAAGATAAATTAGGTAGAAAGAAAGAAAGAAAGAAAGAAAGAAAGGAAGAAAGAAAGAAAGAAAAAGAAAGATTAGGTAGCAAGAAAAAAGAAAGAAAGAACGAAAGAAAGAAAGAAAGATTAGGTAGAAAGAAAGAAAGAAAGATTAGGTAGAAAAAAAGAAAGAAAGAAAGATTAGGTAGAAAGAAAGCAAGAAAGAAAGAAAGAAAGTAAGAAAGCAAGAAAGTAAGAAAGAAAGAAAGATTAGGTAGAAAGAAAGAAAGAAAGAAAGAAAGAAAGAAAGAAAAGAAAGAAAGAAAGAAAAAGAAAGATGGATTAGTTAGAAAGAAAGAAAGATGGATTAGGTAGAAAGAAAGAAGTTAGGTAGAAAAAAGAAAGATAAAAGAAAGAAAGAAGAAAGAAAGAAAGAAAGAAGATAAGAAGAGAAAGAAATAAAGAAAGAAAAGAAAAGGAAAGAAAAGATTAGTTAGAAAGAAAGAAGAGAAGAAAAGAGAAAGAAAAGAAAAGAATAGAGAAAGAAAGAAAGAAAATAGTAAAGATAAGTAGAAAGAAAGATTAGGTACAAAAGAAAAGAAGAAAGAAAGAAAGAAGAAGAAGAAGAAAGATAGAAGAAAGAAAGAAAGAAGAAAAGAAATAAAAGATTAAGAAGATAGTATAAAAGAAAGAAAGATAGATGTTAGTAAAGAAAGAAAGATGGATTAGGTAGAAAGAAAGATAGGTTAGGTAGAAAAAAGAAAGAAAAAGAAAGAAAGAAAGAAAGAAAGAAAGAAAGAGAAAGAAAAAAAGAAGAAGAGAAAGAAAGAAAGATTAGTTAGAAAGAAAGAAAGATTAGGTAGAAAGAAAGAAAGAAAGAAAGAAAGAAAGAAAGAAGAAAAAGAAAGAAAGAAAAAAGAAAGAAAGAAAGAAAAGAAGAAGAAAGAAGAGAAAGAAAGAAAGAAATGATTAGTTAGAAAGAAAGATTAGTTAGAAAAAGAAAGAAAAAGAAAGAAAGAAAGAAAAAGAAAGATATATAGATTAGATAGATCAGTTAGAAAGAAAGATAGATTAGTTAGAAAGAAAGATAGATAGATCAGTTAGAAAGAAAGATAGATTAGATAGAAAGAAAGAAAAAATATAATAATAGCATAAAAGTCCTTGAAAAGCTGAACATTTTGATAGTTGAATGGTTTTTGTAGCGCAAAGTAGAGAGAAAGAAAGATAGACAGATCAGTTAGAAAGAAAGAAAGAAAAAAAAAATAATAGCAATAAAGTCCTTGAAAAGCTGAACATTTTGATAGTTGAATGGTTTTTGTAGGCACAAGTAGAGAGGAGTTGAAAAGCTGAACATTTTGATAGTTGAATGGTTTTTGTATAGTGGAAATTATAGAGAAAGAAAGATAGATAGATCAGTTAGAAAGAAAGAAAGAAAAAAGATAAATAATAGCATAAAAGTCCTTGAAAAGCTGAACATTTTGATAGTTGAATGGTTTTTGTAGTGCAAAGTAGAGAGGAGTTGAAAAGCTGAACATTTTGATAGTTGAATGGTTTTTGTAGCGCAAAGTAGAGAGAAAGAAAGATAGACAGATCAGTTAGAAAGAAAGAAAGAAAGAAAAAAGATAAATAATAGCATAAAAGTCCTTGAAAAGCTGAACATTTTGATAGTTGAATGGTTTTTGTAGTGCAAAGTAGAGAGGAGTTGAAAAGCTGAACATTTTGATAGTTGAATGGTTTTTGTAGCGCAAAGTAGAGAGAAAGAAAGATAGACTGGTTTTTGTAGTGCAAAGTAGAGAGGAGTTGAAAAGCTGAACATTTTGATAGTTGAATGGTTTTTGTAGCGCAAAGTAGAGAGAAAGAAAGATAGACAGAAGTTAGAAAGAAAGAAAGAAAGAAAAAAGATTAATAATAGCATAAAAGTCCTTGAAAAGCTGAACATTTTGATAGTTGAATGGTTTTTGTAGCGCAAAGTAGAGAGGAGTTGAAAAGCTGAACATTTTGATAGTTGAATGGTTTTTGTAGCGCAAAGTAGAGAGAAAGAAAGATAGACAGATCAGTTAGAAAGAAAGAAAGAAAAAGATAAATAATAGCATAAAAGTCCTTGAAAAGCTGAACATTTTGATAGTTGAATGGTTTTTGTAGCGCAAAGTAGAGAGGAGTTGAAAAGCTGAACATTTGGATAGTTGAATGGTTTTTGTAGCGCAAAGTAGAGGGAAAGAAAGATGGATAGATCAGTTAAAAGAAAGAAGAAAAAAGATAAATAATAGCATAAAAGTCCTTGAAAAGCTGAACATTTTGATAGTTGAATGGTTTTTGTAGCGCAAAGTAGAGAGGAGTTGAAAAGCTGAACATTTGGATAGTTGAATGGTTTTTGTAGCGCAAAGTAGAGGGAAAGAAAGATGGATAGATCAGTTAGAAAGAAAGACAGAAAAAGATAAATAATAGCAACATGTCCTTGAAAAGCTGAACATTTTGACATTTGAACGGTCTTTCTAGCACAAAGTGGAGAGGAGTTGAAAGCGACCACGGAAGAATACGGAATAATAATAATAACTAGAAAAATTGCATTTCCTGCGGAACATGCGTGTGAATGCTTCAAATGCAAGAAAGATAGATAGATTAGAAAGAAAGAAAGAAAGAAAGAAAGAAAGAAAGAAAGAAAGAAAGAAAGAAAGAAAGAAAGAAAAGAAAGAGAGAGAAAGAAAGAAAGATTAGATAGAGAGAAAGAGAGAGATAAAGAAATAAAGATAAATTAGGTAGAAAGAAAGATTAGGTAGAAAGAAAAGAAAGAAAGAAAAAAAAGAAGAGAGAAAGAAAGAAAGAAAGATTAGTTAGAAAGAAAGAAAGAAGGATTAGTTAGAAAGAAAGAAAGAAAGAAAGAAAAGAAAGAAAGAAAGAAGAAAAAGAAAAAGAAGAAAGAAAAAAGAAAGAAAGAAAGAAAGGAAAGAAAGATAAGAAGAGAAAGAAAAAAGAAAGAAAGAAAGAAAGATTAGTAGAAAGAAAGAAAAGAAGAAAGAAAGAAAGAAAGAAAGAAAGATAAGAAAGAAAGAGAAGAAAGATTGAGAAAGAAAGAAAGATAGTAGAAAAAAGAAAGAAAGAAGAAGGAGAAAGAAAGAAAGAAAGAAAAAAAGAAGAGAAAGAAAGAAAGAAAGATAGTAGAAAGAAAGAAAGAAGATTAGTAGAAAAAAGAAAGAAAGAAAGAAAAAGAAAGAAAGATTAGGTAAAGAAAAAGAAAGAAAGAAGAAAGAAAGAAAGAAAAGAAAGAAAGAAAAAAGAAAGAAGGTAAAAAAAAAGAAAGAAAGTAGAAAGAAAGAAAGATTAGGTAGAAGAAAGAAAGAAAGAAGATTAGGTAGAAGAAAGAAAGAAGAAAGAAAGAAAGAAAGATTAGGTAGAAAAGAAAAAGAAAGAAAGAAAGAAAGAAGAAAGAGATTTAGAAGAAGAAATGGATTAGTAGAAAGAATGTTAGTAGAAAAGAAAGAAAGAAAGAAAGAAGAAGTAGAAAGAAAGAAAGAAAGAAAGAAAGAAAGAAAAGAAAGATTAGAAGAAAGATAGTTAGAAGAAAGAAGATATGTAGAAAATAGAAGAAAAAGAAAGAAAGAAAGAAAGAAAGAAAGAAAGATTAGAAGATCAGTTAGAAAGAAAGAAAAGAGAAAGAAAGATAGATAACATAGAAAGATGATTAGTAGAAAGAAAGAAAAGATGAAATATAGGATAAGTTGAAAAGCTGAACATTTGATAGTTGAATGGTTTATTGTAGCGCAAAGTAAGAGAAAGAAAGATAGACAGATCAGTTAGAAAGAAAGAAGAAGAAAAAAGATAAATAATAGCATAAGTCTTTGAAAAGCTGAACATTTTGATAGTTGAATGGTTTTTGTAGCGCAAAGTAGGAGGAGTTGAAAAGCTGAACATTTTGATAGTTGAATGTTTTTGTAGCCAAAGTAGAGAGAAAGAAAGATAGACAGATCAGTTAGAAAGAAAGAAAGAAAAAAGATAAATAATAGCATAAAAGTCTTGAAAAGCTGAACATTTTGATAGTTGAATGGTTTTTGTAGCGCAAAGTAGAGAGGAGTTGAAAAGCTGAACATTTTGATAGTTGAATGGTTTTTGTAGCGCAAAGTAGAGAGAAAGAAAGATAGACAGATCAGTTAGAAAGAAAGAAAGAAAAAAGATAAATAATAGCATAAAGTCCTTGAAAAGCTGAACATTTTGATAGTTGAATGGTTTTTGTAGCGCAAAGTAAGAGGAGTTGAAAAGCTGAACATTTTGATAGTTGAATGGTTTTTGTAGCGCAAAGTAGAGAGAAAGAAAGATAGACAGATCAGTTAGAAAGAAAGAAAGAAAAAAGATAAATAATAGCATAAAAGTCCTTGAAAAGCTGAACATTTTGATAGTTGAATGGTTTTTGTAGCGCAAAGTAGAGAGGAGTTGAAAAGCTGAACATTTTGATAGTTGAATGGTTTTTGTAGCGCAAAGTAGAGAGAAAGAAAGATGAGACGATCAGTTAGAAAGAAAGAAAGAAAAAAGATAAATAATAGCATAAAGTCCTTGAAAAGCTGAACATTTTGATAGTTGAATGGTTTTTGTAGCGCAAAGTAGAGAGGAGTTGAAAAGCTGAACATTTGATAGTTGAATGGTTTTTGTAGCGCAAAGTAGAGAGAAAGAAAGATAGACAGATCAGTTAGAAAGAAAGAAAGAAAAAAGATAAATAATAGCATAAAAGTCCTTGAAAAGCTGAACATTTTGATAGTTGAATGGTTTTTGTAGCGCAAAGTAGAGAGGAGTTGAAAAGCTGAACATTTGGATAGTTGAATGGTTTTTGTAGCGCAAAGTAGAGAGAAAGAAAGATAGACAGATCAGTTAGAAAGAAAGAAAGAAAAAAGATAAATAATAGCATAAAAGTCCTTGAAAAGCTGAACATTTTGATAGTTGAATGGTTTTTGTAGCGCAAAGTAGAGAGGAGTTGAAAAGCTGAACATTTGGATAGTTGAATGGTTTTTGTAGCGCAAAGTAGAGAGAAAGAAAGATGGATAGATCAGTTAGAAGAAAGAAAGAAAAAAGATAAATAATAGCATAAAAGTCCTTGAAAAGCTGAACATTTTGATAGTTGAATGGTTTTTGTAGTGCAAAGTAGAGAGGAGTTGAAAAGCTGAACATTTGGATAGTTGAATGGTTTTTGTAGCACAAAGTAGAGAGAAAGAAAGATAGATAGATCAGTTAGAAAGAAAGAAAGAAAAACGATAAATAATAGCACACATGTCATTGAAAAGCTGAACATTTTGACATTTGAACGGTCTTTCTAGCACAAAGTGGAGAGGAGTTGAAAGCGACCACGGAAGAATACGGAATAATAATAATAACTAGAAAAATTGCATTTCCTGCGGAACATGCGTGTGAATGCTTGAAATGCTGAGAAAGAAGGAAAGATTAGTTAGAAGAAAAAAAGAAAGATTAGGTAGAAAGAAAAAAGAAAGAAAGAAAAGAAAGAAAGAGGTTAGAAAGAAAGAAAGAAAGAAAGAGAAAGATGAATAGTTAGAAAGAAAGAAAGAGGTTAGAAAGAAAGAAAGAAAGAAAGAGGTTAGAAAGAAAGAAAGAAAGAAAGATGAATAGTTAGAAAGAAAGAAAGATGAATAGTTAGAAAGAAAGAAAGATTAGTTAGAAAGAAAGAAAGAAAAAAGAAAGAAAGAAAGATTACAAAGAAAGAAAGAAAGATTACAAAGAAAGATAAGGTAGAGAGAAAGAAAAAAAGAAAGATTACAAAGAAAGAAAGAAAGATTAGAAAGAAAGAAAGATTAGAAAGAAAGAAAGAAAGATAAGGTAGAGAGAAAGAAAGAAAGAACGAAAGAAACAGATAGATTAGGTAGAAAGAAAGATTAGAAAGAAAGAAAGAAAGATAAGGTAGAGAGAAAGAAAGATAAGGTAGAAAGAAAGAAAGAAAGAAAGAAGAGAAAGAAAGAAAGAAAGAAAGAAAGATGGATTAGTTAGAAAGAAAGAAAGATTAGTTAGAAAGAAAGAAAGATTAGTTAGAAAGAAAGAAAGAAAGAAAGAAAGAAAGATTAGAAAGAAAGAAAGATAAGAAAGAAAGATTAGTTAGAAAGAAAGAAAGAAAGATAAGAAAGAAAGAAAGAAAGATTAGAAAGAAAGAAAGATAAGAAAGAAAGATTAGTTAGAAAGAAAGAAAGAAAGAAAGATAAGAAAGAAAGATTAGAAAGAAAGAAAGAAAGAAAGAAAGATGGATTAGTTAGAAAGAAAGAAAGAAAGATTAGTTAGAAAGAAAGAAAGAAAAGATTAGAAAGAAAGAAAGATAAGAAAGAAAGATTAGTTAGAAAGAAAGAAAGAAAGATAAGAAAGAAAGAAAGATTAGAAAGAAAGAAAGATAAGAAAGAAAGATTAGTTAGAAAGAAAGAAAGAAAGAAAGAAAGATAAGAAAGAAAGATTAGAAAGAAAGAAAGAAAGAAGAAGAAAGAAAAGAAAGAAAGAAAGAAAGATGGATTAGTTAGAAAGAAAGAAAGAAAGATTAGTTAGAAAGAAAGAAAGATGGATTAGTTAGAAAGAAAGAAAGAAAGAAAGAAAGATTAGTTAGAAAGAAAGAAAGATGGATTAGTTAGAAAGAAAGAAAGATTAGAAAGAAAGAGAAAGATTAGTTAGAAAGAAAGAAAGAAAGATTATTCAGAAAGAAAGAAAGATGGATTAGTTAGAAAGAAAGAAAGAAAGAAAGGTGGATTAGTTAGAAAGAAAGAAAGAAAGATTAGTTAGAAAGAAAGAAAGATGGATTAGTTAGAAAGAAAGAAAGATTAGTTAGAAAGAAAGAAAGAAAGAAAGATGGATTAGTTAGAAAGAGAAAGAAGAAAGAAAAGAAATATTAGTCAAAAAGAAAGAAAGTTTAGTTGGAACGATATATAGATTAGTTAGAAAGAAAGAAAAAAGAAAGAAAGAAAGAAAGAAAGAAAGAAAGATAGATAGATAGATAGATAGATAGATAGATAGATAGATAGATAGATAGATAGATAGATAGATAGATAGATAGATAGATAAAGTTCATTAGTACAAATAGAATGGTAGTTTAATTGAGTCTAGGGCTTCAGGGAGTTTAGATTTGAATGTTTGTGTTGTACACTACTGGGCCACCGTAGTCTTGGCTCAATTTGAACTTTTGCAATGAAAGTCAATGGGATTTTTATGATTTTTAATATTAATTTGTAAGAAATCTGAAAGTCAAATCAAAAAGATAAATAATAGCACACAAGTCCTTGAAAAGCTGAACATTTTGATAGTTGAATGGTTTTTGTAGCACAAAGTAGAGAGGAGAAGAAAGCGACCACGGAAGAATACGGAATAATAATAATAAAGCTTTGGATTTCAAGAGTGTGAATGCTTGAAGCATTCACACTAATAATAATAACTAGAATGTACATTTCCAGGAGAAAATGTGAAATGGTGCTTGCAGTGGCAAAACTCGCCGCTCGGTTGCTAGGGTGTGGTATATGATTGCATACGAGCCAACAAACATGTCTGTACGATGTTCTGGTGCTGAGATATGGCTTATTCATGTGTCCAGGTGGTTGCTAGGGTATTCTGGGTGGTTGCTAGGGCATTGCTAGACGGTTGCTAGGGTATTCTGGGTGGTTGCTATGGTGTTGCTAGGTGGTTGCTAGGCGGTTGCTAGGGTTTTCTGGTTGGTTGCTAGGCGGTTGCTAGGGTATTCTGGGTTGTTGCTAGGCGGTTGCTAGGGTATTCTGGATGGTTGCTATAGTGTTTCTAGGCGGTTGCTAGGGTGTTCTGGGTGGTTGCTAGGCGGTTGCTAGGGTATTCTGGGTGGTTACTAGGGCGTTGCTATGGTGTTCTGAATGGTTGCTAGGGTGTTGCTAGGTGGTTGCTAGGGTGTTCTGGGGGGTTGCTAGGGCGTTGCTAGGCGGTTGCTAGGGTATTCTGGATGGTTGCTAGGCGGTGGCTAGGGTATTCTGGGTGGTTGCTAGGCGGTTGCTAGGGTGTTCTGGGTGGTTGCTAGGGCGTTGCTAGGCGGTTGCTATGGTATTCTGGGTGGTTGCTAGGGGGTTGCTAGGTGGTTGCTAGGGTATTCTGGGTGGTTGCTAGGCGGTTGCTAGGGTATTCTGGGTGGTTGCTAGGCGGTTGCTAGGGTGTTCTGGGTGGTTGCTAGGGCGTTGCTAGGCGGTTGCTAGGGTATTCTGGATGGTTGCTAGGCGGTTGCTAGGGTATTCTGGATGGTTGCCAGGCGGTTGCTAGGGTGTTCTGGGTGGTTGCTAGGGCGTTGCTAGGCGGTTGCTAGGGTATTCTGGGTGGTTGCTAGGCGGTTGCTAGGGTATTCTGGGTGGTTGCTATGGTGTTACTAGGTGGTTGGTAGATGTCACAGATGGTTACTATGGAGTTTGTAGCATTTTCTTGGCATGATTTAACACTTAGCTAATCAATATTAGCATTTAGCTATTCACTGCTAGCATGTGTAGCATGTAGCAAGGCCTGTTCCTGTTTGCTAGCATGAGTCAAAAGAGCCAACCCCCATCTCTATACGATGTTCTGATGCAAAGATATTGGTCTTACAAAACGGTTGCTAGGGTACCCTGTTTGGTTGTTAGGGAGTGGCTTGGCAGCTGCCAATCATGAAGCTTCAAAGTCAATGTGAATGTATAAACCAACCCCCATCTCTATACGATGTTTACATGTAGAGAATATAGGTCTTGCAAAATGGTTGCTAGGGTACTCTGTTTGGTTGCTAGGGAGTGGCTTGGCAGCTGCCAATCATGAAACTCCAAAGGCTGCTTGTCAGTATGAATGATATAAACCAACTCCCATGCCTCTGTGACATTCAGAATGGAAGATATCCCTCTTTGGATTTTGGTTGCTAAGGTGCTCGATAATGGTTGCTAGGGCGTGGCCAGTAAGTGTTGAGGTGATTCAGGATTGGCTGTTTGCTGGCCCGAGTCAAACGAGCCCACCCTCATGTTTCTATGACACTTATATCCTGAGATATCCCTTTGATCTCTTTTAACCCTCTGAGGTCTGAGCTGTTTTGGGGCTCTTTCGGTGTTTTGGTATGCCCTGACATTTGTGCTTATTTCAGCTACTTAAAACATACCATTTGCCAACATATAAATTTGCTGTATTCAGCACAAACTCTGCTACAATAATATGTGAGCAAAATTGATGTACTTGTTTGCATTTTATAGAAAAAAAATAATATGCGTGGTTAGTACGTTTTGGAAAAAAAAATGTCACTGCAATAAGGCCATTTAACACATAATGAATAGTTGTCCACAATACTTTTGAGTTACTATTCTTGTAGGCTAGAATTTTTACTTCAAAATGAAGTGAAAATCATTCTGACCACTCTTTCAGAAACATCAATATAACGATTTGAATTTCTTACATCAGTTTTTGGGTCAGCAGTGCTGTATGCTGGGAGTGTTAATGCCCATGAATATTAATGTGATTTACACCTGGGAAGACTAAAGACACTCCCCCAATGGCTAATGGGCCATCAAGGTGCTTTGAGGCAGCCTGAACAAAGAATGATTCACTGGTGAACAAAAAGTTAAAAAGAACAGCATTTATTCAAAATAGAATTTACGTTCTTTCATAAGAATGTAAAGACTTAAAGTCATTACTATCACTTAACACATCCTTTCAAAAAAACAAACATAAAAATACCAAACTTGTTTTTTTTATAAAAAAAATATTTTTATTCAAAGAATACTAAAAAAAAACTACCGCAGGTTTAAAAAACTGTTTGAATAGACTCATGGGCGAATGCGAGTCTACAGAGCTCAGTTGCGGTCCAGTTTCCCGTGCAGGAAGAAATCGCAGTGTCTGTGGAACCATGTCAACATCGGTCTCTGTTTTCCATGACAGCGTGGACTGCATGTTACTCGTCTGCTTGTTTGCCTTGGCTCTCTTCGGAACTGGTGCTTGGACATTGTCACATCTGTTATAAAAAAAGAAGAAAGAAAAAGTGTGAGCATGCTGATAAGACAATCAAAGAAACTGTATTATTATCATTATCAATCACTAATTACCATGGATTTAAAAAAGACATATTTGTAATTTCACACAAGAATGGGAACTTTTACATTATGACGATGTAAACACAATTAGGCTACATTTCATCTGTAAAATATTACATCTATGCACTTACTCAGTATTATTCTCGATCGCACTGAGAACTGAACGACACCTGCGTGTCCCTCTGCGAGGTGCTGGAGAAGGAGAACGTGATGCAGCCAATTTCCTAAAAAACAAAACAAAATAACTGTTAGCATACATTATGTATACAACAGAGTTATTGAATATTCTGTACTGAATATGCATCTGTTACTGAATATTCTATATAGGTATTATTGTTTTTTTTGTATTATGTTTTGTTATTGAGTGTTAAAGCTGCCGTGACAATATAATTTCCTGCAAAGGATCAATAAAGTATCAACAACAACATCTGTTGATGGCCCATATAGAATGCATGCTGATAACACAATCAAAGAAACTGTATTATTATTACGCTTATCAATCACTAATTACCATGGATTAATTTCACACAATAATAGGAACTTTTACATTATGACGATGTAAACGATATTACGTCTATGCACTTACTCAGTATTATTCTCGATCGCACTGAGAACTGAACGAGACCTGCGTGTCCCTCTGCGAGGTGCTGGAGAAGGAGAGCATGATGCCACATTCCTAAAAACAAAACAAAATAACTGTTAGCATACATTATGTATACAGCAGAGTATCTGTTGATGGCCCATATAGAACGCACGCATTTATTATGTACACTCAATGAACGGATCGTTCGCGATCGACACATCGCTACATTTCAAACATTTACACCTGTATTCACAGTGCATAAGGCAGTAAGCATGATAATTAGTGTCATAGGCTAACTAAAACTGAACATTTGCGAGTATCTATGGCCCATATAGACAGCACGCATTTAGGGATAGGCTACACAATGAACGGATTGTTCGCGAACGAACGACACATCACTAACTTACATTTCAAACATTACACCTGTATTCACAAACAAGTATTTACGCATGATAAAGTGTCATAGGCTAAACAAAACTGAACATTTATATATAACATATTGTATTTAGACAGAATCTATCACGTTTTTACCAGAGTCTGAAATATCACATATAACCTAGCAGTTATTCCCCAAAAAATGCATTACACATAGGCTAAGGCAGTAGGCTATTTTAGCATGATAAGTCATGGGCTAACCAAAACTGAACATTTATATATATTGTATTTAGACAGTATCACGTATTTTACCGGAGTCTGAAATATATTTATCTCAATCACATAACCTAGAAGTTATTCTCGAACAAAATGCACTACACATAAGGCAGTAGGCTATTTAGCATGATAATCAGTGTCATAATCAAAACTGAGTGAAAAATATGTATGCTATATACAAATATGTTCAGAGAATATCACATTTAAAAAGTTTACACGAGCATACAATGTTAGGGATATTGTGAGGTATTTCCTATGTCAAAAGCTAGCCAAAACTAGGCAAAATATAAAATTCATTTGAGCTCTATATGATAAGAAAACGAATGAATTATAACACTAAAAAACTTACTCCGAACTTCTATCCTCGGTTGGATCAATTCGTTCTTGAAAATGCAGCCTTTTCGTCGTCCGAATTGCAATCTTCCTCTGAAGAAAATGTGAATTCGTCATCACTGTCCAGAATCATCTGAAGGGCCTCTCTGTCGGAGTAGCGTGCTGCTGCCATCCTCCAAACGCGATGAACTAACAGTGAATGATCTGATGAAGAAGCTTCATGTTTTTGTGGCTTAATCGCGGGGCGTGCCGCGTGTGCGATGCATAGATCACCTATTTTACCATGTGAAAAGCGCTGGGGGCGTGGCGATCTGAGCTGATTAATGATAATGAGGGGAGAACGAAACAACTGTAACTCTCCTTGGTTTCAAACGGATTACATAAACTGGAAATATAATTTTTTTTAGTAGCTTACTTCATTTAAAAGAAGAGAATCTCAGCTTCATAAAGAGACATCTCTCGTATCTCTGTGACAAGTATTAACAGAGTTACAGTTATTTTTTCGGACGCGTTTCAGAATGGACTTCACTGACGGAGAGAAGGTAAAACGCGCATCATGTTTATTATTCTTTATTTGACGAAAAGCACAACACTTTGTTTTTATTGTGAGTACCCTAAAAAAAATAGAAACTAAACAGGATCTAATGATGTACAACACTTAAATTTAAGATAAAAATCAACAGAGTAATTTGAGTCTCTTTTGCACTGATAAGGAAAAAAGTGAGCTCATCACGCCCCCGTGACGGCCGACCTCAGAGGGTTAATGGAGGTCTATGGAACTTGTTGCTAAGGAGCTCTAAATGGTTGCTAGGGCGTGGCTTGATAGCTTCACAATGATCTTGAGACACTGATTGGCCGTCTGAGTAAAATGAGCCCGCCCCTTTGTCTCTACGACACTGTGATCCAGAGTTATGTTCAATATAAAAGCGGTTTCTATGGTGTAGGACGGCCCATTTCATGGGCCGTCCTACACCATAGTAAGTCTATGGGGGCAACTTTGGGCCGCTCCTGCCCCTCAGGGGTGCAACTTTTACCCCACTGTGAGGTATGTTCTTACAGAGCCTGTAAGCCTCTTCAAATGTGGCAAATCACACATTTCTGCGAAATTTGATCTCTGAGCTATGATTCGTCAAAGTTTTTCACCATGTTAAGTCAATGGGGTTTTTTGGGCAACTTTGGGCAGCTCCTGCCCCCCAGGGGTGCAACTTTTACCCCATTTAGGGGTATGTTCTTAAAGAGCCTGTCAGCCTCTTCAAATGTGGCAAATCACACGTTTCTGTGAAATTTGATCTCTGAGCTATGATTCGTCAAAGTTTTTCCCCATGTTAAGTCTATGCGTTTTTTTTGGGCCGTTTTTCGCCCCTGGGTCAAACATCGTACCCCCGATCGCTTATAAAAGTCATAGCACACCATTCCCGAATAATCCGCACGATTTGACACCTCATTCATGGGTCTGTGACAAAAAATGCGGGACTAGTTACGCGCCGAAAAAAAAGTGGAAGAAGAAGAAGAAGAAGAAGAAGAAGAACTAGAATGTACATTTCCAGGAGAAAATGTGAAATGGTGCTTGCAGTGGCAAAACTCGCCGCTCGGTTGCTAGGGTGTGGTATATGATTGCATACGAGCCAACAAACATGTCTGTACGATGTTCTGGTGCTGAGATATGGCTTATTCATGTGTCCAGGTGGTTGCTAGGGTATTCTGGGTGGTTGCTAGGGCATTGCTAGACGGTTGCTAGGGTATTCTGGGTGGTTGCTATGGTGTTGCTAGGTGGTTGCTAGGCGGTTGCTAGGGTTTTCTGGTTGGTTGCTAGGCGGTTGCTAGGGTATTCTGGGTTGTTGCTAGGCGGTTGCTAGGGTATTCTGGATGGTTGCTATAGTGTTTCTAGGCGGTTGCTAGGGTGTTCTGGGTGGTTGCTAGGCGGTTGCTAGGGTATTCTGGGTGGTTACTAGGGCGTTGCTATGGTGTTCTGAATGGTTGCTAGGGTGTTGCTAGGTGGTTGCTAGGGTGTTCTGGGGGGTTGCTAGGGCGTTGCTAGGCGGTTGCTAGGGTATTCTGGATGGTTGCTAGGCGGTGGCTAGGGTGTTCTTGGTGGTTACTAGGCGGTTGCTAGGGTATTCTGGGTGGTTGCTAGGTGGTTGCTAGGGTATTCTGGGTGGTTGCTAGGCGGTTGCTAGGGTGTTCTGGGTGGTTGCTAGGGCGTTGCTAGGCGGTTGCTAGGGTATTCTGGGTGGTTGCTAGGCGGTTGCTAGGGTATTCTGGGTGGTTGCTATGGTGTTACTAGGTGGTTGGTAGATGTCACAGATGGTTACTATGGAGTTTGTAGCATTTTCTTGGCATGATTTAACACTTAGCTAATCAATATTAGCATTTAGCTATTCACTGCTAGCATGTGTAGCATGTAGCAAGGCCTGTTCCTGTTTGCTAGCATGAGTCAAAAGAGCCAACCCCCATCTCTATACGATGTTCTGATGCAAAGATATTGGTCTTACAAAACGGTTGCTAGGGTACCCTGTTTGGTTGTTAGGGAGTGGCTTGGCAGCTGCCAATCATGAAGCTTCAAAGTCAATGTGAATGTATAAACCAACCCCTATCTCTATACGATGTTTACATGTAGAGATATAGGTCTTGCAAAATGGTTGCTAGGGTACTCTGTTTGGTTGCTAGGGAGTGGCTTGGCAGCTGCCAATCATGAAACTCCAAAGGCTGCTTGTCAGTATGAATGATATAAACCAACTCCCATGCCTCTGTGACATTCAGAATGGAAGATATCCCTCTTTGGATTTTGGTTGCTAAGGTGCTCGATAATGGTTGCTAGGGCGTGGCCAGTAAGTGTTGAGGTGATTCAGGATTGGCTGTTTGCTGGCCCGAGTCAAACGAGCCCACCCTCATGTTTCTATGACACTTATATCCTGAGATATCCTTTGATCTCTTTTAATGGAGGTCTATGGAACTTGTTGCTAAGGAGCTCTAAATGGTTGCTAGGGCGTGGCTTGATAGCTTCACAATGATCTTGAGACACTGATTGGCCGTCTGAGTAAAATGAGCCCGCCCCTTTGTCTCTACGACACTGTGATCCAGAGTTATGTTCAATATAAAAGCGGTTTCTATGGTGTAGGACGGCCCATTTCATGGGCCGTCCTACACCATAGTAAGTCTATGGGGGCAACTTTGGGCCGCTCCTGCCCCTCAGGGGTGCAACTTTTACCCCACTGTGAGGTATGTTCTTACAGAGCCTGTAAGCCTCTTCAAATGTGGCAAATCACACATTTCTGCGAAATTTGATCTCTGAGCTATGATTCGTCAAAGTTTTTCACCATGTTAAGTCAATGGGGTTTTTTGGGCAACTTTGGGCAGCTCCTGCCCCCCAGGGGTGCAACTTTTACCCCATTTAGGGGTATGTTCTTAAAGAGCCTGTCAGCCTCTTCAAATGTGGCAAATCACACGTTTCTGTGAAATTTGATCTCTGAGCTATGATTCGTCAAAGTTTTTCCCCATGTTAAGTCTATGCGTTTTTTTTGGGCCGTTTTTCGCCCCTGGGACGAACATCGTACCCCCGATCGCTTATAAAAGTCATAGCACACCATTCCCGAACAGGCCGCACGTTTTGACACCTCATTCATGGGTCTGTGACAAAAACTGCGGGAGGAGTTACGCGCCGAAAAAAAAGTGGAAGAAGAAGAAGAAGAATAATAATAAGTATGAGCAATAACACTAATGTTGCTTTGCCATAGGCAAGCACCATTAATAACTAGAATGTACATTTCCAGAAGAAAATGTGAAATGGTGCTTGCAGTGGCAAAAAACACCTAGGGTGCTAGGGTGTTCTGGGTGGTTGCTAGGCGGTTGTAAGGGTATCCTGGGTGGTTACTAGGGCGTTGCTAGGGTGTTCTGAAAGGTTGCTAGGGTGTTGCTAGGTGGTTGCTAGGGTGTTCTGGGTGGTTGCTAGGCGGTTGCTAGGGTATTCTGGATGGTTGCTAGGCGGTTGCTAGGGTGTTCTGGGTGGTTGCTAGGCGGTTGTAAGGGTATCCTGGGTGGTTACTAGGGCGTTGCTAGGGTGTTCTGAATGGTTGCTAGGGTGTTGCTAGGTGGTTGCTAGGGTGTTCTGGGTGGTTGCTAGGTGGTTGCTAGGGTGTTCTGGGTGGTTGCTAGGGCGTTGCTAGGCGGTTGCTAGGGTATTCTGGGTGGTTGCTAGGCGGTTGCTAGGGTATTCTGGGTGGTTGCTATGGTGTTACTAGGTGGTTGGTAGATGTCACAGATGGTTACTATGGAGTTTGTTGCATTTTCTTGGCATGATTTAACACTTAGCTAATCAATATTAGCATGTAGCTATACACTGCTAGCATGTGTAGCATGTAGCAAGTCCTGTTTGCTAGCATGAGTCAAAAGAGCCAACCCCCATCTCTATACGATGTTCTGATGCAGAGATATTGGTCTTGCAAAACGGTTGCTAGGGTAGTATGTTTGGTTGCTAGGGAGTGGCTTGGCAGCTGCCAATCTTGAAGCTCCAAAGTCAATGTGATTGTATAAACCAACCCCCATCTCTATACGATGTTTACATGTAGAGATATAGGTCTTGCAAAATGGTTGCTAGGGTACTCTGTTTGGTTGCTAGGTAATTGGCTTGGCAGCTGCCAATCATGACACTCCAAAGGCTGCTTGTCAGTATGAATGATATAAACCAACTCCCATGCCTCTGTGACATTCAGAATGGAAGATATCCCTCTTTGGATTTTGGTTGCTAAGGTGCTCGATAATGGTTGCTAAGGCGTGGCCAGTAAGTGTTGAGGTGATTCAGGATTGGCTGTTTGCTGGCCCGAGTCAAACGAGCCCACCCTCATGTTTCTATGACACTTATATCCTGAGATATCCCTTTGATCTCTTTTAATGGAAGTCTATGGAACTTGTTGCTAAGGAGCTCTAAATGGTTGCTAGGGCGTGGCTTGATAGCTTCACAATGATCTTGAGACACTGATTGGCCGTCTGAGTAAAATGAGCCCGCCCCTTTGTCTCTACGACACTGTGATCCAGAGTTATGTTCAATATAAAAGCGGTTTCTATGGTGTAGGACGGCCCATTTCATGGGCCGTCCTACACCATAGTAAGTCTATGGGGGCAACTTTGGGCCGCTCCTGCCCCTCAGGGTGCAACTTTTACCCCACTGTGAGGTATGTTCTTACAGAGCCTGTAAGCCTCTTCAAATGTGGCAAATCACACATTTCTGCGAAATTTGATCTCTGAGCTATGATTCGTCAAAGTTTTTCACCATGTTAAGTCAATGGGGTTTTTTGGGCAACTTTGGGCAGCTCCTGCCCCCCAGGGGTGCAACTTTTACCCCATTTAGGGGTATGTTCTTAAAGAGCCTGTCAGCCTCTTCAAATGTGGCAAATCACACGTTTCTGTGAAATTTGATCTCTGAGCTATGATTCGTCAAAGTTTTTCCCCATGTTAAGTCTATGCGTTTTTTTTGGGCCGTTTTTCGCCCCTGGGACGAACATCGTACCCCCGATCGCTTATAAAAGTCATAGCACACCATTCCCGAACAGGCCGCACGTTTTGACACCTCATTCATGGGTCTGTGACAAAAACTGCGGGAGGAGTTACGCGCCGAAAAAAAAGTGGAAGAAGAAGAAGAAGAATAATAATAAGTATGAGCAATAACACTAATGTTGCTTTGCCATAGGCAAGCACCATTAATAACTAGAATGTACATTTCCAGAAGAAAATGTGAAATGGTGCTTGCAGTGGCAAAAAACACCTAGGGTGCTAGGGTGTTCTGGGTGGTTGCTAGGCGGTTGTAAGGGTATCCTGGTGGTTACTAGGGCGTTGCTAGGGTGTTCTGAAAGGTTGCTAGGGTGTTGCTAGGTGGTTGCTAGGGTGTTCTGGGTGGTTGCTAGGCGGTTGCTAGGGTATTCTGGATGGTTGCTAGGCGGTTGCTAGGGTGTTCTGGGTGGTTGCTAGGCGGTTGTAAGGGTATCCTGGGTGGTTACTAGGGCGTTGCTAGGGTGTTCTGAATGGTTGCTAGGGTGTTGCTAGGTGGTTGCTAGGGTGTTCTGGGTGGTTGCTAGGTGGTTGCTAGGGTGTTCTGGGTGGTTGCTAGGGCGTTGCTAGGCGGTTGCTAGGGTATTCTGGGTGGTTGCTAGGCGGTTGCTAGGGTATTCTGGGTGGTTGCTATGGTGTTACTAGGTGGTTGGTAGATGTCACAGATGGTTACTATGGAGTTTGTTGCATTTTCTTGGCATGATTTAACACTTAGCTAATCAATATTAGCATGTAGCTATACACTGCTAGCATGTGTAGCATGTAGCAAGTCCTGTTTGCTAGCATGAGTCAAAAGAGCCAACCCCCATCTCTATACGATGTTCTGATGCAGAGATATTGGTCTTGCAAAACGGTTGCTAGGGTAGTATGTTTGGTTGCTAGGGAGTGGCTTGGCAGCTGCCAATCTTGAAGCTCCAAAGTCAATGTGATTGTATAAACCAACCCCCATCTCTATACGATGTTTACATGTAGAGATATAGGTCTTGCAAAATGGTTGCTAGGGTACTCTGTTTGGTTGCTAGGTAATTGGCTTGGCAGCTGCCAATCATGACACTCCAAAGGCTGCTTGTCAGTATGAATGATATAAACCAACTCCCATGCCTCTGTGACATTCAGAATGGAAGATATCCCTCTTTGGATTTTGGTTGCTAAGGTGCTCGATAATGGTTGCTAAGGCGTGGCCAGTAAGTGTTGAGGTGATTCAGGATTGGCTGTTTGCTGGCCCGAGTCAAACGAGCCCACCCTCATGTTTCTATGACACTTATATCCTGAGATATCCCTTTGATCTCTTTTAATGGAAGTCTATGGAACTTGTTGCTAAGGAGCTCTAAATGGTTGCTAGGGCGTGGCTTGATAGCTTCACAATGATCTTGAGACACTGATTGGCCGTCTGAGTAAAATGAGCCCGCCCCTTTGTCTCTACGACACTGTGATCCAGAGTTATGTTCAATATAAAAGCGGTTTCTATGGTGTAGGACGGCCCATTTCATGGGCCGTCCTACACCATAGTAAGTCTATGGGGGCAACTTTGGGCAGCTCCTGCCCCTCAGGGGTGCAACTTTTACCCCACTGTGAGGTATGTTCTTACAGAGCCTGTAAGCCTCTTCAAATGTGGCAAATCACACATTTCTGTGAAATCTGAGCTCTGAGCTATGACTCTTCAAAGTTTTTCACCATGTTAAGTCAATGGGGTTTTTTGGGCAACTTTGGGCAGCTCCTGCCCCCCAGGGGTGCAACTTTTAACCCATTTAGGGGTATTTTCTTAAAGAGCCTGTCAGCCTCTTCAAATGTGGCAAATCACACGTTTCTGTGAAATTTGATCTCTGAGCTATGATTCGTCAAAGTTTTTCCCCATGTTAAGTCTATGCGTTTTTTTTGGGCCGTTTTTCGCCCCTGGGGCGAACATCGTACCCCCGATCGCTTATAAAAGTCATAGCACACCATTCCCGAACAGGCCGCACGTTTTGACACCTCATTCATGGGTCTGTGACAAAAACTGCGGGAGGAGTTACGCGCCGAAAAAAAAGTGGAAGAAGAAGAAGAAGAACTAGAATATACATTTCCAGGAGAAAATGTGAAATGGTGCTTGCAGTGGCAAAACGCGCCGCTCGGTTGCTAGGGTGTGGTACATAATTGCATACAAGCCAACAACCATGTCTGTACGATGTTGTGGAGCTGAAATATGGCTTCTATATGTTGCAATATGGTTGCTAGGTATCTTCAAATGGTTGCTAAGGTGTGGTTACACAGTTACCATGATGATATTTACAGACTGGTTTCCCAACCGAAACGAAGTAGCACAGCCCCATGTCTATATGATTTTCTGGTTCTGAGATATAGCTCATTCATGTGTTTGTACGGTTGCTAGGGTACTCCAAATGGTTGCTAAAGCTTATTTATACAGTTTATGGGGTAATACTTAAAGAGTATTTGCACATCTGGGTCAAAAAATGCCCAACTCTGTGTTTTTACAATGTTTTGTTGCTGAGATATGGCTTGTAAATGTTGTTCAAAAAGGTTGCTAGGGGGCCGTAACTGGGTTTCTAAAAAAGGGCGTGGTTTTTGAAGTTTTATATGCAACCCATCATTAGCTGCTTAAAAAGGAAAAAAATCAAAAGAGCCCAAACCCCAAACCGATATGACCTTCTGGCCAAAGAAAATGACTTTTAAAAAATTTTTTCCAATGTTTTAAATCTATGGGAGGAAATTTTTTTGTAAATTTTTTTCGCCTGTCAGACGAACATCGTAAAAACTGGGCGTTTTTTAAAAGTCTTTGCACAAACCCCCTCAATAAACCCCGGTCAATTTGACATCTCATTCATGGGGCAAAACAAAAAAAATGGGGGGGAGGAGTTGCGTGCCGAATTTTTTCTGGGTTGGGAAAATAAATTTCAACACTTTGAATTGGTTACATTTCCAGGAGAAAAAAAAAAGAAATTGGGGGGCTTGCAAGGTTTTTCCCCAAAACCTCCCCCCCGCTCGGTTTTTCTAGGGTGTGGTTAAAATGAATTTGGGATACGAACCCAAACAACCAGATGTTTTTGGTGCTGAGAAAATGGCTTATTTTTATGTGTTCAGGTGGTTGCTAGGGGGGTTGCTAGGGAAAACTGGGGGGTTGCTAGGCATTGCCAAGAGGTTGCTAAAGGGGATTCTGTGTGGTTGCTATGGTTTGCTTTGGCGGTTGGGGTAAAGGGTGTTTCTGGGTGGGTTTCTTTTTGGGGGGTTGCTAGGGTGTTTCTGGGTTTGGGTTTTTAGGGCGTTGGGGTAAAGGCGGGTTTTCTAGGGGATTCCCCGGATGGTTGCTAAAAAGGGAGTTGCTAGGGTGTTCTGGGTTTTTGTAGGGGCGGTTGCTAGGGTAATTTTGGGGGGTTGCTAGGGGGTTGCTAAAAAAGGGGGGGTTGCTTTGGGGGATTCCGGAAAGGTTGCTTTTGGGCGGTTTTCTTTTGGGTGTTTTTGGGGGGTTTTGGGGGTAGGCGGTTTTTTTTGGGTAAATTTTGTGTGGTTGGGGGGGGTTTAAAAGGGGATTGCTAGGCGGTTGCTAGGGGGAAATTTGGGTGGTTGCTAAAAGGGGTTGCTAGGGGTTCTGGGTG
>CM070825.1:28455816-28537607 GCA_036326025.1 Chrosomus eos | reverse complement strand
AAGAAAAAAAGAAAAAAAGGAAAGAAAGAAAAAAGATTTAGTTAGAAAGAAAAAAAAGGAAGGAGAAAATAAAAAAAAAGAAAAAAAAAAAGAAAGAAAGGAAAAAAAGAAAGTAGAGAAAAAAAGATAGAAAGAAAGAAAGAAGAAGATAGTTAAAAAGAAAAAAAGATTGTAGAAAGAAAAAAAAAAGTAAAAAAAAAAAAGGGGAAAAGGAGAATTTTATAGGAATGGTTTTTTTAGGAAAGAGAAGAAAAAGAAAGATAGAAGATCATTGAAAGAAAAAAAGAAAAAAGATAAAAAAGAAAAAAGGAAATTTTAATTAATTTTTTTACCCCAAAAAAAGGGGGTTGAAAACTAAACTTTTTGATAGTTGAATGGTTTTTGTAGCGCAAAGTAGAGAAAAAGAAAAAAGACAGATAGTTAGAAAAAAAGGGAAAGAAAAAAAAGATAAAAAATAGCTAAAAGCCCTTGAAAAGTGAACATTTTGTAGTTAAGGGGTTTTTGTAGCGCAAAGTGGGAGGGGGTTAAAAAAGCTGACATTTTAATAGTTGAATGGTTTTTGTAGCGAAAAAGTAAGAGAAAGAAAGATGACAGATCATTTAAAAAAGAAAGAAAAAAAAAAAAAGTAAATAATAGCATAAAAGTCCTTGAAAAGTGACATTTTGATAGTTGAATTTTTTTTGTAGCGCAAAGTGAGAGGATTTGAAAAGCTAACTTTTTATATTTAAATGGTTTTTTGCGCAAAGTAAGAGAAGAAAGATAAAAATCGTTAGAAAGAAAGAAAAAAAAAGATAAAAAAATAGCATAAAAGCCCTTGAAAAGTAAACATTTTGATAGTTGAATGGTTTTTGTAGCGCAAAGTAGAGAGGAGTTTGAAAAGCTGAAATTTTGAAGTTAATGGTTTTTTAGGCAAAGTAGAGGAAAAAAAGATAGAAGATCAGTTAGAAGAAAGAAAGAAAAAGATAAATAATACATAAAAAGCCCTTGAAAAGCTGAACATTTGATAGTTGAATGGTTTTGTAGCGCAAAGTAGAGGGGAAAGTTGAAAAGCTGAACATTTGGATGTGAAAGGGTTTTTTGCAAAGTAGAGAGAAAGAAAGATAGAAGATCAGTTAGAAAGAAAGAAAGAAAAAAGATAAATAATAGCATAAAAGTCTTTGAAAAGCTGAACATTTTGATAGTTGAAGGGTTTTTGTAGCGCAAAGTAGAGAGGAGTTGAAAAGCTGAACATTTTGATAGTTGAATGGTTTTTTGTAGCGCAAAGTAGAGAGAAAGAAAGATAGACAGATCAGTTAGAAAGAAAGAAAGAAAAAGATAAATAATAGCATAAAAGTCCTTGAAAAGCTGAAACATTTTGATAGTTGAATGGTTTTTGTAGCGCAAAGTAGAGAGGAGTTGAAAAGCTGAACATTTGGATAGTTGAATGGTTTTTGTAGCGCAAAGTAGAGAGAAGAAAGATAGATAGATCAGTTAGAAAGAAAGAAAGAAAAAAGATAAATAATAGCATAAAAGTCCTTGAAAAGCTGAACATTTTGATAGTTGAATGGTTTTTGTAGCGCAAAGTAGGAGAGGAGTTGAAAAGCTGAACATTTGGATTAGTTGAATGGTTTTAGTAATAAAGTAGAGGAGAAAGATGATAGATCAGTTAGAAAGAAAGAAAGAAAAAAGATAAATAATAGCAAATGTCCTTGAAAAGTGAAATTTTGAATTGAAGGTTTTTCTAGAAAGAAAGATAAGGAGTGAGAGTTAGAAAGAAGAGAAACGGAAAGAAAAGAAATAATAAAGTTAAAGTAACATTGAAAGAATGTTTCAATGAGATAGGAAAGAAGAAAGGTAGAAAAAAAAGAAAGAAAGATTAGTTAGAAAGAAAGAAAGGTAAAGAAAGATAGAAAGAAGAAAGAAAGAAAGGTAGAAAGAAAGAAGAAGAAAAGAAGTAGGTAGAAAAAAGAAAGTGAAAGATAGGTAGAAAGAAAGAAAGGGTAGAAAGATTAGTAGAAGAAGAAAGTAGAAAGAAAGAAAGGTAGAAAGAAGAAAGGTAGAAAGAAAGAAAGGTAGAAAGAAAAAGAAAGTAGAAGATTAGGTAGAAAAGAAAGAAAGAAAGGTAGAAAGAAAGAAAAGAAGAAAGAAATAGAAAGAAAGAAAGGTAGAAAGATAGTAGAAGAAGAAAGATTAGGTAGAAAGAAAGAAAGAAAGATTAGGTAGAAAGAAAGAAAGATAGATAGATTAGTAAAATAGAAAGAAAAATAGATAGATTAGTAAAATAGAAAGAAAGATAGATAGATTAGTAAAATAGAAAGAAAGATAGATAGATTAGTAAAATAGAAAGAAAGATAGATAGATTAGTAAAATAGAAAGAAAGATCGATAGATTAGTAAAATAGAAAGAAAGATAGATAGATTAGTAAAATAGAAAGAAAGATAGATTAGTAAGAAAAAAAAGATAAGAAAGAAAGAAAGAAAGAAAGATTAGTTAGAAAGAAAGATAAGGTAGAGAGAAAGAAAGAAAGAAAGGTAGAAAGGTAGAAGAAAGAAAGAATAGTAGAAAGAAAGAAAGGTAGAAAGAAAGAAAGGTAGAAAAAAAGAAAGGTAGAAAGATTAGGTAGAAAGAAAGAAAGGTAAGAAAGATTAGGTAGAAAGAAAGAAAGATAGATAGATTAGTAAAATAGAAAGAAAGATAGATAGATTAGTAAAATAGAAAGAAAGATAGATAGATTAGTAAAATAGAAAGAAAGATAGATAGATTAGTAAAATAGAAAGAAAGATAGATAGATTAGTAAAATAGAAAGAAAGATAGATAGATTAGTAAAATAGAAAGAAAGATAGATAGATTAGTAAAATAGAAAGAAAGATAGATAGATTAGTAAAATAGAAAGAAAGATAGATAGATTAGTAAAATAGAAAGAGAGATCGATAGATTAGTAAAATAGAAAGAAAGATCGATAGATTAGTAAAATATAAAGAAAGATAGATAGATTAGTAAAATAGAAAGAAAGATAGATAGATTAGTAAAATAGAAAGAAAGATAGATAGATTAGTAAAATAGAAAGAGAGATCGATAGATTAGTAAAATAGAAAGAAAGATAGATAGATTAGTAAAATAGAAAGATAGATAGATTAGTAAGAAAAAAGATAAGAAAGAAAGAAAGAAAGATTAGTTAGAAAGAAAGATAGATTAGAAAGAAAGAAAGAAAGAAAGATAGCTAGCTAGCTAGCTAGCTAGCTAGCTAGATAGATAGATAGATAGATAGATAGATAGATAGATAGATAGATAGATAGATAGATAGATAGATAGATAGACAGACAGACAGATAGATAGATAGATAGATAGATAGATAGATAGATAGATAGATAGATAGATAGATAGATAGATAGATAGATAGATTAGATAGATAGATAGATAGATAGATAGATAGATAGATAGAAATTAGTACAAATAGAATGGTAGTTTAATTGAGCCTAGGGCTTCAGGGAGTTTAGATTTGAATTTTTGTGTTGTACACTACTGGGCCACCGTAGTCTTGGCTCAATTTGAACTTTTGCAATGAAAGTCAATGGGATTTTTATGATTTTTAATATTAATTTGTAAGAAATCTGAAAGTCAAATCAAAAAGATAAATAATAGCACACAAGTCCTTGAAAAGCTGAACATTTTGATAGTTGAATGGTTTTTGTAGCACAAAGTAGAGAGGAGTTGAAAGCGACCACGGAAGAATACGGAATAATAATAATAACTAGAAAAATTGCATTTCCTGCGGAACATGCGTGTGAATGCTTCAAATGCTGAGAAGAAAGAAAGAAAGAAAGAAAGAAAGAAAGAAAGAAAGAAGAAAGAAAGAGAAAGAAAGAAATGATTAGTTAAAAAGAAAGAAAGATTAGTTAGTTAGAAAGATAGAAAGGAAGAAAGAAAGAAAGAAAGAAAGAAAGAAAGAAAGAAAGAAAGAAAAGAAAGAAAAGAAAGAAAGAAAGAAAGAAAGAAAGAAAGAAAGAAAGAGAAAGAAAGAAATGATTAGTTAGAAAGAAAGAAAGATTAGTTAGAAAGATAGAAAGATAGAAAGGAAGAAAGAAAGAAAGAAAAGAAAGAAAGAGAAAGAAGAAAGAAGAATATAGATTAGATAGATCAGTTAGAAAGAAAGATAGATTAGTTAGAAAGAAAGATAGATAGATCAGTTAGAAAGAAAGATAGATTAGATAGAAAGAAAGAAAAAAGATAAATAATAGCATAAAAGTCCTTGAAAAGCTGAGCATTTTGATAGTTGAATGGTTTTTGTAGCGCAAAGTAGAGAGAAAGAAAGATAGACAGATCAGTTAGAAAGAAAGAAAGAACGAAAAAAGATAAATAATAGCATAAGTCTTTGAAAAGCTGAACATTTTGATAGTTGAATGGTTTTTGTAGCGCAAAGTAGAGAGGAGTTGAAAAGCTGAACATTTTGATAGTTGAATGGTTTTTGTAGCGCAAAGTAGAGAGAAAGAAAGATAGACAGATCAGTTAGAAAGAAAGAAAGAAAAAAGATAAATAATAGCATAAAAGTCCTTGAAAAGCTGAACATTTTGATAGTTGAATGGTTTTTGTAGCGCAAAGTAGAGAGGAGTTGAAAAGCTGAACATTTTAATAGTTGAATGGTTTTTGTAGCGCAAAGTAGAGAGAAAGAAAGATAGACAGATCAGTTAGAAAGAAAGAAAGAAAAAAGATAAATAATAGCATAAAAGTCCTTGAAAAGCTGAACATTTTGATAGTTGAATGGTTTTTGTAGCGCAAAGTAGAGAGGAGTTGAAAAGCTGAACATTTTAATAGTAGAATGGTTTTTGTAGCGCAAAGTAGAGAGAAAGAAAGATAGACAGATCAGTTAGAAAGAAAGAAAGAAAAAAGATAAATAATAGCATAAAAGTCATTGAAAAGCTGAACATTTTGATAGTTGAATGGTTTTTGTAGCGCAAAGTAGAGAGGAGTTGAAAAGCTGAACATTTTGATAGTTGAATGGTTTTTTTAGCGCAAAGTAGAGAGAAAGATAGACAGATCAGTTAGAAAGAAAGAAAGAAAAGAGATAAATAATAGCATAAAAGTCCTTGAAAAGCTGAACATTTTGATAGTTGAATGGTTTTTGTAGCGCAAAGTAGAGAGGAGTTGAAAAGCTGAACATTTTGATAGTTGAATGGTTTTTGTAGCGCAAAGTAGAGAGAAAGAAAGATAGATAGATCAGTTAGAAAGAAAGAAAGAAAAAAGATAAATAATAGCATAAAAGTCCTTGAAAAGCTGAACATTTTGATAGTTGAATGGTTTTTGTAGCGCAAAGTAGAGAGGAGTTGAAAAGCTGAACATTTTGATAGTTGAATGGTTTTTGTAGCGCAAAGTAGAGAGAAAGAAAGATGGATAGATCAGTTAGAAAGAAAGAAAGAAAAACGATAAATAATAGCATAAAAGTCCTTGAAAAGCTGAACATTTTGATAGTTGAATGGTTTTTGTAGCGCAAAGTAGAGAGGAGTTGAAAAGCTGAACATTTTGATAGTTGAATGGTTTTTGTAGCGCAAAGTAGAGAGAAAGAAAGATGGATAGATCAGTTAGAAACAAAGAAAGAAAAACGATAAATAATAGCACACATGTCCTTGAAAAGCTGAACATTTTGACATTTGAACGGTCTTTCTAGCACAAAGTGGAGAGGAGTTGAAAGCGACCACGGAAGAATACGGAATAATAATAATAATAATAATAATAAAGCTTTGGATTTCAAGAGTGTGAATGCTTGAAGCATTCACACTAACTAGAAAAATTGCATTTCCTGCGGAACATGCGTGTGAATGCTTCAAATGCTGAGAAAGAAAGAAAGAAGAAGAAGAAAGAAAGAAAGAAAGAAGAAGAGAAAGAAAGAAAGAAAGAAAGAAAGAAAGAAAGAAAGAAAGAAAGAAAGAAAGAAAGAAAGAGAAAGAAGAAAGAAAGAAAGAAAGAAAGATAAAGAAAGAAAGAAAGAAAGATAAAGAAAGAAAGAAATGATTAGTAAGAAAGAAAGATTAGTTAGAAAGATAGAAAGGAAGAAAGAAAGAAAGAAAGAAAGATTAGTTAGAAAGAAAGAAAGAAAGAAAGATATATAGATTAGATCAGTTAGAAAGAAAGATAGATTAGTTAGAAAGAAAGATAGATAGATCAGTTAGAAAGAAAGATAGATTAGATAGAAAGAAAGAAAAAAGATAAATAATAGCATGAAAGTCCTTGAAAAGCAGAGCATTTTGATAGTTGAATGGTTTTTGTAGCGCAAAGTAGAGAGAAAGAAAGATGGATAGATCAGTTAGAAAGAAAGAAAGAACGAAAAAGATAAATAATAGCATAAGTCTTTGAAAAGCTGAACATTTTGATAGTTGAATGGTTTTTGTAGCGCAAAGTAGAGAGGAGTTGAAAAGCTGAACATTTTGATAGTTGAATGGTTTTTGTAGCGCAAAGTAGAGAGAAAGAAAGATAGAAAGATCAGTTAGAAAAAAAGAAAGAAAAAAGATAAATAATAGCATAAAAGTCTTTGAAAAGCTGAACATTTTGATAGTTGAATGGTTTTTGTAGTGCAAAGTAGAAAGGAGTTGAAAAGCTGAACATTTTAATAGTTGAATGGTTTTTGTAGCGCAAAGTAGAGAGAAAGAAAGATAGACAGATCAGTTAGAAAGAAAGAAAGAAAAAAGATAAATAATAGCATAAAAGTCCTTGAAAAGCTGAACATTTTGATAGTTGAATGGTTTTTGTAGCGCAAAGTAGAGAGGAGTTGAAAAGCTGAACATTTTGATAGTTGAATGGTTTTTGTAGCGCAAAGTAGAGAGAAAGAAAGATAGATAGATCAGTTAGAAAGAAAGAAAAAAAAGATAAATAATAGCATAAAAGTCCTTGAAAAGCTGAACATTTTGATAGTTGAATGGTTTTTGTAGCGCAAAGTAGAGAGGAGTTGAAAAGCTGAACATTTTGATAGTTGAATGGTTTTTGTAGCGCAAAGTAGAGAGAAAGAAAGATAGATAGATCAGTTAGAAAGAAAGAAAGAAAAAAGATAAATAATAGCATAAAAGTCCTTGAAAAGCTGAACATTTTGATAGTTGAATGGTTTTTGTAGCGCAAAGTAGAGAGGAGTTGAAAAGCTGAACATTTTGATAGTTGAATGGTTTTTGTAGCGCAAAGTAGAGAGAAAGAAAGATGGATAGATAAGTTAGAAAGAAAGAAAGAAAAAAGATAAATAATAGGATAAAAGTCCTTGAAAAGCTGAACATTTTGATAGTTGAATGGTTTTTGTAGCGCAAAGTAGAGAGGAGTTGAAAAGCTGAACATTTGGATAGTTGAATGGTTTTTGTAGCGCAAAGTAGAGGGAAAGAAAGATGGATAGATCAGTTAGAAAGAAAGAAAGAAAAAAGATAAATAATAGCATAAAGGTCCTTGAAAAGCTGAACATTTTGATAGTTGAATGGTTTTTGTAGCGCAAAGTAGAGAGGAGTTGAAAAGCTGAACATTTTGATAGTTGAATGGTTTTTTGTAGCGCAAAGTAGAGAGAAAGAAAGATAGACAGATCAGTTAGAAAGAAAGAACGAAAAAAGATAAATAATAGCATAAGTCTTTGAAAAGCTGAACATTTTGATAGTTGAATGGTTTTTGTAGCGCAAAGTAGAGAGGAGTTGAAAAGCTGAACATTTTGATAGTTGAATGGTTTTTGTAGCGCAAAGTAGAGAGAAAGAAAGATAGACAGATCAGTTAGAAAGAAAGAAAGAAAAAAGATAAATAATAGCATAAAAGTCTTTGAAAAGCTGAACATTTTGATAGTTGAATGGTTTTTGTAGCGCAAAGTAGAGAGGAGTTGAAAAGCTGAACATTTTAATAGTTGAATGGTTTTTGTAGCGCAAAGTAGAGAGAAAGAAAGATAGACAGATCAGTTAGAAAGAAAGAAAGAAAAAAGATAAATAATAGCATAAAAGTCCTTGAAAAGCTAAAGATTTTGATAGTTGAATGGTTTTTGTAGCGCAAAGTAGAGAGGAGTTGAAAAGCTGAACATTTTGATAGTTGAATGGTTTTTGTAGCGCAAAGTAGAGAGAAAGAAAGATAGATAGATCAGTTAGAAAGAAAGAAAGAAAAAAGATAAATAATAGCATAAAAGTCCTTGAAAAGCTGAACATTTTGATAGTTGAATGGTTTTTGTAGCGCAAAGTAGAGAGGAGTTGAAAAGCTGAACATTTTGATAGTTGAATGGTTTTTGTAGCGCAAAGTAGAGAGAAAGAAAGATAGACAGATCAGTTAGAAAGAAAGAAAGAAACAAGATAAATAATAGCATAAAAGTCCTTGAAAAGCTGAACATTTTGATAGTTGAATGGTTTTTGTAGCGCAAAGTAGAGAGGAGTTGAAAAGCTGAAACATTTGGATAGTTGAATGGTTTTTGTAGCGCAAAGTAGAGAGAAAGAAAGATGGATAGATCAGTGAGAAAGAAAGAAAGAAAAAAGATAAATAATAGCACACATGTCCTTGAAAAGCTGAACATTTTGACATTTGAACGGTCTTTCTAGCACAAAGTGGAGAGGAGTTGAAAGCGACCACGGAAGAATACGGAATAATAATAATAACTAGAAAAATAATTGCATTTCCTGCGGAACATTGCAGTTGAGTTATGCTTCAAATGCTGAGAATAGAAAAAGAAAGATTAGTTTAGAAAGAAAGAAAGATAGGTAGAGAGAAAGAAAGAAGAAGAAGAAAGAAAAGAAAGAAAGAAAGATAAGAAAGAAAGCTGAAAAAGTGAAAATTTGATTTGAATTTAGAAAGAATGGAGAGGAAGAAAGAAGGTAGAAAGAAAGAAAGGTAGAAAGATAGAAAGAATTATAGAAAGAAAGAAAGTAGAAAGAATTAGGTTAGAAAGAAAGAAAAGGTAGAAAGATTAGGTAGAAAGAAAGAAAGTAGAAAGATAGGTAGAAAGAAAGAAAGAAAAGAAAGAAAGTGAAAGAAAGATAAGGTAGAAGAAGAAAGAAAGAAGATAGATTAGTAAAATAGAAAAAAAGAATAGAATAGATTAGTAAAATAGAAAGAAAGATAGAATAGATTAGTAAAAATAGAAGAGAAAGATAGATAGATTAGTAAAATAGAAAGAAAGATAGATAGATTAGTAAAATAGAAAGAAAGATAGATAGATTAGTAAAATAGAAAGAAAGATAGATAGATTAGTAAGAAAAGAAAAAAGATAAAGAAAGAAATAGAAAAGAGAAGAAGAAGAAAAGAAGAAAGATAGATAGAAAGAAGAAAAGAAAGAAGATAGTAAAAAGAAAGAAAGATAAGAATAGTAAGTAGAAAAAAGAAAGAAAGAAGAAAGAAAGAAAGAAAGATAGAAAGATAAGAAGAAAGAGAAAGAGAAAGATAAGAGTAGAAAGAAGAGAAAGAAAGAAAGGATTAAGAGAAAGAAAGAAAAAGAAAGAAAGAAAGAAAGAAAAAGAAAGAAAAGAAGAAAGAAATGATTAGTTAGAAAGAAAGAAAGATTAGTTAGAAAGATAGAAAGAAAGAAAGAAAGAAAGATATATAGATTAGATAGATCAGTTAGAAAGAAAGATAGATTAGTTAGAAAGAAAGATAGACAGATCAGTTAGAAAGAAAGAAAGAAAGAAAAAAGATAAATAATAGCATAAGTCTTTGAAAAGCTGAACATTTTGATAGTTGAATGGTTTTTGTAGCGCAAAGTAGAGAGGAGTTGAAAAGCTGAACATTTTGATAGTTGAATGGTTTTTGTAGCGCAAAGTAGAGAGAAAGAAAGATAGACAGATCAGTTAGAAAGAAAGAAAGAAAAAAGAATAAATAATAGCATAAAAATCCTTGAAAAGCTGAACATTTTGATAGTTGAATGGTTTTTGTAGCGCAAAGTAGAGAGGAGTTGAAAAGCTGAACATTTTAATAGTTGAATGGTTTTTGTAGCGCAAAGTAGAGAGAAAGAAAGATAGACAGATCAGTTAGAAAGAAAGAAAGAAAGAAAAAAGATAAATAATAGCATAAAAGTCCTTGAAAAGCTGAACATTTTGATAGTTGAATGGTTTTTGTAGTGCAAAGTAGAGAGGAGTTGAAAAGCTGAACATTTTGATAGTTGAATGGTTTTTGTAGCGCAAAGTAGAGAGAAAGAAAGATAGACAGATCAGTTAGAAAGAAAGAAAGAAAGAAAAAAGATAAATAATAGCATAAAAGTCCTTGAAAAGCTGAACATTTTGATAGTTGAATGGTTTTTGTAGCGCAAAGTAGAGAGGAGTTGAAAAGCTGAACATTTTGATAGTTGAATGGTTTTTGTAGCGCAAAGTAGAGAGAAAGAAAGATAGACAGATCAGTTAGAAAGAAAGAAAGAAAAAAGATAAATAATAGCATAAAAGTCCTTGAAAAGCTGAACATTTTGATAGTTGAATGGTTTTTGTAGCGCAAAGTAGAGAGGAGTTGAAAAGCTGAACATTTGGATAGTTGAATGGTTTTTGTAGCGCAAAGTAGAGAGAAAGAAAGATAGACAGATCAGTTAGAAAGAAAGAAAGAAAAAAGATAAATAATAGCATAGAAGTCCTTGAAAAGCTGAACATTTTGATAGTTGAATGGTTTTTGTAGCGCAAAGTAGAGAGGAGTTGAAAAGCTGAACATTTGGATAGTTGAATGGTTTTTGTAGCGCAAAGTAGAGGGAAAGAAAGATGGATAGATCAGTTAGAAAGAAAGAAAGAAAGAAAAAAGATAAATAATAGCATAAAAGTCCTTGAAAAGCTGAACATTTTGATAGTTGAATGGTTTTTGTAGCGCAAAGTAGAGAGGAGTTGAAAAGCTGAACATTTGGATAGTTGAATGGTTTTTGTAGCGCAAAGTAGAGGGAAAGAAAGATGGATAGATCAGTTAGAAAGAAAGACGAAAAAAGATAAATAATAGCACACATGTCCTTGAAAAGCTGAACATTTTGACATTTGAACGGTCTTTCTAGCACAAAGTGGAGAGGAGTTGAAAAGCTGAACATTTGGATAGTTGAATGGTTTTTGTAGCGCAAAGTAGAGGGAAAGAAAGATGGATAGATTAGTTAGAAAGAAAGACAGAAAAAAAGTAAATAATAGCACACATGTCCTTGAAAAGCTGAACATTTTGACATTTGAACGGTCTTTCTAGCACAAAGTGGAGAGGAGTTGAAAAGCTGAACATTTGGATAGTTGAATGGTTTTTGTAGCGCAAAGTAGAGGGAAAGAAAGATGGATAGATCAGTTAGAAAGAAAGACAGAAAAAAGATAAATAATAGCACACATGTCCTTGAAAAGCTGAACACTTTGACATTTGAACGGTCTTTCTAGCACAAAGTGGAGAGGAGTTGAAAAGCTGAACATTTGGATAGTTGAATGGTTTTTGTAGCGCAAAGTAGAGGGAAAGAAAGATGGATAGATCAGTTAGAAAGAAAGACAGAAAAAAGATAAATAATAGCACACATGTCCTTGAAAAGCTGAACATTTTGACATTTGAACGGTCTTTCTAGCACAAAGTGGAGAGGAGTTGAAAGCGACCACGGAAGAATACGGAATAATAATAATAATAAAGATTTGGATTTCAAGAGTGTGAATGCTTGAAGCATTCACACTAAACTATATAATAATAATAGCTTTGGATTTCAAGAGTGTGAATGCTTGAAGCATTCACACTAACTAGAAAAATTGCATTTCCTGCGGAACATGCGTGTGAATGCTTGAAAGAAAAAAGATAGATAGATTAGTTAGAAAGAGAAAGAAAGATTAGTTAGAAAGATTAGAGGAAAGAAAGATAGAAAGAAAGAATAAGAAAAAAGAATGGAGATTAGTTAGAAAAAAGAAAGAAGGATTAGTTGAAGAAATAGAGAGAAGAAGAGATAGATGATAGATAGATAGATAGATAGATAGATAGATAGAGAGAGAGAGAAGAAGAAGAATAGATAGATAGATAGATAGATAGATAGATAGATAGATAGATAGATAGATAGATAGATAGATAGATAGATAGATAGATAGATAGATAGAAAGATAGATAGATAGATGAAGAGAAAAAGAGATGAGAGAAGAGATAGATAGATAGATAGATAGATAGATAGATAGATAGATAGAGAGAGAGAGAGATAGATAGATAGATAGATAGATAGATAGATAGATAGATAGATAGATAGATAGATAGATAGATAGATAGATAGATGATAGATAGATAGATAGATAGGGAAAAAAGAATAGATTTGGAAAAAATGCAAAAGAGCTGAACTGAAATGCTCAAACAAGCTGAAATGCACAAATAATTGATAAACATGGCAGAAAATGTAAAAAGCTTAATTCAAATGTCTTTAAAGTGTTGAAGCTCAATTGGACAACATTGAACTGCTTAAGAACATGGAAGCTGATCAGAGTTGAAATACTTGTTTAAAAAACTGAACATTGTTACACAGTGAAACAACAAGTTGAAATGAGTTTGTCAAAAGGAAAAAAAATACATAGCTGATTTATAGATGGGTACGTGTGAAATGGTCTAATAAGTATGAATGGGATGTAAAAGTTGAAGACTACCTGTTATGTATTAAAACTGTTGCAAAATAGTAATAATTTTATTATTAATATGTGACATCAGAGGACCATCTGTCAATAAAAAAATAAAATAAAAATTCTATGCATAAAACCAAACAAACATTGTGAAGGTGTTAGAACTTGTGATTTCCATAATAATAAGAAGAATGAAGGTGTGAGAATACATAATAAAAATAATCAGTAATTGCACTTCCATACAAAATAGTTAGTTAAATTAGCTCCAACTCAATCACAATTTCTTTATGTACCACCAATTTGACTTGGTGGTACAATGTGAAAAAAAAAATCAAGTAGAAGCATAAAATTCATTAAAAAGAGAAAATCAACAAGTATATCTATATATACATTAGTACCTGAATATATACATAAGTTAATAATCCTATATACTTCACTACAACATGTTGCATGTTGTCAGAAAGTTCATAATAAGGAGTTGCACCATCTCATACACTATAAATGTGTGTGTGTGTGTTAAAGTGCAAGTGCATCCTTGTATGTGTGTGTGCATGGACGGGACGATGTGTGAATCGGTCGGAGGATAAAGGGAGCTAGGACACGTTGTTTAAGAGACTGTTGGAGGGACAAAACTTTCCAAGTGTCTGGTGGTCTTGGTCCTGATGGAGCAGAATCTATGAACAGATGGAAGTTTTTTGATGAGGCATGCTCCTCCACCTGATGAGTAATGGTGGTGCAGGGGTGAGTGTTTCCAGAAGTTGATGGAAAAAAAGCAAAACAAAACAAACAAACAAACAAAATATAAATAAAGACATTTACACATGTACAGAGTAGGGATGAATAGTTGAATGACTTGAATAGCTGAGTGAGCTCACATCAATTAAACACAGAAGTAAACTTAAAGTTTTTTTTTGACCACACGAGAGATCATGTGTTTTGTCCATGGGTCTTTGGCTGTCATGGTTCTGTTTGTTGAATCAGCCCAATGTTGCAAAAAGTCCAAAACTGTTTTATTCATCACATGCCGATAGTGTAGGAAAAATTACGCGCATGCATAAAACGGATCGTGCAGATGGAACGGATTGTGTACCGACAACTGTCAATGGTGTGAAGATGTAAAGTTCTGTAACATTATGACCTTTGACATCTCCATTGTCTGTAAAACAGCTGCTTCCAGTTGTCAGGTCAGTTTTTGGTGTCCTGGTCACCCAGGAGTGACATGCAGAAGGAGGAGGGGGAGGAGCAGAGGCCTTAAAAAGGAAAGAACAGTGAGAAACTTTATTCATCATTAATTTAAATACACAAACAGTAGTGCCAGCAGTGCTCATGTTAGTTTGTTGGTCAAAGAGGGTAAAATAAATGATTACCTTTACAAATGGTTAAGGGAGGAGCTTGATGCTGTCACTGATGACTGACGGACTGATCCGCAGCACTTTGTCTCCCTGCAGCAGTACGCCTGATCCCTTGCCAAAAGACCAACAGTAGTCAGGCTCCACTGAACTGTGGAGGTAAGAGTATGGAGCCGGACCTGAGAATACAGACACATTAAAAGAAGTGAACTTAAGACTCTGACACAAAACATACACAGTTACATAATACATATTAATAAAAATACCTCAGCCATTTCTTCAAAACAGACATCATCTTCTGTCCAGAGCCACATCACACAGGAAGGCTGCATGATCTCCAGCATCTTCCACATGTTTAGCTCTCTCTCTCTAGTCCGCTGTGTAAGATCACAGTGGACATCTGAAGGACAAAGCTGATGTAAATTACAATGTTTTACTCCTAGCTGTAACACTCAAGAGTCAAGAGCAACAATAGTGTCATCACAACAGCAGGGTTAATGCAAAGTGAATACATGAATGCACATACAGTTAAATACATGAGAAATTTGAATTCAAAATAGAGGCTCGAATACCTTTCGCTCTATTGTGAAGAAACCCGGACACTGGCAGAGGAACACGTCTCCGTAGCAGCATCTAGTCTGTAGCAGCAGGATATCTTGGATTTTATGAGGTGATCCACAGTCTCAGAGCCAGACAAAAAAGCAGGTGTTTCTCATCCTCTGCTTTGAAAATGACTGGGACGAGGAAGAAGTAGAAAACCTCTCTGGGTGGTCCAGCATGATGCATGATGTCCAGCTTCTCTGACATGTAAAGCTCTTTGCAGCCCTGACGTTCTCAGCTGTGAAATGGATTAATGCAGAGCTAATACTTGAATGAACATACACTTAAAGCAAAACATTAAAAAGGACATTCAAAAGTTTTATTTACCTTATTTAGTAAACCTGGACAGTGGCAGGGGAAGGTGTGTCTGTCTTTGGAGCATGATGCCTCGGTCCTTGTGGGTCGGTCCAGACTTTCAGAGAGAGAGAAAAGGGTGGCAGGAGTTCCCAGGAGTCTCGTCCTCTGCTTTAAAATGACTGGGACTAGCAGGAAGTAGAAAACATCTCTGGGTGGTCCAGCAGTAATGGGTCCAGTGCATATTGACATCCAATAAGAGCACGGTGTTTTGTTTGTGAGGTGGTCCTCACAGTGCTGAAGGAAGGGAGACTAAAGCTGGCAAGTGTCCTCACAGGAGACACAGGAGAACTGAGTTCCCCATCGAGGGGAAAGTTACATATGCTATAGCAAACAAACCAGCCTGATATGCCGTTGAGACATAACTCGAAATTATAGGTCGTCAGCTCAATTGTGAAATCGCTTGTATCTTGAAACTCTTTTAACTCAATGAAACAAAACTTAAAATAAAATTTACTTAAAATATAGATTTTGACTAAAAGTTTCCTTTTCAAATTGTTGCAACAAAAGCAAAGTGCTGATAACATAAAAACAATATATATATATATATATATTATATATATATATATATATATATATATATATATATATATTATATATATATATATATATATATATATATATAAAGAAAAGACATAAAGATATTTTCAAAACCAAATGACAGAGTGCTTAAATAGCTGTAGATTTAAAAGGCAGGGCAGAACGATATATATGATCTCCATCATTAGTATGTGCTATATGTGCAAAGAAAACAATCTGGGAAGTGACATCTGTGTACACAACCTTACTTCTTTCACCACTTCTGTTCATTTCTTTTTTGGTTTTACAATAAGCACTTAATCATCTTAGGTTGAGGAAGATCTTTGATCAAGATTCTTGGGAAAATATTGAAGGAATGTAAAGAGTGAGGACTGAGCACATAAAACACACACTAATAGTGAGAGGGACAGATTTGTCAAAACAGAGCTTTTGATGGTTTCTATACATATTGTCCTTTTGATGGATGTGCAAAAGCACATAAATAAGTAATCAATTTGAATATTGTTCAGTCCTACCATTAAAGGCTTTTCACACCATGCTTAGACCAGGCTAATATACTCATTAGTTATCAAGACTAACAGTCAACTCAGCCTACTGAGCCTCACTCAAAACCCGGGTTATCCTTGACTTTTTAGGATTGTTCCTAAAAACAAGGTGTTGACGTGTGACTTCAGCTTAAAAGACCAGCATGTAAACATTTATCCCAGTGAAACCATTTGACAAGGCTCGTTTAACCAAGCCGTGTTCTGTGGGCATTCTGAAGACCACAGGGTGACATTTGATTTCAGTCTGAAATTTCAACATAAATGACTGCTTTTCAAGGGGGTTTGGATTAGCCCAAGGCAGAATGTGAAAAACCTTTTTGTACCAGCTGAAACCCCACAGTGATGGCAGATATTTAGAAAAAAAACAGATAGAGGGAATGGTAAGGATAAAAAATAAAATAAAAACATAAATCATGATGAAAGACTAAATGAAAATATATTAAATGGATTATCAATAAAACAATTAGTCACAAAATCAAAAAGATATGGTGTATTTGGTCCATGGGTCCCTTACTATTCTGTCATGATGCTGTCCAGTGTTGGTTCAAGCCAAACCTGTCCTTGGAGCACAGTGCGAGGATGTAAAGTTCTGTAACTTTCAGACCTTTGACATGTCCATGGGCTGTAAAACAGCTGCTCACAGTTATCAGGTCAGTGGTTGGTGTGAGGGCAGCGTCCCAGCAGTGACATGCAGAAGGAGAAGCAGCGTCTCTGTTGCAGCATCTTGTCTGTGACATGATGTCTCAGTTGTAATGGGGTGGTCCAGAGTGTCAGAGAGAAAGAAAATGGTAGTAGAAGCTTCAGGAGTCTCATCCTCTGCTTTAAGATGAATGGGACTTGGAGGAGGTGAGACTCAGGATGGCAGAACTATAAAAGTAAACTTACATAGTCTTTGGGGGGGGGGGGTGTTCAGCTGGTACATATCGGTATGTCAGAAAGTATGTTTTCCAGATGGAAAACATACTTTCTGAAGTTTGTGTGCTTTGTAAATGTCAGCAGCTGTATACAATACTGTATTCAATACTGTATACAGCTGCTGAAAGGGCCTGCGCATTCATCACCCCGGACCCTAATCCAACCCATGATGAATGTGCAGGCCAAAATATGTTGACAATTAAGATCATTGTAGTAAGGTTAACTAAAAACATATAAACCATAATATTACTTACAATTTTTAAATTACAAAATTTACATCTACATAAATTACAATACCGTTACCAGAAACATTTCACATTACTCTCAAAACACTGTGATCACATAATCTTTCACATGAATAATTCATTAAAATCACAACAATGTAGCTTAAAAAATCATGACGTATTATCATCTTACCTTCAGAAACAGAACAGACACATAATCATCAAGCGGCGTCCAATTCTCTCAAAGGTAAATTTCTTTTCGGCACAAGTCATGTCATGTTTTGAGCAGGGGGTCCTCTGTTCCACCCTCCCTCCCAGCTTTAGATAGATTGAGGCAGCCTGGCAAGGTGCCTGGCTGCAAGAGGACACCCCTACTCTGGATAAATGTGGACAACTGGATTAGTATTTGAAATAGTTGCATATTAGTTATATTGTCTACAGCAGTCTCAGTAAATCTAGTCATTATGATATAATCTTTTTCATTCATGTTCCAATAATTTAGTCAGTGTTATTAATAGATAGTTTACTCACTTTTGCTCTCAGTTAGCCTATCCCTCATCACGATATGTGTTTAAAACAAAGTGTTGCTTCTTAAACAAAGTTGTACTTTCACCTGAAAATCTCAGTTTAACTTTTTAACCAAATTCTTCTTTATCTCTAAAACTCGGCTGACATCTTTATGAACTGTTGGAGGATATCACACAGTAAACAGGGTTGTGATAACTGTAATAAGTTTTCATGACACCAGAATGGAGACAGCATTGTGGCTGAGAAACGAAGATGAGGTCCAGCAATGTGTTTTTCTCTGTGGTGGCAGCAGTGATGAGTTGTGCATATCCCCTGGACAGAAACAGCTCTAGAATAGGCTTACTTATGTCAGATAGGAGATTCTCATTGAAATCACCACACACAATGATGGGATGGCAGTCCATGATCTCCAGTGAGTCCAAAAGGCTTCGCAGGTTCGACAAGAAGGAGGTCACATTGTAGTCCGGAGCTCTGTACACGGCAGCAATCAGTGCACTCACCGGGGCTTTGACTTTCAGAGCTACAAACTCAAGGTCAGTTACATTATGTACATACTGTTTCTCCTCCACTTGAATGTACTTTTTCACATAAACAGCAACTCCACCACCGCCTCTGTTGGCCATTTCTGGAAAACGTGTGTAGGACAGGTGTCTGTTACGTTTAAACATGTTGAAGTCCTGAAGACTGAGACTGTCTGCAACAAAGGAGCCTTGTAGGTGAGTTTCAGTGAGACACAAAACGTCTGCAAGACACAGTTCATGGTGGCTCTTGATGTCATTAACATGAGATGGCAAACCTTCTGTATTATGGTGCACAACGGTCAACGTGTCATCTCTGTTCAGCGTTTGTTTGAAATGGAGAAGAGGCATCATGTCGTCTAAGCTGACTTGTCTCATAGTCTGTAAGGCTGCAGTGACTTCTGGGTTACCGTATATTTTACACTCATCCATATCCAGCATGTGCAGTCCACTGAGAGAGGTTACTCTGCTGATAGCGACGTAAGCCATGCCAGGTTCAAAAATTTTTTTTAAGGAGACAACTGCCGATGTCCTTGTCATACCTTGAACCTTATGGATCGTAGAAGCAAAGGCGAGCCTGATGGGAAACTGTCTGCGTACAAAACCTTTCTGTTTCAGCTTCTCCTCTGCTCTCTCTATGTACACAATATTATCTGGACCTCCTGGTGCTTTATTACGGTAACTCCTTCCAGCTGTTTCATCATCCATCTTTAGCCCAAGCATTTTCACATGTACAAAATCATTTTGCTCAGAGGTTATTATCCTGACTAGTGTACAGAATGAACCATTCACTAATCCTTGAGACACATCTATGTTTCTGGTGAGCATGACACGAACACCTTCAGCAACGTGTACTGTATCTGGCAAATCATTTTTTCCTCCTTTACATGGTGCAGCTTGTCGAGCCATTCTTCCACTGTGTGGATCCTTTTTGTAATCATCTGCATCAATGATGGTGACATGAGAATGGAGCAGAGCTAATATTTTCGCATTGTGACAGTGGACTTCCTTGTTAGTTGGGAAGATGTGCAGGACGTCAGCGGGACAAAGTGCTGGTTCAGTGACAGTCTGTGACAACAAAGCTCTGTCTGCTTCAGACAACTGCTGTGACTTTTCTTTCACTCGAATCCGGTTCAACATCTCTGCAAAGGCAACATCATCCTTCTGACGCATAATCTCAGTCAAGGTGATCATCTGAAAGTGTTCCTGCCACAGGTCAATCTCACATGGGTCATACACACAGAGGGCCTTTGACTGTCGCACAGGTGGAAGCTGATAAAAGTCTCCTACAGCAATGATTGACATTCCTCCAAAGGGTCTCTGACAGCCTTTGATCTGTTTCAGTCTCGCATCCACATATGCAAAAAGTGGCTTTGACACCATGGAAATCTCATCGATGATAAGGATTTCAGCATTTAAAAGTTCACATCTGACTTCATCCAGTTTGTTACCAAGTCCTTGAAATGGAGGTTTTAGGCTCCGTGGCAGCTTGAGCAGAGAGTGAAGTGTTGTTCCTGATATATTGAAGGCTGCAGTTCCAGTGAAAGCACTTAACAGGATGGTGGGGTTTGATATGTCATCCTCCTCATAACGTCTGGGCAGTTTGCACAGTATTTTAGATGCCTCTGAGTAAATGCATTTGATGAGATGTGATTTGCCAGTTCCAGCTCCACCATTTACATAGAAAAAAAACTGCTCTGGATTAAGGCCGCAGACTCGCTTTACACACCAGTCTCTTACTGCATAGAACACACATGCTTGTTTCCTGTTCAGATTCTGATACATCTGTCTTAACAGTGTGGGATCGATTGCAGGCGCCTCTCTTACAGCTCTGGATTCTGTGACGAGGTTAGGCTGATATTCTGGCACATTCTCTTGAACGTGTTCATGATCTGGCTCTCTCGCCTCCAGTTCTTCGATACACTCCAATCTCACTACTTCAGATTCTGCCCCCAAATTACACCATTCATCAATAATTTGTCTGTTCTGTTCAAACTCCTCAACTGCTTTCTCAATTTCATCACTGTTTTGCTCATATTTTTCTCTGTTTCGTCTGACAATCTGTTGCACGTGCTCAGGATGGTCAGAACCTGGTAGTTGAACCCAGCCACCACCGTAGAAGCACTCATAAGTTGGTCTTTTCAGTTCCTGGTCTGATCGGTGAGGGATGTACAGTTTTAATAATGTGCCGTAAAACTGCTCAGGGTGTTTCTCCTGTGACGTGCGGTGAAATCTGATGATGGCAGGCTTCTCACTGTTTCTCTTCTGAACAAATCCCAGATCATTCAGCAGGGGCAAAACATCTTTACCTTTTGTCTGTTGTCCATAGACAAATCTGCACGTAGAAGCAAAATCAGCCAAACACATTTCCTCAAACTCTGGCGTTTCAGGTCTGGATTTATATTTGTCTGTCAAAGACGTCATCCACACATCTACACTTTCATCTACTGAGTTCTCAAGTGATGACATGGGGTGACTCATTCTCAGAGGGTTATCATCTGTCGGTATGAACACGACACCACGTGAACACTTCTTCATGTTAAGACCGCATGCACGAGTCACACACTCCTGAGCACTGACCTCTCTCTTTTTGGAATAGGCTTGCATGATTTCCTTCATTTCATCGCATTCATTGACATTGTCTCTGTTTGACGACTCTATGAGTGTTTTTAAATACTGACTCACACTGTTTTCGCTTTTGCATATGTATGTGCAGATGTACTGTATTAAACTGTAATAACTGAGTATGAACTGCACGTCAATGTTAGCGTCCCAGGCATCCAGAAGGTAGGCATTGTATCCGTTTACCCAGCAGTCCTTTGGTTCACGTTTCATTATCACTGCGCTGGACTTGGTCATCATGTGAAGGTATCGTTCATATTCACTTAGTGTTAAATCACATCGAGCCAGGAGTTGCTCTAAACTCAGGGAGGCAATTTCAGGTTCATTCAGCAGCAGGTTCAGTGGTGCCAGTTTTGCCTTTGCTGTTTCCAGTTGCCGTGAATCATCATCATCATCATTACTTACAGGTCTTGTTATCATGGTTCTGTTTGACACTGGTTTTGGAAAGCCAAAACGACATCCAGAGCTGGCACCTTTGAAACACATCCTTGAGTGATTTTTGCTGTGTATTTGCACTTCAGTTACCTTCTTGTACAGTTCAGGTTGTGTATGTGGGTCAGGTAGCTGAGCTGTGACGTATTTTGAAACAAAATCACACACAGTCTGGTCACTGTCTTCCTCAAACACAGGTGCTCCTTCAACCCATAACAAGCAGTGTATATGCGGGCTTCCTCTGTGCTGAAACTCTAATCTGTAAAAGTAGTCAACAACTTTGCCAAGCGGCTGTGCGGGAGACAAGATTACATCTCTGTACAAGGCCTCAACACGTTTGTCAAACATGCGCATCGTTGTAACAGGATTGCTCCTCAGTATGTCACACTTTGTGGACCAGTCCAGCTCATCAAAATTAACCTGCTCACCTTGCTGAGTTTTTATTGCTTCGATCACCTCAGGCCAACGCATCTCAGCTGCAGAAAATGTGCAAAAGAATGTGGGACTTCCCAACTGTCTTATCATGGCAAACAGATCTCTAGTGGTTTTCTCCCAGTATGCTGGCGTCCCGCGAATCGGCTGCATAAAACGAATCGCGGATTTATTTCGAACCAGTCTCTCTACCTCTTGTTTGTCTTGCAACATTCTTGAGGTTATTTCGCGTCCATCTCTGGTGAAAGGTTTTCCTTTACGTAGCTGTATTGTCATGCTGGAAGTGGCCAAGTGTATTTCAGTCACAAACTGAGCAAAGAACAAGTAGTTAGAGTCTTTGGCAAACCGATCATCGACACCAAAAAGCCTTGTTTTGAAATAACTGCTAGGTGTTAATTTATAAATTCTCTGTTCATCCAGTGTATTCAAGCCGTTTGGAAACTGACACGGGAAAGCTAAGGATTCAAGTCTCGGGGTCTTGAAGAAGCTGACTGGATTGTTTCCCTCTGCTGGTGCCACAGAATAAATCCCTTCACTGAAAGATAAAATGTCCTCTGAAACATCACGTGGCTGAAGGCATGATTCAAGAGCAATACCACCATTAGGCATGTCACCTTCCTGTTCTGGATCATCTCTCTGTTCCTGTGGTTGACTTTCATCACAAACCAGCATGACATTGTTTTGTTGCTCATTTTCAGGATTATTTTCTGCCTCACACAGTGCATCACTCTCACACCTGTCTATTTCCATCAAATCATCAGCATCGTAATCGTCGTCCTCCATGTTATCATCATTATTATCATCATCATCATCAGGAAGTGTTGGATCACATAATTCAGCCTCATCTCTTATAGTCACGTCTTTATAGCCAGGGTGAATATCTTTCAGAGTTTTCAGTGCTTGCACTAGCTTAGACCAGTTAACAGTCTGAAACAGCTGATGACCTTTGTAAGACAGTCGTCTCTTCAGTTTTACTCTCATCACCTGAGACTCACTTCTCAGTCGGGGCAGAGCATTGACTGTTTCCTGTACCTCAGACGGGACACATATCACATTACCATGTATGGCTCTCTGTCGGCCTTTAGGAAGAGGAATGATTTTGGCAAACGTTATGCACTTGGCGATGAGGTGTCTCTCCAGTATGTTGAGATCAGACAACGCAGGTGGAATGTCAGCAAGCTTCAGGTTGTTAGCTACAGCGAGCTTTGGCATCTCTCCGTTTCTAAGATGGCTGTGACATGTCGAGCAAATCCATTCCCTCTTTCTCTCATCAGGCACCTTGCACTGTTCATTTATACAGTTATCATCACAAACATGAACATACTTTCCTGTCAGGCATGCTGCAACCACATCTGGATTTTTGACATAGTTTGACCTTATGCAGGGTTGTACTTGGTTTGGAAAGGACGCTTTATGACACACAGTGCAGACATAAGTGGGGCCAGCTTTTATTCGTGATCTGAAAAGTGATATGGCTTCTTTGATCAATGTGTTGTCACTCTCACTTGCTGGTCTATTTATCCATTTGTATTTCCTTTTTATTTTGGTCGCACATCTCAAGTTATGCATACTCCTGAACGAAACATTGTTCTTATACCTGTCTCTCATTCTTTGTCTCATCAATTCTCTGTGTCGCAGCCTGAATGCATGGTCACGTGCATATCGCTCAGTGATAAAAGATCGCTGTCTCTTTCTGAATTCAGGATTTTCTCTGTAGCCTTTGGTAACATATTCCATTTGTCTCTTTCTGAATTCAGGGTTTTCTCTGTAGCCTTTGGTAACATATTCCATTTGTCTCTTTCTGAATTCAGGGTTTTCTCTGTAGCCTTTGGTAACATATTCCATTTGTCTCTTTCTGAATTCAGGGTTTTCTCTGTAGCCTTTGGTAACATATTCCATTTGTCTCTTTCTGAATTCAGGATTTTCTCTGTAGCCTTTGGTAACATATTCCATTTGTCTCTTTCTGAATTCAGGATTTTCTCTGTAGCCTTTGGTAACATATTCCATTTGTCTCTTTCTGAATTCAGGATTTTCTCTGTAGCCTTTGGTAACATATTCCATTTGTCTCTTTCTGAATTCAGGGTTTTCTCTGTAGCCTTTGGTAACATATTCCATTTGTCTCTTTCTGAATTCAGGGTTTTCTCTGTAGCCTTTGGTAACATATTCCATTTGTCTCTTTCTGAATTCAGGATTTTTTCTGTATCGGGTGATAATGTACTGCTGTTTTTTCTGGTTATATTCAGCTCTGTGTCTGTAACACATTTTCAAGTACAGTTTTTGCCTCTCCTTAAAGTCAACACTTTCTCTGTATTGCTTTCTTATATTATTTATTTTATTTTGTCGTACTGTGGCATTATTTCGATATTGGTTGGTAGTGTACTCCTGCTTTCTTTGTCTCAGTTTTTCATCAGAACCATATTTTTCCCTTTCTTTCATTTTTTGATTCTCCTTTCTCTTTGATACCTCTTCAGAAAACATTAGTCTTCTCTTAACTTTTCTCCTTCGCTGTTTACTAAGTTTAGTCAGTTTACAGGAGACGTCTTGTAAGACATGATCACTGACAGCAGTATGTATTATTGGAGCCGATAAGCTTGAGTCATGTGATTCGAAAGATATCAAACTGTATTCACTTGATAGTTCTGGTTCAGTTTGACTATTAGGGAATATGAAAGGAACCTCTTGTTGTCTCACAGATGATAGAGATGTGATGTTATTGGACACTTCCTGCACTTTCACTTTCACTTTCTCACTTTCAGAGACAAGAATGGCATCATTGTTTGTCCTTGGAGAAGTTATTTTTGACTCACTTTGAGGAGCAACATGTGATGTGAAAGAATTCAGGCTTGCCTTCTCTGGTTGTTCAGTTTCCATGTCAGTGGATACTTCATGTAAAATGCAATCAGATACATCAGTGTTCATGTTAGCAGCACTAGGGCTTGACTCATTTTGAGGACCATCATAGAGCTGAGTGGTTGACACAGCAGCAGTGTGAGTTGCAGGCTGGCTCTGTGTGTCTGGGATAGCGACGTTCACATTGGCTGTGTTCACATCGGGAAACACCACAGGCTTCAACTCATAGGTACAGGAAGAAGGTGTGCCTAACATTCTGTGACACTTTGTGAGCCTGTCAATCATATCACTGAGACGTGGGAATGTCAGCATGACAGCAGTACCAGGACTGCATGAATCCAGCAGTAGGGGCAAACCTTTGCTTGTTCTGGAGTGCGGGTCAAAGAAACCAAATCTGCCTGATCTGGTTCTAAATACTGCTATACACAACTGTGTCATCAGCAGCAATGCGTACTGTACGTCTGATAACAAGCAGCACAGTCCAGCTTCAAGGTCCAGAAAGGTATCAACAGCTTCAGGTAGAGGTGCTCCAAACGTGCCATATCTTGACAGTGTTCTCATGTTCACATAACAGATGCCTCTGCGTACAGGAACTACATCAGGGAGCTCATCAGTAGTCAAATGGCTGTATTGAACAGTTTTTCTGACCTCATTATACATTGCATTACCTTTGTCCAATACTGAGTCCAGGTCTCTGTTAGTTATGTTTTCATCCTCATGAAGGAATGCAATAAATGTCAGTGAGTTACAGGTACATTGTTTATTTCTAGATTTGCCATATTTAGCAGAATTCTGGCTGCGAGATGCACGCACATGTTGTACACGCTGATCTCCAAGGTTTACACAGTGAGACGGGCCCGCTACATTGGTCTGAGACGCTGTCTTTACCATGTCTGCATAAGACACCCGAGGGACACATGGCTCATTGGTCTGAGGCACTTTCTTTAACATGTCTGCTGAAGACACCTGAGGGACACATGACTCATGGCTTTTACCTGTAGGTTTTACCTGGTGAGCATTAGGAGCTGCTACACAACCTCTCTTCACAGCATCAGCGTAAGACAGCTTTGGAGCATCACAACATGCTGCAGATACCTCACCACTGCTCTGTGGATCAACACCTTCTGCCTGTTCCGTTGTTACACACCTCTGCCACCGTACCTTTGCAGCTTGGGACCTCTTGCTCTTCCTCGGCATTGTCGTGCTCCAAAACCACAAGTCTTAATGCTTTACTTTTATTGTACACAATCAAGAAATCAAATACAGTATGAATTATAACAGTTACTGTAGCAGGATTAGAAGGATACCTGTGAACTTGTAGTAATCAAAGGTATGTAAGAATGGAAGATCACCTCACAGAAAGCACTTCAAGTTTATATATTTCAAAACTATTCAATTTACAATTTTTTACCAAAAGGAACAGTGACCAAACACTATCAGTGACCAAATAATTTTCAGAAAATCCTTGTCAAGCCTTCGAAGAACTTATCAAAATATCTGTATTAATGCTCAAATTTACCTTCACTCAGAGGCTGTAGTATTAGCTTGTGGCATCAACTAAATTGAATTACGTAAAGTCTATACGATATAAAGCTTTATATATAAAAACACAATAAAAGAATAGTTACTTTATTCACTACTGTATGAAACAAATATATTTTCTTTTTACACTTTTTTACTGATTGATTGCAGTAGAATGTGAAAATATTTTAAATCAGAACAGAGCACAAACCTACAGCACTCAACACCAAAAACGTTTAGAGATGGCTACTAATAGTCAAATATACAACCGGTATTAACTATGAGCTGTCCTGATCCTGAACTGTTTGAACTTACCAGCAGAGAATAACTAAATAGTACAGTGCTACACTGTGTGATAAATAGGAATATGCCATGGTTTATATCAAAATTCAGGAACACAAGTCACAGTCTGATGACAGATGATTGCTTCTGGTCACTGAAGATCGTCAGGTCTGCAGAAAGGAACAGCTGATCCAAACAAATCTAAATACTTGTGTATGTTGACTACAACAGTGTTCTTTAACTATACACTTTGCTACGATAAATTATGTGAAAAGATTCAGATTAGTCCAATTTATTTCCAATCACAAATGAACTTTGTGTACAAACCTACAGAGCTCCACACAAACAAATTTAAGGAATAACTACTAATGAAGTCAAATAAATACCCAACTAGTAGTCTAATTTTAGCTACGAGCTGTCCTGAACACTTACCAGCAGAGAATAACTAAATGTTTTGATACTACAGTATTTTATAAATATAAAAGGTTTATATCAAAACTCAGCAACACAGGTGTTGTGGCAGTCTGATGACAGATGAGTGCTTCTGGTCACTGAAGATCGTCGGGTCTGCAGACAGGAACAGCTGCTCCAAACAAATCTAAATACTTGTGTGTGTTGACTACAACACAGTGTTTACTTATACAGTTACTTACAAAAAAATATTGTGTGTGAAAATTAACCAGAATCAGTTGCTTGGATTAGCTCCTTTTACAGTGCAATTATTATTTATAAGTGCAAGTATTTTTCCAATTACAATGAAATAATTTGTGATACAAATGTTTCTCTGTGCAATTATCTGTTTTTATTGTATGATCAAGCCAATTTGTAAAAACAGATATATTTCTATAAATGTATTACTATAAATTGGAGATCAAAGGATCAATGAGACAGAGGAGAGGTAGAGCGTGAGAGTAGAGAATCTCTCAGAGTATTTAAACACAGATAGACCAGGTAACCAATAAACCTGAGGTGAGGGGACAGAGCCTTAGAACAGAGAGCGTGAGAGTAGAGTCTCCCAGAGTTTCTTGTAAACAGAAGGTAGCTGTGACCTTAGGTATTAATTCTCCATAGCCCAAAAAATCAGTTTCTCAGTTCTCAATGTCTCAAAGTCTCAGGGTTCAGTTCCACAAATTAGATAGAGTGGTATAGAGGTGGATACAAAGATAGAATGTCCAAAATTACAGACAGAGGAGTAGATGGGACAGGAAAGCCAGAGGAGCCAATATGATAGGGGAGAGGGGAGAGACGGGACAGCAGGACACCTGCAAGACAAAAATGGAGACATATATTAGACCAGCGATTCCCAAAGTGTGCTGTATGTACCCCTTGGGGAGCATGAACTGCCTCTAGGGGTGCAAAACAGGAAAGATTTAATGGTGGTGTAATAACTACAATACTTGTGTGGAATTCTTCATGAAACAAAACTTGAAAATTAAAACCTTCCTTTGTAAGTTTAATTTAAAACAAAGTTTATTATTAATACTAGCTCACAGGGAATAAGCTATCTACTCACACTAGGGCTGTCACTTTTTATTCGATATTCACACACACGCACGACCCACAGAAAAGAGCGTGTAAGTATCGAGTTCTCTTTTGGGCTTGAACAAACCATAACACACAAATTATGTCAAATGTCCGTTTTGTCGAGTGTCATCGTAAGAGCATTTTTAAATTATTTAAATAAAGTCTTAAATGAACGTAGAGATTTGCGAGAAAATGGGACGCGTGTCAGATCCATCTCTGTGTGGTCAGATCGCATCTCTGTCAGCAACAGCTGGTCTTAAAGTGTCAAAGAACAAAGGTAAGAGAGTAAATTACTCACCCAGACCCGGGTATGAATGTGTGTATCATGAATCATGAATGTACTCCGCTATCTTTTAACACATCTCCGGCGAACGGCTTCTTCACGCAAAAGAAAAACTCTTCATGAAGCGCAGTTAAATTCAGCAAACATGTGGCGTTCCCTGATGGATCGAGGTTGTTCGCGAACTTCATTTTACATTTTACTTTGTGTATGTTTATGTATGTGTCTGTATTGTATGAAACGCATTAGATGGTGAATTTAACAGTGTTTACATATGAGCATAGTGCATTGTTGTATTGTCGTAGATATTCGAATATATTTGAATATATTCCTTGATATTCGATATCCGTTCGAATGTGATTTTTCTCAAAAGTGACAGCCCTAACTCACACACCTCCCTCTCTGTCAGGCTGAGCCACCCGCTCTGCTCTTTTTGTCCATATCCGTTTACACAGGGCACAATTTATCAGTAAACAGGAGGGGATGTTTGGAAATGTTTTTTTGTGTATTGCACCTCCAGTAATAACAGCTGCTTTCCCTTTGACACAGCTCTGCTGCTCAGTGTTGATAGGCTATTATTTGTGACATGTAACCAATCAGATAGTGCTGTGTGCAGGACATGGAGCAAATACACAAGTAGGGTGACCAGAAGTCCCGAAAAATTCGGGACAGTCCCGAAATCTAAGCTGTTGTCCCGAATCCCGAAACCGGCCTTAATTGTCCCGAAAATTATACTAAAGCAAAATCTTGATATAAAATATTCAAAACTGTCCGTGGAAGTTGAGTCGTCCTGCAGCCAGACCCTTCAAATTGCACCAGCCGCGACTCCCGCGAGGACAGTGAATGTGCAGGCAGCCAGTCTAAACTTTTGTCTTTTACGCGCGTCATTCGCTCTTGACGCGCGAATGGATTCAAAGTGTTCATTTTTTTTTTGACGCGCTATCCGCGTCTGGTGTGAACGCAGCATTAAAGGAGTGATTGGTCGCGTCACTGTGTGCAAAAAAAAAAAAACTTAGTCCGGGCCTTAATGTCTGATGTCAGGTTACACAGAGCAAATCATCTACAAAATTATTTAGTTTTCCTATGTAATGACCGACAATTTAGTTGTAATAATAATTTTGGCATAAGGCTTATTAGCGTTAGGCTATAGCCTGAAAGATCTGATTTAGCCTACACACTGTTACAACAGTAACACTTTTTTTTTCACAATGACATTTGAGTTCATGATACTAATGTTGTTGTTGTTGTTGTTTTTTGTGGCAGACTAAAGACTAATGACAGACTGTTGATTTTTGAATTAAAAAAATATGTTTGGTTCAGGTTTGAAATTCATTATCTTTTAAGGCTATGTAATATCATAGGACCTCAGTGTTTCACTGCCACTTCATTAACAGTGTATAAAAAAATCACTGTGTTATATTTAATCCTAACATGTAATTTGTGTGTGAACTTACTGCTGTGCTGTGACAGAGACAGCAACAGTGATGGCAGGCTGTCACTGGGAGGAGGTGGCTGGAAGGACTGGAGATCTAAAGAGAGAAGATATTTCAGTTTCACTGCATTACTTTCAATATTAATAAGTCTAGTCTGTTGTTTCATAGTATGTGGCTGACATTTTTAATAGGCTAATGACTAATCAATAGATGTCATAAGTGTTTACTTTTAGTATTACAGGACAAATCAAAGGAAAATAAACAGAAGACACAGCACAGTGCTGTGGATCCTCCCCGATGAAATATGACTAAAAACTGTTTAATGTACTTTTGTATTATAATTTTATTGTATGTTTGAAATGAACTTACAATGTTGTAGCAGATCAAACTTTGTTATTCAGAATGTGATTGGTCGAAGTAACAATAAATATATGAAAAGTTTCCTGTTTCAAGAAAAGGCATCTGATAACGCTAAATAGTGAGATAGCCAGACTTTTCTCATCTTATCACTGTTGTCTCTTTAAAGCCACTTTTCCATTACTAGTTCCAGCTCAACTCGCATCCACTCTACTCGACCGTGCTCAGTTTTCCATTGCAGATAGTACCAGAGAGAATACACCTCAACGTAGCTGGTCGTCATAGCGATGCCACACACAACTGCCGCAACGTAATATTCAGTGTCTCTTGGTTTAAGCATTTCAACTTTCCTCAGAATGACAGATAAGCCGTATGAAAACCTTCCAGCTGTGTTTTCCTCTGCCGTCGTTGCTGCAGTGGTGTGTGTGACAGCGGGAGCAGAGGGCTCTGTAAGCAGTCGAGCTGCGAGTCGAGCTGGTACTTTGCAGTGAAAAAGAGGCTTAAATGAGAACTCCGGCGCAAAATGAACCTTTGGTCTAATCACACATTGGTACCTAGTCAACCGTTCTCTGAGATTTGTTTTCATGATAAGCGAATATAAAGAGTTTTATCTCTAAAAACTGTTTAGCGTATAATGCTACTAATGGGGACATTTAATAAGTAAAAAGAAATCGCTAACTCGAACCACGAACGCTGTCAGTACAGTTCAGAAGTTCACTGAACTTCATATAGTTCAGGTCACTTGGCACGTCGTTCGACTTGTCGAGACTGTTTTCCAAAGATGGCTCCTGCCTGTATACGCGAAGTGCACTGTCTTCATAAAGTATCTTCTTATTAAACGGTCTGTACACTTACAAAGTTCTCAATGCCTCGTTTTGCATGTAGGGACCCTCATTATGTTACTGTGTTAGTGTGGGGCTATTTTGAGCCTTGTTAGTGGTATTAAAGGATTAGTTCACTTTTTAAAAAACTTTTGCTGATAATTTACTCACCCCCATGTCATCCAAGATGTCCATGTCTTTCTTTCTTCAGTCGAAAAGAAATGAAGGTTTTTGATGAAAACATTCTAGGATTTTTCTCCATATAATGGACTTTACTGGTAGCCAAACCGTCCAAGGTCCAAATGACAGTTTCAGTGCAGCTTCAAATGTTTTAAACAACAACAGATGATGAATAAGGGTCTTATCTAGCAAAACGATCGGTCATTTCTAGAATGAATAAATAAAAAACGAAGTGTTATGCCTTGCTCTGTTCTGTGATGCGCGGTCGTCACTCTCCTGTTCGAACTCGTTCATCAAAATGAACAAATCTTTTTTTCGAGTCATTTCATCATTTTGTTCATTGAATGAATGAAATGACTTGAAAAAAGATTCGTTCATTTTGATGAACGAGTTCGAACAGGAGAACAGAGCAAGCCGAGCATTTGTGCTAATAAAACTTAAACTTTTTTATTTCTTTTAGAAATAACCGATGGTTTTGCTAGATAAGACCCTTATTCATCGTTTGTTGTCGTTTAAAGCCATTTGAAGCTGCACTGAAACTGTCATTTGGACCTTGGACGGTTTGGCTACCAGTAAAGTTCATTATATGGAGAAAAATCCTAGAATGTTTTCATCAAAAACCTTAATTTCTTTTCGACTGAAGAAAGAAAGACATGGACATCTTGGATGAAATGAGGGTGAGTAAATTATCAGCAAAAGTTTTTTAAAAAGTGAACTAATCCTATACGAAGCGATTTCTTTTTACTTATTAAATGCCCCTATTACTAGCGTTATACGCTAAACAGTTTTTAGAGATAAAACTCATTACATTCGATATTCATGAAAACAAATCTCAGAGAACGGTCGACTAGGTACCAATGTGTGATTAGACCAAAGGTTCATTTTGCGCCGGAGTTCTCCTTTAACTAATGTCACAGACAGGAGTAGTAGTACTTACTGTTGAGTACCAACGGAGTCACCAAACTTATGATCTGCAGACAGAGAGAAAAGATTTTCAATTTCATAAAACTAGCACCTCGGCTCATTTCAGTCCTGTTTTTCAGGGTGGATCTTTAATTTTTTCATTTCTCATCAAAGTTGTGAGTTTGTGCCACCTGAATACAAAAATCATTTAATTGTTACTGCAGCTACCTGTGGTTATACCTCTGGAAACATGCGTTTTGTAAAAGGCCTTACAATGTTTTACAGACTAATTAACACAGCCTCTTTACTTTTGACTTATGCAGACTATTTTAAACTAAACTGATTAAACCTTAGTTTATCAATATTAAAATCATTATTCTTGAGCATAAACTTACACTTGAGGGTCAGCAAAGGCTCACTACCCAACAGAGATGGTCTGGAGTTACAGGACAGAAAGGATGACGCCACCAGGAGTGTAAGGAGTGTAAGGAGAGAGAGAGAGAGAGAGAGAGAGAGAGAGAGAGAGAGAGAGAGAGAAGAGAGAGAGAGAGAGAGAGAGAGAGAGAGAGAGAGAGAGAGAGAGAGAGAGAGAGAGAGAGAGAGAGAGAGAAGAGAGAGAGAGAGAGAGAGAGAGAGAGAGAGTTAGTTCACATCAGAAACAAACCTCACTGCTCATTTCAATCCTAAGTGCTTTCAGGGTGGGCAAGTTTATGACAGTTTCAGGAGTAGGGATGCAGTGATTACCGGATTTCGCAATTAACCGCGATTTAAAACGTCACGGTTAATTAATCGTAAAGACTATGCTACACCGTGTTCTGCACGGAACGGAACTTTTGCAACTAACACAAAACGAAAACAAAGTTACACCAGCGGTGCACCAGCTTAAAGTGCCGTGCTCATCAACCACTATGGCAGAGGGACTAAGCAGCAGCGACGCTCTATTTCCACCGAACAGGCCTGGGCCTGTTCACAGATCGCGTCTTTTGCGCGCTCAAGTTCGTTATTTCCGGTTATTTCAAATGTAGACGCGTGGTATGCGCGCTGATAATGGGAGCAACGCGCTCGTTTTTTCCAAGCGTGTCCGCGCCGCATCGAGATAAAAACATCTCTACTTTTCAGAATGCCGCAAGCCCACCGTAGTCAAGTGACAAGAACCAACAGAGCAAAGACAGACGGAGGCAACCGCCCTAGTGCTTTGGAAAAAGGAGAATGCGGCGAGCAACTTTCAGCTTTCGGTGCAACGGAAAAAAAAACAACAACAAAAAACAGCGGAATGTTTTGGTTACGTAAGTCTGTGGAAAACAGAATGTGACGCGCTCTCAAGAGTTTCAGTCAGTGAACATTTAAGTTAACTTAATATCCTATTGCTTTCTCCTGTCTGTGTTGAGTAAATGTTAGGCTTTGTAGTTTTAATATGCCCGGTGTAAAACACATAAGATCAGGGCCGTGTAGACTTCTAGGACTACCAATTAACTGCATTTCAGTTATTAATAACACTGCATGAGAGATGTTCTCGGTTTCTTTCTATAATTTTTATATAAACTTCAAAAAAACAAACCAAAATAATGAGATTATAATAGGCTAGATAATTTTCTAAAGGCACATGTAAAATTTGTATTAAAACGAGTATTAAAATAAGTACAATATATTGGAGTGGCTAACATTTGGACTATTTGTTTTCTTTTAAAAGAAATACATAGTTAATATTTAGCTTACATTTAATTCAATAGAGCCAAATACTTTGTTTATTCTTATTTTCATTGGGATTTATTATCTCTTTATAGTATTATTTATGTTTTTATGTCAAATACCAACAAGATATTTTTTTCAAGTTTTCTACCTCAGGTTGAAAATAAATTTAGAACAAACTAAACACTTAATAATTTTGTGATCTATTTCAATCAAAGAGCCCTGCTGCCTTTGACTTAATTTGTTATTTTTAAAAGAAAAATCCTGGATGTTTACAACGCATTTCTCTTTAATTCCAAAGAAAGAGATTGATTATTGTTTGTCATTTTATAATTTTGTACTGCTGTGGCAGCAATAAATAACATATTAAAATCTAATGTTGAGTGTTCATGTGATATTATACATTAGTAGTGTTGTGAAATTAATTGATGCATAATAATCGTGATAATCGTTAAATCGTGATTATTTCTCAGACAATAATCGTACTTACAAAATCTGTAATCGTTGCATCCCTATTCAGGAGGCTAAAATGTCTTCAAATACAGGACTTTAAGTAACATTAAGTGTGTGTCATGACACTGACTCCATTGTTAGCAAGGCAAAAGTACATCCCTTCAACGTCCCAATGCATCTAGATGCAATATTCAGATATAGTACATTAAATAAAGCACTCGTTTGAATCATTTGTGAATGGTATTCCAGCTGCTTGGGATTTTTTGGGATCATTTGGAAACCATGCAAGTATTTTTTTTTATAATAATATTAATTACTCACACATGGGCGACCTGAAAACTAGACTTTTTTTTGTTAAGTTAATAAAAATGAGGAGAGAGCAACTCTGCACCAGGTGATTTCCCATTGGCCTGAGGGCTGTTTCGGCTTGCCGTTAATAGAAAACCTTACCGGCAGCAGCAATAATTTAGCAAGCTATTTTTGAAACGGACCCAACCCGAGCGTGAACCCTGCGCCAAAAGTAACTAGACACTCTGGATTTCTCTAAACCACATGAAATGTTAAAGTATGCTTTACAGTTATCCACAGTCAAATGGTATGGTCTTATGACAGTTACAATATTTCTACTTACCAACCAAAGCACACAAGTCCACTTTTGTTCTTTGTCAAAGAAAGGAAACAAAATGTTAGTGCATTCTCTGTCAGTGTGTTTAATGAGTTCAAACTAGCAGATGTACAAACAATACAGTTAATTCTGTTCTAACAGGTCTTCAGGCTGTGAGATGCAGCAAAATACAGAAAACTATCTGGCTCAAGCACCCTGGGGTCTTAAGTGGAACAAACTTGTGTCAACCCACAGTTTAGAGGTGACGTCATGCTAATAGCCTCGTATTCTAACGTCCTAAAGCTTGATTTATACTTCTTTGTCACATCTACAGTGCAGCCCACACAGGGAGTTAAATTGTGTGCCCACATGACAAATTTTGTTTATGGGCTCTCAAATCACTCAGATCTCCTGCTGTAAAAATTTAGCAGCCTCACATGATCAAAGGAAATGTGTAAATCAAAGTTTAATTCAAGCTCACAAATACACTGTTCCTGAAGTAACTTTGTTTAGTGTGTACTTTGGTTTATAACTACCAGTTACAAGCACATTCAACAACCAACTAACAATATAACAATTTTCTATCCATACAGAGGAGGCATAACCTACTTTAAATGTATTGAAATTAATAAGGTACGGTCCTGTTTTTTGGTAATAAAAATATGGTCACCCTAGGTTTATTATACATTCCCCAGCTCTATACTGGTATCGTTGTCAGTTGAGTCAGTGAATAAAGGACAACGTGTATTGATTATTTAACAACTAGAACTATTACTTTTGTCGGTTAAGTTAGCTAACCATGACGTTAGCGGCTATGCTAGCGTTAGCATCGTGGCTACCATTAGTTGACCACGGTTGACCAGCAGTAAGGCCGTGTTTATGGTGCACAGATAAACTGTAAAAACTGTTAAGCTGTATTCATCGCTTCTTGTTCGAATTTGAAGAGTTGGAAAAACGTTAACAGTAATTTTAAAACACCAAACCTGTATTTACACCATTCAAAAGTTCAGATACAAGCTCACAAGAGGCTACTTACCAGATTTCAGGGAACTGAGGAAAAGAGGCGGAGAGCGCGAGCTGACTCTGATAGGCTATGATGACACAGCGAAAATTCTAGGACGCGTTCAGGGACAGTCGGAAATTCTGACGTCACCCGAAAAAGAAGGCGAGAGAAAGAAAGTTGAGAAAAAGACATAATAACTGATTAAGATTACAATAATCACAGTAATAATCTCTTAAACATAAAACAATGTAGAAAGACATATTTGGATAAGGAAAGTGAAAAAAATACTACATGACCCTCTGAACACTCTCAAGCAATGAACCACACAGAGAGTTTGTGCTGCTGTGCTGAGCTTGAGAAGAGTGCTTGTCAAATGTAAGGAGCTACTCTTTGCATTAAGATTATTTATGAATATGGGCCCAGAATCACAGCTCAAGGTAGTGCATAGTGCAAAGAGCTGCTGAAGTCAAATTATTAGGCTGTAATATAAACCAGAGCATTCAGCACTGTTTCATGTTATAATATTAATGCTCATGTAGCTACTCTGCACAAGTCATTCCAACAGTAGAGTCCTGTGGTGTCGTGACAGTTTTAATTGGGGCTACTACATGAGATAAATGCTGTGTCATTTTGTAAAGGGACTGATGATGAAACGCTCATCTCAGCTGAAATCTGTCAGACAAAAGGCGCACCGCAAAAAAGTAGTAGGCTAGCACGCAGCCACAAGGTTTTCATGTGTTTCCCAAAGTGTAGACACTGAGCATTGAACAGTTTTTACAAGTTGAAATAAATGTAGCAACGGTGTAGCCTAATCAGCTGCGCCAGCATCCCAGCACGGCTACAATTAATTAGAGGTCCTGACCTCGGTGACCACATACGACCACGCTTGTAACCACTCTGGGCTCTATCTTGCACCCGGCGCAAATGACTTTGTAGGCTACACTGACTCATATATCATTTCTATTTTGCTCCCGCGCAAAGCGGGCTTTTCCCTCCACAGACGCACGTCGGTAAACTAGAAAATGAACCTGCGCTCACTGGGCGGGGCGCAAACATTCCCTAGTGCTATTTTGCAGTTCCAGAAAACAATTGCGCCAATGACCAGAAAAAACCTGGTCTAAAGTCAGTGGCGCGTTGCGCGTACATTCAGATGCTATTTTAAGCAGGCTTGACCAAAATACAGAGTGTGAACAATGCGCATACACTGTAGAGGATTCTCTCATCTCACAGATGCATTTTACTATTTGCAAATGATACATTATTTGTAAGGAAAAATATTTAGACACGAGGGAAATCATTGTTGTGTCCATGACGATTGGAAAAATAGGCATAGCCTAAAGCATACACATTTACCCAAATTATTATATGCATGTTTAACTGAAGCTAATTTGAGTAGGTTTGTCCCATCCCCAATGTCCCTTCTCTTTCTTTTACAGCCCTGACGAGAACATCGATCTCCTCGGCTGTGATCCGGTTCTGAAGCGCGCCGGTAAATGCGCCGTTATAATAGAATTGCGCCATGGAACAAGCCACCACCTTCATAATGCTCGTTCAGCACCTCGTTCACAATGCGATATGACGCTCTTATTGGTTTGTTCGCCCAAACCGCACCTATGAACAATGAAGCTACTTCAGACCCCAACCCCTTTAAAAATAGCAACAGCGCCGGGATCCGCCCACAAAGTTACTTGCGTGCCTACTTTAAGTGCGTGCCCACACACAGCCGATTTCTTTATTAATGTGAAAGTGTTATCTTAAGATAGGCTATTTAATTAATTTATTTGGATCCTTACAGTTTGCTGTCAAGTCATTTTAAACGTGTCGATGCGCGCAGTAGGCCTATGTCAAATTGAGAAGCAAAATAATAATAATAATAAATAGTAGCTTAATTTCACAAAATTCTTCACAGAAGCTCAAAGCAAAACAGAATTGCGCTTTGAACTTAAGAAACAGCCCACCTGTTCAGACGATCCGGTGGACCTCATAATTGATCATCAGGGCAGCTACATTAGGCCTATAAACGGGTTCACTGTAAACCTGGATTGTGTTAGACCTTATGGATGTGTAGAACACTACACAACATGAATTGACATTAAAACTGAGCGATCCTGTCGGCGTGTTTTAAAACTCTGTTTTCACCAACAGCTGGAACAGGCCTCATTAGGAAAGAGACAAGACTACAAATAAATCGACGTATAGGCTACTCATGATGATTGAAACATAATTAAAGGAAATACACTAATATAGACTATAAAAGCTAATATCAATATTAAACATCCACAGAACTCTAACAATACACTAACTCTTGGCTAATGGCTATTCAAACAGCATGTCAAAAATAAAGACCATTTCAAAAGTCAAGTTTTATTTTCATGGAATAAATAACAAACATCCATTTAATCAAATATAACAGTAAATGCATATATATATATATATATACCTACAAATAAATAAATATAATTTCAAGTTTTGATATAGGCTCTGGAATAAAACACATATAACAGTAAATGCATATATATAACTACCAATAAATAAATATAATTTCAAGTTTTGATATATGGAATAAAACATAACATTAACTGCATATATATACCTACCAATAAATAAATATAATTTCATGTTTTGATATAGGCTATATGGAATAAAACACATAAAACATAACACAAATAAATATGTCATAGGCTAAACATTGCTATTAAATGGCTATACACTTCAATTAGCCTGATGTAAACAAAACTCTAAGGTAGGCCTATGCCTATTTTACTCTTTTGCCAATGAAATTGCTGAGACCTTGTTCCCAACTAAAGTAATCTTTACTTTAATTGGCGGGCTGGTGAATTCGGCCTCAATAGGCTTCCACATTTCTTCTTTTATTAAAACCTTCCGTTCATTGTCCAACAGCATTCTGAGCATTCCGGGATCTTCTGGCACATCCATGACCCCGAAGGCACCCACCACCTCGCATGCCTTGCTGATCTCTAGGGCTGGACCAGAATATTCGAATATTCGAATATTCGTTCGGTGGGTTGGTATTCGATTTGAAAATGTGACATTCGGATATTCGTTTTTTTTTTTTTTTTTTTTTTTTTTGCAAACCTGGCATCCCCCTCGAAACGGTTCTCATTCGCGCTTGTATATGTTTTACACTATAGAATCTGGTGAAATACAATACTTTACATATAAATTCGTTATAGCTACTTAATAAATAGATATTTGCTTCTTCTTGGACTACTAAAAGTGTTCCTGCAACGGGAGTATTCTCTGGCTAGAGCGCAGAACAGCAGAGTTTGTATGGACAGATGTGAATGCCTGAGCTTGTATTTTGGGTTAAGCTGCATTGCTTTGACATTGTGGAAAATAGAATAATACAAACAAAATATATTAAAATGTATGTAGTATTAAAATATATAAATGTATGTATTAGTGTGTTTTATATAACTACAGTGTCCGTTCTCGGAGCATATAAGATATTAGACAGCATATCGGTGTCCGTTCTCTGCTCGCGCGAGGCGCGCAGCTTCTTTAAACATCTACCCTACGTTGTCAGTAATTTGTTAGTAAGACTATTAGACTAGCCTACCTTATTAGAAATATTGCATAAGTTACAGACCTGTGCGTGTTTTATATCACTAGTGCAAAGCAGTGTCCGTTCTCGGAGCATACAAGCTCTGCTCGCGTGAGGCGCTGCTTCCCGCTCGCGCTGTCTGTGTAGTTTATTAAAAATGTATTAATTCTGAACGTGTCGCGTCTCGCCTGTCTATCTATATTGCACCAAATACACTGCACTTCCTTGTGAAGTCGTTTGGATGAACGGTTCTCGAAATAATAATCATGCGCTGATGATGATCATGCGCATTTTACATGCGCTGCAAGAGACACGCACACTTGCACACACACGCACATGTGAGGCGCTGCTTCCCGCTCGCGCTGTCTGTGTAGTTTATTAAAAATGTATTAATTCTGAACGTGTCGCGTCTCGCCTGTCTATCTATATTGCACCAAATACACTGCACTTCCTTGTGAAGTCGTTTGGATGAACGGTTCTCGAAATAATAATCATGCGCTGATGATGATCATGCGCATTTTACATGCGCTGCAAGAGACACGCACACTTGCACACACACGCACATTTGCACACACGACAGGCAAGGTCTCTCCCTCTCTTTGTCGTGCGTGCGTTACACGGTTTGGAGCTCGCGAGCAGCTAAATTCCAGGAGATTTGAACTAATTTGCGGGCATCAGGGAGCCGCTATCAATATGCGGGAGACTTGGGATGTCTGAGACATAGAGATTCCGAAGCTTCGAATATTCGATGTTTATTCCTACCGAAGCTTCGAAGCTCAAAAAATGGTATTCGGACCAGCCCTACTGATCTCCTGTAAAGACAAAGTAAACATCAGCACGGCTATAGCCTACTGTCAAGGAAGGGAGGTGTGGATGTGTGATGCAGCACCCCCATATTGAAAGGGCTCAAATCACACGTGCAGACTACACAATGGGCACTAAACAACACCATAAAACACAGCAGAGACCTACACCACGAAGCGAGTTCAACATACCCAGGATATGTTTTCGTAATCTGGCTTCACTAACCCTAACAATCGGGATCAGTGTCACCACTAAGCAGGTTATCTACTCTGTAAATCAACCCAGGGTTTCCCAATCCAGCTGTGAGCACGTTCACATAAAAGAGGTGGTGTTAGCAGCAGATGACCAATCTCAGACATGAACAAGTCCACTGTCAGCAGAGCATCATAGCCTATTTTACAAACGAAGAGAAAACTGTAACACTACAGAAATACAACACATGCAGGGAGACAGAAAATCGCAGACAGTGTGATGAACAGGTGTAATCTATAATCCATTGATTTGATGCGTTCTTATGAGCTGTATAAAAATATCAGCCTTATTCTTTCAGCTCGGCTGTGTGTCAGCGTTTCCACATTAAAAACTCGGGCACTGAATAAGTGGTCGTTCCACCTGACTTAAAAAAACTTCTAGTCACTTCAAAAATTGGATTAATTTATTTAACTCATTCAAAAGTGTTCCAAACATTGTTCTAAATTAACTTTGTAATGAAACGTAAAATCCACCCATGCCATAAAATGAGCTCAAATAGTGGTTGAAAGACTGAATCTCAACATTTAGGCTGCTAAAAACTCACCTCATTACCTGCGCCCATATCGCAGAAGGTGGGGCGGAACATGACCAGTCTGATAGACTTTAAGATAGCTAGTAGGCTTAACCCAAAATAAATAGCCAATATCCCAATATATCCAACTGCTCATAATATTCAGTTCACATTAGAAAAATTAAACCCATTTATTTTAATGGCTGTGACAGGCTGTGTGAAACGGACTTGGGGAACAAATAACAAAAAACAGTTAGCAGCCTATAGGCTTAGGATACTGTAAAAACCTCTAGGCCTACAATGACCTAAGGCTTTTTAATCAATCTCTGTGGGATGATATCGCTTAAGTGTTTTTATGGTTTCTCCATATCACCGCAGCAAACATAAAGCAGCCTATTGGCTAAAACAGTCTGTGGGATTTCCTACAAATGGTGATGTCATTTTTCAGAGAGCTGATTGGTCAGTAGGCGGCGTTTTCATAGAGTTTATCCATAAAAACCCACCCCCTGTTCCAATATTGCTACAACTACAGCAACAACAAGAACAAACCTCGATTTGTGTATAGGTGGACGAATGCAGCTGGACACCATATGGAGACCTGGTGGCTTTGACATGCGACACCGATACATGGCTCCCAACTTTTAACTCTGCCACGGCTGCCTCCCTCCACAGGCAGAGAGGCACCTGTGTTTCCCCCTGTAGAAAGTAACATAATACACTATTTTTAACTTCAACACCCCAAATTTGATTTATTTGATTTTAATAAATCAAACATGGGTCTACCTGTTGCAGGGTTATGTTCCGAAGGGGGATGGTCTCTTTCATTTTACTAATCTTTTTCAGAGCAAGCAGCTAAACAAGGTGAATTTGTGTGTTAATCATTTGATACCAATATTTAAGAAATTTGAAAGACTTTGTCATGCCTACTATAACAACAAATTATATCTAGGGGAGAACCGGGGTGAAAGTAACACGGGACGAAAGTAACAAAGTGATTTTCTCTGAGCCCTGACTACATTTGCATTTCAAGATATGACAGCACTTTCGGTATGCAGCCAGTGACCAAGCCTCTAAATATCACGTGATTCCATCATTGTTTCACGCGGTTAGGTCCGGAAAGCAGTTTTCTAGTATGATAAGTAAATTACTGAAGCGGTACTTTTTTTTAATTACAAGTTGTGTTTTTCATTTAATGTGTCACACAGTAATGATCAATCTCTAGGTTGTTTAGTGCTGTAACACTGAAGTTTGCCTAGTCAGAGTTTTTCAGTATAGACGTAAATTGGGTTTAAATGTCAGGAGTTCCTGTCGGGAGGAAAGTAACACTCGTTACTTTTGTCCCGCTATAGGGAAAACAAGTGTTTCTTTTGTCCCTCTGCTAATGTAGTTATTTTCTCTGTGTTGCAGCATTTATTAAAACATGTTTATGCCATATCATACCAACAGAATATGGCAAATATTTATGCGGGGGCTTTTAAAGCTTAAGTCACATTTAAATCAGCTGATTTCTGTGTCACCATTTTGTTTTTTCAATCCAGTTTCCATTTAGCCTAGTCACATTTAGGTTTTAGCTATACCTTATAGCTTTAACACCTTCACCTATGAATTTGCAGGATTTCTATCCAGATTTTTTGTATGCATTTGTATATTTTAAATGTATGCATAAAAACAGCTGAATGGAAACATGACTATTGTTACATTATGTTGAGAGTTTATATTATGCTAATTTATATTAATTTTCATATTTTTCATGTTGAAAGAAAAAACATTTTATAAAAAGGATTGACAATAAAAAAAAATTCTAAATAATTCAAGTATGTACTGTTGTGTTACTTTTGATGAAACTGAAATTTAAAATGAAAAAATGTAAATTAAAAAATTTTTGCAAAGAAAAGGCAAAATATGTTTGCAGTTACATGGTCATACTCTGGTCTATTTAGGCAACAAAAAACAAAAAAATAAAATAAAAGAGTAACACATAAAATCTAGGCTTGTATATTGTTGTGTTACTTTTGACCCACCTGTGTGTTTCTTTCGTCCCAACTGACAGGATCGAAACTAACATGAGCAGTCTTAAGTTCAAAGTGAAATTACACTGAAGTTGTTCTACATTTTTACAAAATACCACCTGGTATTGATAGACCACACTTGTGAGTGACTGACCAGAACTAAAATATATCTCTGTCTAGATCATCTTTTAATATTATGTTTTTCTGATATATGGTACTTTCGCCCCTGCTCTCCCCTACACCATGGTCATTTCACCTAGGCAAAAAATTAGCTTACCTCTACCACATCTCCCTCCACTGTGATGAGGCCGTCAGCATCTCTACTGGTGCAGAGCGGGGTGAGTGGAGAGCGAGGACTTAGCAAAGCCTCCGCCTGCTGCCTTATATCCTCAGTTATATTTATAGGAGCACTTCTAAAGAACAAAGTGTTCTTATTAATGTTGAGCATATAAGGGGGAGACTGCCCCCTTAACGTATGCCCCTGGACGACATAGCTTACGCCCTCCTTAAATTTGGCAGAAAACTCCTCATAAACAAGAATTTTTACAACTGAATCGCCATCGGAAATGGCCGCCACTTTGTTGACCTTAGTCATTGCCGGTCTTGCCCCATCTGAGTCAAACTGCCAGGACACTACCTTCGGCAGTTCCATAGCTTTTACAACACATATATGTAATGGCGGGGGCTTAAAATATGGCGTTGCCGGCTTACTCCACAAAAGACTTCTTAGTGCCATTCTGAAATGATAAAATAAACACAAAGTTAAAGTGTAGGATGTAGAAAAGCTAGCATTCGACATTTGTTCAGTATTCAAGGAATAGCCTAGCCTAGGCGAGGCTAGTGTAGGCCTATTTGTTAATACTAAAAAACATATTTTTTCATTAAAGAGTCCTTTCAGGTCACTTAAACCAGAGTAGCCTAAGTTAAAGGAGAACTCCGGCGCAAAATGAACCTTTGGTCTAATCACACATTGGTACCTAGTCGACCGTTCTCTGAGATTTGTTTTCATTATAAGCGAATATAAAGAGTTTTATCTCTAAAAACGGTTTAGCTTTTAACGCTAGTAATGGGGGCATTTAATACGTAAAAATAAATCGCTTCTTAATACCACTAACAAGGGTCAAAATAGCCCCACACTAACACAGTAACACAATAAGGGTCCCTACATGCAAAACATACTTATATATAAAATATCTTTATAAAATGTATTCTTATTAAACGGTCTGTACTCTTACAAAGTTGTCAATGCTTCGTTTTGTATGTAGGGACCCTTATAATGTTAATATGTTAGTGTGGGGCTATTTTGAGCCTTGTTAGCGGTATTAAGAAGCAATTTCTTTTTACTTATTAAATGCCCCATATACTAGCACAGGGGTTAAAGTGAAAAAAAATCCTGAGCCTGAACTTTTGGGGGGTCACCGTATGATGTAATGCCATCTTTTTATGAATGAAAGCCAGTATCACTAATATTACAGCTATATTGTCTCGATGAAAATGATTTACCCCCAAATTTTATGTAAAAAAGTTCGGGAGGAGCATGTTCAGGTAATCATCCAATCAGCACAAGAAGAAGCCAGTATAAATAAAGCCTTCCCTTACCTCCTGTCTCATGACTAATTTCTCAGCATCCCACCACCACCCCTTCACCCCCCATTCGGCTGGGTCCGCTCATAAATAGATACCTATGATAGATACCTATGATCTCTAAGGTTAGGGGGAGTACTCTGAGGTCGGGCCGAATTCTGAGCTTGGAGCCCTCCCCCGGACAGCAAGCCAAATACTTTATAATATTACATCAGATTTCATTAACATGTAATCTCGTGAAATATAACAATGTTTAATTTAAGTGAACTTAAAACAATCCTCACTTAAACCCATAATAATAAAGTTACCTGTACCATACAGATATTAAATAAGGTTATAAAACAGCCCGCACTGCATAAATCATAAATAAAATATATATTAATCCTTATCAAAGCTACAAGCGTTCTTTAGTCAAGAGCAGTGAGTAATTTTCTCTGTTCCCTCTGTTCTTTAGGTGAACTTTACTGACAGACAGAATTAATGGCTCCTGTCACTTTAAGATTTGTCGCTGCTGACAGGATCTCATCTCATTCTCTCACTACTATGTATTTACTTCACTTTAAGATTTCATTTAACTCATTTAACTTGACCGTCCTTGTGAGGATGCTCGACAAAACTGACATTTTGGCATAAATTTGTGTGTAATTGTTCGTTCAAGCGCGATCAAGAGAACTAGATATCGGCGCGCGTCTTTCTGTGCGTCGTGTGTGCGTGTGTGTGTGTGCGTGTGTCAGGAGGACATTCACTGACTGCGCGTTCTCTGAGTGGTTTAAATCATTTGCGTGAATAAGAGCATGATCATAACCCTTGCTAAAGGATTACAGAAAGAAGGGATGCTGCGTTAATTGCGTTTAATATTTTAACAAGTTAAAGCTGGACAAAAATTAATCGCATGCGAAAATAATATTTTTTTCCTCACGGCCGCACGCCGGAGATGCGGCACGGTGCCGGAATACTTTAAGCCCTGCTAGCATACGCTTTTTTAGAGATACAACTCTTTACATTCGATTATAATGAAAACAAATCTCAGAGAACGGTCGACTACCATGATTAGACCAAAGGTTCATTTTGCGCTCCCTTAATGACTGCTGTTTAGAAGTGAGAACTGCTAGGAAGCAATTGTTTCCGCCACTTAATAACTAAATAAAGAATAATAATTGCGACTTTTTATCTCACAATTCTGGCTTTTTTTCCTCACAATTGCGAGTTTACACCTCGGAATCACTCTATTTCTCAAAATTGCGAGATATGAAGTCAGAATTGCGTGATATAAAGTCGCAATTGCACGTTATAAAGTCAGAATTGTGAGATATAAAGTCGCAATTGCGAGTTATAAAGTCCAATTCTATGCGGGGGGGGGGGGGGGGGGGGGGAGGGAAGACGGACTTTTTTCCTCAGAATAGTTTATATCTCACAATTCTGACTCTATAACACGCAATTGCGACTTTATATCACGCAATTCGGACTTAGGCTATCACAATTCTGACTTGCGAGTTATAAAGTCCAATTCTATGGGGGGAAAAAGAAGGACTTTTTCCCTCAGAATAGTTTATATCTCACAATTCGACTATATATCACGCAATTCTGACTATATATCACAGTTCTGACTTGCGAGTTATAAAGTCCAATTCTATGGGGGAAAAAGACCGACTTTTTTCCTCAGAATATTTATATCTCACAATTCTGACTTTATAACACGCAATTGCGACTTTATATCACGCAATTCTGACTTTATATATCACAATTCTTACTTTATAACACGATATTCTGAGAAAAAAGTCAGAATTGCGAGATGTAAACTCGCAATTGTGAGAAAAAAGTCAGAATTGTGAGATAAAAAGTCGCAATTACCTTTTTTATTTTTCATTCTGTGGCGGAAACAAGCTTCCATTGTAAACGGAGCAATTAGCACAAAAAAGAAGAAGAAAAAAAAGAATGTTAACACATAGCCTAAGTGAATTACCTCTCTGAACTTCAGTCAGGCTGGACAGACGTCTTTCGCGCCACTGATGTTCCTGTCTCTGAGATTGTTCGCGAGCTAACTAAAAGTTTTTCATAGCTGGCACCTAGCAAGGACTGAATGCTGTGATTGGTAAATTAGTGAATAGATACACAAACGCAAACATATGATTGGTAATCACAACATACACATTGTGTGTGTGTTTACCAATCACAGTCAATATTCAAACACTGGTTGCTATGTCCCAGACAACAGAAGCATCAGTGGTGCTAACAGGTTACTCATCTGTCCAGCCTGACTGAGGTTCATAAAGGTAATCTTAGGGATTGTTCTTCCTAAAATTGAATAACACATTTTATACACAATTTTACATAGAATTCGATTTAAATTAAGGAAATGTTAAACAAATGAAGTTCCCAGCCCCTTAAAAAACGAAATTATGAAAACCATGAAATTTACTTCATGTTTTTAGCTCCCCAGTCCTCATTTCCAAACAGCAGTCATTAGGCTACTCTGGTTTAGGTCACCTGGAAAAACTCTATAATGGAAAAATATGGTGTCTATTATTAACAAATAGGCCACACCTACTCATTGAATAATAGGTAAATGTTACTGAACAAATGTCTAATGCTAGCTTTTCTACATCCTACACTTTTATTTATCATTCCCGAATGGCACTAAAAAGTATTTTGTGGACTAAGCCCCCAACACCATATTTTAGGCCCACGCCACTCCACATCTGTGTGGTGAAGGTATGCGAGCTGTCCTGAGTGGTGGCCTGGCAATTTGACTTATGTGTGGCCATTCTTATTTCCTAAATATTAATAAGAAGACTTTGTTTTTTAGAAGTGCCCCCATAAACATTACAGAGGATTTAAGGTAGCAAGCTGAGGCTTTGATGCTCTCCTGCACCAGCAGAGACACACAGGGCCCCATCACGGTGGAGGGAGAGAGTTCTTAAAGGGATACTCCACTTTTTTGGAAATAGGCTCATTTTACAACTCCCCTAGAGTTAAACAGTTGGGTTTTACCGTTTTCGAATCCATTCAGCCGATTTTCTGATATTTAGATGAATGTCAGTAACCAGACAGTTTCTGGTCTCATTGACTTCCATAGTAGGCTATATATTTTTTCCTACTATGGAAGTCAATGAGACCAGAAACTGTCTGGTTACTGACATTCATCTAAATATCAGAAAATCGGCTGAATGGATTTGAAAACATTAAAACCCAACTGTTTAACTCTGGGGGAGTTGTAAAATGAGCCTATTTCCAAAAAAAGTGCATCCCTTTAACTATTGGTATCAAATGATTAACACACAAACTCACCTTTTTTCAGCAGCTTGCTCTGAAAACTATTTCTAAGATGAAAGAGACCATCCCCTTCGCAACATTACCCATGTTTGATTTATTAAAAAAGTTTTGCTTACCCCTTGTATTCGTGATTGTCTGCGTTTCCGCATCCGTAATAAGCATTTTGAGAGGCGTTTTGAAACTTCAGAGCCACCCTACAAGAGAAAGTTAAAATCCAGAATTTGTGTGTGTCTGTAGCCTATAGGGCAGTTGACAGAGTTTAATTGGCGTTACAAATTGTTTCATGTTCAACAGTATGCTGGACACCTCCGTCGTGCGTAATGGCTGAGCTGCCTCATTGTCTTCGCGCATGCAGTGGCCTATACCTTCTTGACACACACCACACACACACACACACACACACACACACACACACACACACACACACACACACACACACAACACACACACACACACACTAATAGCCTATTTATAATAGTATATATATATATAATAGTATATATAAGTGTGTGTCAGGGTGGAAGCACTGCATGCGCGAATTAGACAATGAGGCAGCTCAGCTCAGCCGTTTGGCACGGCAGTGGTGTACATTGTGACTGACTTGAGTCCACGACACACAAGGTCTACCATGGTACCTCGCCAGCACGTGAGACACATTGAGGCATTCTCAATGGGTCTCTAATGTGGAGAACCTCTTCAGATGCCCGGTTACCCATTGGCTTCTGAAACTCCTGTAGAATGAGATGAGATGGTGTTATGCCGGGTTTTGCATGCACCTCGCGGCTAACGCTATGCTGAGAAAAGATGTGGATGCAAATCTCGGCAGGTAGCCTGCAATATCTGTTCTGCCGAATTATGCATCATCCACCTATTCAGACACTATGCTGTAGTAATTGATTGGTTAGAATTATTTCGAATTCGAATCATTTCTCACCATTGATGACCAGGGCCGTCGCCAGAACAAACCAAATGGAGGGAAAGGCTTTAATTTTCATAGGGGGGCACACTATTTTAATGATCTGAGACAGACCAAAACAACAACCCAAATTAGGCTATAACTAAAAAGACCACAATAAGTTTTGTTTTGTTCGTTTTATTCAAATAAAATACTTCACCGTATGATCTCAACGTCTCTGTTTATTTTCTTAACATTTCCACTTACATAAAAATATAGTAGCCTATATTTTTTTGTTAATCTGCATGGTTCGTCACATACACAACACAGTGCCATCTACTGGCTTTCTTGAGTAACAGGCACAATCAATGTAATGTACGGTATATCATTACAAGTCCAACCTAAAACTACACAAAAACTAATTTGATTTATGACTCTACACTTCATAAACATGAGTCACAAAAGCTCCTGGCTTCCACCAACAACACAACAATAATAAAAGCAATGCATAACATACTGCAATAAAAATGTAGCACACAAATTCTCCATTCCTACCATCTCATTAGCTCCAGAGCCGTCTCCACAGACGTTGTTGTTGGTCAAAGTCGTCTTTGTCAACGACGAGTCTTTAAACCACTTTCTTATATCCATCTAAGCTTTGCTGTGGCCTACAAAACCGCCAGAATTAGATTCTGAGATCGCATGCAATGCGCAGCTGCGCAAAGGAATTACGTATAAACAATACTGTATGCTTAACTAAATGCATTGCAAGATTTATTTGATATATATACTTACACACAAACTGCATATTTTAATTTGAATAAATAAAAGTACTAACACAAAAATAACATATTGAAAGGTCTGCTGCTGGAGAATTGCCATTGGCTGTTGTATTTGAATAATTAATTAGGTAGGTCTTTACAAGGTTTGGTTACTGTTTTGGGATGTTTTAACAGTCATTATGAATACAATTATATTTCAAGTTACGTTCTGTGTAATAATGCGTTGAATAATGCATTTCTGAATAATTTCTGAAGATGTGATATGCATTTCTACAGTTTTAGAGCTTACCGTTCCTGTGAGATAAGTTCTGCGGAAACAATTGAGCTGGAATAAATATTAAACACAATGTTTCATGTCAAACGATCGGATGGGCACCATAGATTTAAAAATAGGGGGGCACGGACCCTCAAAGCCCCCCCCCCTAAGAAAATTATAAAAATTACTAAGAAACTAAGAGAACTAAGAAAATTATTAAGAATTTTACTTTTTTTTTGTGATTCTTTCATTTAAATGACCCTTTTAACTGGGGCTGAGTATTTACTGTGTATCTCATTTATATCCTGTTTATTTCTTCCTTAAAGGTCAGTGGTGGAAGAAGTATTAATTTATGTTGAGACACTTCAGAGTGCAAGGTCTTGACACAACAGACCAGAGTAGGTACATTAATTTATTACATTAATAAAAAAAAATCCATATATAGGCTACTGTTTAAATGTTGACTTTTATTGGGACTTATATCTCAACATTCCAACGGCCCGCCCGCTCAAAGCTAAAATCCTCGTGATTCGATCCAAGTAAACCATTTCATGATACATATACAATCACCACGGCGAGCACAATCAGCGCCTCTCGATGTGTCCCAGACGCTTCGTCCCAGGCACTTATCCCCCTGTGCCACTGCACCAAAGGCCAGGGGATTCTTAAAGGAGAACTCGGGCGCAAAATGAACCTTTGGTCTAATTACACATTGTTACCTAGTCAACCGTTATCTGAGATTTGTTTTCATGATTATCGAATGTAAATAGTTTTATCTGTAAAAACAGTTTAGCCTATAACGCTAGTATATTGGGCATGGAGTAAAGACAAATAAAGATCGCTAGTTAATACCACTAACAAGGCTCAAAATAGCCCCACACTCCATGCCCTATATACTAGCGTTATACCAGCGTTATAGGCTAAACTGTTTTTAGAGATAAAACTATTTACATTCGATAATCATGAAAACAAATCTCAGATAACGGTTGACTAGGTAACAATGTGTAATTAGACCAAAGGTTCATTTTGCGCCGGAGTTCTCCTTTAACGTGGAGACAGAGGTGATAGAGGTCCGTTAATTATTTTGAGTTCAGAAAATGTTCATTAAGTGGTTTTGTCAGTGATTATTCATGAAAGTAATACATAATTATTTATCTTGTTGTTTAGCTCTCAGAAAAAGGTAGGCTAGCTACAGGTCACAAGAGAGACCGTAGCCTACTGCTGATAACTGCGACTTTGGAGCGACTTTGGTTAAAATTGCATTTATATGATTGAGATCAGCTACTTCTCGATAGACGCATGTCAGGAAAATGGACAGCTTCAGGAGAGCGAGCAGATATAGCCTATAGACCATGGGTCACCAACTCCGGTCCTCGAGGGCCGGTGTCCTGCAGAGTTTAGCTCCAACCCCAATTAAACACACCTGAACCAGCTAATCAAGGTCTCACTAGGCATAATAGAAACTGTCAGGCAGGTGTGTTGGACCTGGTTGGAGCTAAACTCTGCTGGACACCGGCCCTCCAGGACCGGAGTTGGTGACCCATGCTATAGACCTTATGTAGCCCCACCCCTTGTCAGCGCTGCGCTCGTTGTCTTTTGTCTTCTGGTCTGCATTTTCACAGTGATCTTGCCTATTTATGAATGAACGGCTCGTTTTAAAATCTCCCGGTCTACTGACATTTGTTAAGACCTCTGCTTTAAACATTACAATCCTCATGTTAACTTTCGTTAACTTTACATTAAGTAAATCCACATATAGTAGGCATCATGGGAGGGAGTAAATAAAAATCTGAGAGAAAAAAAGAACACGGAAATTGACTAAATTGACACTAACTAGAAAAAAAAGTTTGATGAGACAAACTTTAAGTTGGCTTGAGAAAGCCGGACCAGAGAGTTTGAAGAAGTTTAAAGTAGTTTGAAGTTAGAGTGAATGAAGTTAGAATGAAAGAATAGTTAGAAAGAAAGCAAACAATTGGTTAGAAAGAAAGGAAAGATTAGGTAGAAAGATAGATACATGATAGATAGATAGAAAGATTGGTTTCAATGAAAGAAAGATTAGTTAGAAAGAAAGAAAGATTAGGTAGAAAGAAAGAAAGAGAGAGAGGAGAGAGAGAGAGAGAGAGAGAGAGAGAGAGAGAGAGAGAGAGAGAGAGAGAGAGAGAGAGAAAGAAAGATTAGGTAGAGAGAAAGAGAGAGAGGGAGAGAAATAAAGAAAGAAAAGGTAGAAAGAGAAAGAAAGAAATAAAGAAAGAAAAGGTAGAAAGAGAAAGAAAGAAATAAAGAAAGAAAGAAAGAAATAAAGAAAGAAAAGGTAGAAAGAGAAAGAAAGAAATAAAGAAAGAAAGTTAGTTCAGGTAGAGAGAAATAAAGAAAGAAAGAATAAAAGAAAGAGAAAGAAAGAAAGAATAAAAGAAAGAGAAAGAAAGAAAGAAAGAAAGAAAGAAAGAAAGAAAGAAGAGAAAGAGAAAGAGAAAGAGAAAGAGAAAGAAAAATAAAGAAAGATTAGGTAGAAAGAAAGAAAGGAAAAGAAAGAAGGATTAGTTAGAAGAAGAAAGAAAAGAAAGAAAGAAAGAAAGAAGAAAGAAAAGAAAGAAAGAAAGAAAAGAAAGAAAGATTAGGAAGAGAGAAAGAAATATAGATTAGTTAGAAAGAAAGAGAGAGAGAAAGAAAGAAAGATTAGGTAGAGAGAAAGAGAGAGAGGGAGAGAAAGAAAGATTAGGTAGAAAGAGAAAGAAAGAAAGAAAGAAAGAAAGAAAGAATAAAAGAAAGAAAGAAAGAAAGAAAGATTAGGTAGAAAGAAAGAAAGAAAGAAAGAAAGAAAGAGAGCGAGAGAGAGAGAGAGAGAGATTTTTGATTTTTAAACACCTTTATTACAATAACAATCTATTCAATCAACATTGGAATCAAGCATCAATCACTAAAAAACCCGCACACTTGGTCTTATATTAAAAAAAAAAAAAAAAAATAATCTATCATTAAGAATTTCATACAATATCCCTTTACAACACCAAATTAGTTCAAACGTTACTAGGTCATCCATTGCTTTGTAATAATTAAAGTCTATTAAGATTCTAGACTTCACCGAATTACCAAACACAAAGGCTAAACTATTACATACACCTTGATCCACTTTCTCCTTTCTTGTGATGTAAATAGCCATTTTTGCCTGACCTATTATAAAATTAAACACTTGACTTTGATACTTTCGGCTCTGGGAATATTTGAAACCGCAAATGAAATTCTTCATTGAAAAACTCTCATTAAAACATTTAAAAACATTATTTAAAACAATAAATAAAGGTTCCAGCCTTGAACATTGCTAGGAAGAGAGAAAGAAATATAGATTAGTTAGAAAGAAAGAGAGAGAGAGAAAGAAAGAAAGATTAGGTAGAGAGAAAGAGAGAGAGGGAGAGAAAGAAAGATTAGGTAGAAAGAGAAAGAAAGAAAGAAAGAAAGAATAAAAGAAGAGAAAGAAAGAAAGATTAGGTAGAAAGAAAGAAAGAAAGAAAGAAAGAAAGAAGAGAGAGAGAGAAGAGAGAGAGAGAGAGAGAGAGAGAGAGAGATAGGAGAGAGAAAGAGAGAGAGGGAGAGAAATAAGAAAGAAAGAGAAAAGAGAAAGAAGAAGAAGAAAGATAAAGAAAGAAAAGGTAGAAAAGAGAAAGAGAAAGAAAGAAAGAAAAAAGAAAGAAAGAAAGAAAAGGTAGAAAGAGAACGAAAGAAAGAAAGAAAGAAAAAGAAATAAAGTTAGTTCAGGTAGAGAGAAATAAGAAAGAAAGATAAAAGAAAGAGAAAGAAAGAAAGATAAGAATAAGAAGAAAGAAAGAAAAGAAAGAGAGAAGAAGATGAAGAGAGAGAGAAAAGAAAGATTAGGTAGAGAGAAAGAGAGAGAGGGAGAGAAATAAAGAAAGAAAGTAAGAAGAAAGAAAGAAAGAAAGAAAGAAAGAAAAGAAAGAAGAAAAGAAAAGAAAGAAGAAAGAAAGAAAGAAGAAAGAAAGAAAGAAGAAAGAGAAGAGAAAGAAAAAGAAAGAATTAGTTGGGTAGAGAAAATAAGAAGAAAGAATAAAAGAAGAGAAAGAAAGAAGATAAAAGAAGAGAAAGAAAGAAGAATAAAAGAGAAAGAAAGAAAGAAAGAAAGATAAAGAAGAGAAAAGAAAGAAAGAGAAAGAGAAAGAGAAAGAAAAATAAAGAAAGATAGGTAGAAAAGAAGAAGAAAGAAAGAAAGAAAGAAGAAAAGAAAGAAAGAAAGAAAGAAAAATAAGAAGATAGTAGAAAGAAAGAAAGAAGGAAAAGAAGAAGGAAGAAAGAAGAAAGAAAGAAAATAAGAAGATTAGGTAGAAGAAGAAAGAAAGGAAAGAAAGAAATAGTAGAAAGAAAGAAGAAGAAGAGAGAAAGAATATGATTAGTTAGAAAGAAGAGAGAGAGAAAGAAGAAAGATAGGAAGAGAGAGAGAGAGAAGAAAGAAAGAAAGAAAAGGTAAAGAATAAGAAGAAGAGAAGAAAGAAGAAAGACAAAAATAAGAAAGATTAGGTAGAAAAAGAAGAAAGGAAAGAAAGAGATAGTAGAAGAAAGAAGAAAGAAAGATTAAGAAGAGAGAAATATAGATTAGTTAGAAAGAAAGAGAGATAAGAAAGAAAGAAAGATTAGTAAGAGAAAAGAGAAAGGAGAGAAAGAGAAGATAGTAGAAAGAAAGAAAGAAAGAAAGAAAGAAGAAGAAAGAAAGAAAGAAGAAAGAAAGAAAGAAAGAAAAGAAAGAAAGAAGAAGAAAGAAGAAAGAAAGAAAGAAAAGAAAAGAAAGAAAGAAAGAAAGAAAGAAAGAAAGAATTAGTAGAAAAAGAAAGAGAGAAGGAAGAAAGAAAGAAAGAAAGATTAGGTAGAATGAAAGAAAGAAAGAAAAAGAAGGATTAGTGTAGAGAAGAAAGAAATAAAGAAAGAAAGAAAGGATTAGTTAGAAAGAAAGAAAGATTAGTTAGAAAGAAAGAAAGAAAGAAAGAAAAAAAGGATTAGTTAGAAAGAAAGAAAGAAAGGATTAGTTAGAAAGAAAGAAAGGATTAGTTGAGAAAGAAAGAAAGATTAGTTAGAAAGAAAGAAAGATATATAGAATAGATAGATCAGTTAGAAAGAAAGATAGATTAGTTAAGAGAAAGAAAGAAGAAGATAGATCAGTTAGGAAGAAAGAAGATAGTAGATAGAAAGAAAGAAAGAAAAAGATAAATATAGCATAAAAAGATCTTAGAAAAAGTGAGATTTTGATAGTTAAAAGAAAGAATTAGTTTTATGTTAGTAGACAAAAGAAGATAGATAGTAGAAAGAAAGAAGATAGACAGATCAAGTGTTTGAAAGTAAGAAAGAAAGAAAAAAAGTGAAAAAATAAAAAAGATATAAGCATAAGTCTTTGAAAAGCTGAACATTTTGATAGTTGAATGGTTTTTGTAGTGCAAAGTAGAGAGGAGTTGAAAAGCTGAACATTTTGATAGTTGAATGTTTTTTGTAGTGCAAAGTAGAAAGAAAGAAAGATAGACAGATCAGTTAGAAAGAAAGAAAGAAAAAAGATAAATAATAGCATAAAAGTCCTTGAAAAGCTGAACATTTTGATAGTTGAATGGTTTTTGTAGCGCAAAGTAGAGAGGAGTTGAAAAGCTGAACATTTTAATAGTTGAATGGTTTTTGTAGCGCAAAGTAGAGAGAAAGAAAGATAGACAGATCAGTTAGAAAGAAAGAAAGAAAAAAGATAAATAATAGCATAAAAGTCCTTGAAAAGCTGAACATTTTGATAGTTGAATGGTTTTTGTAGCGCAAAGTAGAGAGGAGTTGAAAAGCTGAACATTTTGATAGTTGAATGGTTTTTGTAGCGCAAAGTAGAGAGAAAGAAAGATAGACAGATCAGTTAGAAAGAAAGAAAGAAAAAAGATAAATAATAGCTTAAAAGTCCTTGAAAAGCTGAACATTTTGATAGCTGAATGGTTTTTGTAGCGCAAAGTAGAGGAGTTGAAAAGCTGAACATTTTGATAGTTGAATGGTTTTTGTAGCGCAAAGTAGAGAGAAAGAAAGATAGACAGATCAGTTAGAAAGAAAAGAAAAAAAGATAAATAATAGCATAAAAGTCCTTGAAAAGCTGAACATTTTGATAGTTGAATGGTTTTTGTAGCGCAAAGTAGAGAGTTGAAAAGCTGAACATTTGGATAGTTGAATGGTTTTTGTAGCGCAAAGTAGAGAGAAAGAAAGATAGACAGATCAGTTAGAAAGAAAGAAAGAAAAAAGATAAATAATAGCATAAAAGTCCTTGAAAAGCTGAACATTTTGATAGTTGAATGGTTTTTGTAGCGCAAAGAAGAGAGGAGTTGAAAAGCTGAACATTTGGATAGTTGAATGGTTTTTGTAGCGCAAAGTAGAGGGAAAGAAAGATGGATAGATCAGTTAGAAAGAAAGAAAGAAAAAAGATAAATAATAGCATAAAAGTCCTTGAAAAGCTGAACATTTTGATAGTTGAATGGTTTTTGTAGCGCAAAGTAGAGAGGAGTTGAAAAGCTGAACATTTGGATAGTTGAATGGTTTTTGTAGCGCAAAGTAGAGGGAAAGAAAGATGGATAGATCAGTTAGAAAGAAAGACAGAAAAAAGATAAATAATAGCACACATGTCCTTGAAAAGCTGAACATTTTGACATTTGAACGGTCTTTCTAGCACAAAGTGGAGAGGAGTTGAAAGCGACCACGGAAGAATACGGAATAATAATAATAATAAAGATTTGGATTTCAAGAGTGTGAATGCTTGAAGCATTCACACTAATAATAATAATAAAGCTTTGGATTTCAAGAGTGTGAATGCTTGAAGCATTCACACTAACTAGAATGTACATTTCCAGGAGAAAATGTGAAATGGTGCTTGCAGTGGCAAAAAACACCACCCGGTTGCTAGGGTGTTCTTGGAGTTTGCTATGATGATGCAAGGCAGTTGCTAGGGTGTTCTGGGTGGTTGCTAGACGGTTGCTAGGGTATTCTGGGTGGTTGCTAGGTGGTTGCTAGGGTGTTATGGGTGGTTGCTAGGGTTTTTCTAGGTCATTGCTAGGGTATTCTGGGTGGTTGCTAGGTGGTTGCTAGGGTATTCTGGGTGGTTGCTAGGTGGTTGCTAGGGTGTTGCTAGGCAGTTTCTAGGGTGTTCTGGGTGGTTGCTAGGGCGTTGCTAGGCAGTTGCTAGGGTATTCTGGGTTGTTGCTAGGGCGTTGCTAGGCGGTTGCTAGGGTGTTCTGGGTGGTTGCTAGGCGGTTGCTAGGGTGTTCTGGGTGGTTGCTAGGCGATTGCTAGGGTATTCTGGGTAGTTGCTAGGGCGTTGCTAGGCGGTTGCTAGGGTATTCTGGGTGGTTGCTAGGCGGTTGCTAGGGTATTCTGGGTGGTTGCTATGGTGTTACTAGGTGGTTGGTAGATGTCACAGATGGTTACTATGGAATTTGTAGCATTTTCTTGGCATGATTTAACACTTAGCTAATCAATATTAGCATGTAGCTATTCACTGCTAGCATGTGTAGCATGTAGCAAGTCCTGTTTGCTAGCATGAGTCAAAAGAGCCAACCCCCATCTCTATACGATGTTCTGATATAGAGATATTGGTCTTGCAAAACGGTTGCTAGGGTACTATGTTTGGTTGTTAGGGAGAGGCTTGGCAGCTGCCAATCATGAAGCTCCAAAGTCAATGTGAATGTATAAACCAACCCCCATCTCTATACGATGTTTACATGTAGAGATATAGGTCTTGCAAAATGGTTGCTAGGGTACTCTGTTTGGTTGCTAGGGAGTGGCTTGGCAGCTGCCAATCATGAAACTCCAAAGGCTGCTTGTCAGTATGAATGATATAAACCAACTCCCATGCCTCTGTGACATTCAGAATGGAAGATATCCCTCTTTGGATTTTGGTTGCTAAGGTGCTCGATAATGGTTGCTAGGGCGTGGCTAGTAAGTGTAGAGGTGATTCAGGATTGGCTGTTTGCTGGCCCGAGTCAAACAAGCCCACCCTCATGTTTCTATGACACTTATATCCTGAGATATCCCTTTGATCTCTTTTAATGGAAGTCTATGGAACTTGTTGCTATGGAGCTCTAAATGGTTGCTAGGGCGTGGCTTGATAGCTTTACAATGATCTTGAGACACTGATTGGCCGTCTGAGTAAAATGAGCCCGCCCCTTTGTCTCTACGACACTGTGATCCAGAGTTATGTTCAATATAAAAGCGGTTTCTATGGTGTAGGACGGCCCATTTCATGGGCCGTCCTACACCATAGTAAGTCAATGGGGCAACTTTGGGCCGCTCCTGCCCCCCAGGGGTGCAACTTTTACCCCATTGTGTGGTTTGTTCTTACAGAGCCTGTCAGCCTCTTCAAATGTGGCAAATCACACGCTTCTGGGAAATCTGAATTCTGAGCTAAGAGTCATAACATTTTTCACAATGTTAAGTCAATGGGGGTTTGGGGCAACTTTGGGCAGCTCCTGCCCCCCAGGGGTGCAACTTTTACCCCATTTATAGGTATGTTCTTACAGACCCTGTCAGCCTCTTCAAATGTGGCAAATCACACGTTTCTGCGAAATCCTCAATCTGAGCTACGAGTCTTCAAAGTTCACCATGTTAAGTCTATGGGGCAACTTTGGGCAATTCCTGCCCCTCAGGGGTGCAACTTTTACCCCATTTTGAGGTATGTTCTTACAGAGCCTGTCAGCCTCTTCAAATGTGGTAAATCACACGCTTCTGCGAAATCCTCGCTCAGAGCTACGAGTCGTCAAACTTTGTCGTAATGTTAAGTCTATGGGATTTTTCGGCAGCTTTTTTGCCCCTGGGGCAAACATCGTACCCCCGAACGCTTATAAAAGTCATAGCACACCATTCCCGAATAATCCGCACGATTTGACGCCTCATTCGTGGGTCTGTGACCAAAACTGCGGGACTAGTTACGCGCCAAAAAAGCGGCGGAAGAAGAAGAATAATAATAACTAGAAAAATTGCATTTCCTGCGGAACATGCGTGTGAATGCTTGAAATGCTGAGAAAGAAGGAAAGATTAGTTAGAAGAAAAAAAGAAAGATTAGGTAGAAAGAAAAAAAGAAAGAAAGAAAAGAAAGAAAGAGGTTAGAAAGAAAGAAAGAAAGAAAGAGAAAGATGAATAGTTAGAAAGAAAGAAAGAGGTTAGAAAGAAAGAAAGAAAGAGGTTAGAAAGAAAGAAAGAAAGAAAGATGAATAGTTAGAAAGAAAGAAAGATGAATAGTTAGAAAGAAAGAAAGATTAGTTAGAAAGAAAAGAAAGAAAAAAGAAAGAAAGAAAGAAAGATTACAAAGAAAGAAAGAAAGATTACAAAGAAAGATAAGGTAGAGAGAAAGAAAAAAAGAAAGATTACAAAGAAAGAAAGAAAGATTACAAAGAAAGAAAGATTAGAAAGAAAGAAAGATAAGGTAGAGAGAAAGAAAGAAAGAACGAAAGAAACAGATAGATTAGGTAGAAAGAAAGATTAGAAAGAAAGATAAGGTAGAGAGAAAGAAAGATAAGGTAGAAAGAAAGAAAGAAAGAAAGAAAAGAAAGAGAAAGAAAGAAAGAAAGATGGATTAGTTAGAAAGAAAGAAAGATTAGTTAGAAAGAAAGAAAGATTAGTTAGAAAGAAAGAAAGAAAGAAAGAAAGAAAGATTATGAAAGAAAGAAAGATAAGAAAGAAAGATTAGTTAGAAAGAAAGAAAGAAAGATAAGAAAGAAAGAAAGATTAGAAAGAAAGAAAGATAAGAAAGAAAGATTAGTTAGAAAGAAAGAAAGAAAGAAAGATTAAGAAAGAAAGATTAGAAAGAAAGAGAAAGAAAGAAAGAAAGAAAGAAAGAAAGAAAGATGGATTAGTTAGAAAGAAAGAAAGATTAGTTAGAAAGAAAGAAAGAAAGAAAGATTAGAAAGAAAGAAAGATAAGAAAGAAAGATTAGTTAGAAAGAAAGAAAGAAAATAAGAAAGAAAGAAAGATTAGAAAGAAAGAAAGATAAGAAAGAAAGATTAGTTAGAAAGAAAGAAAGAAAGAAAGAAAGAAAGAAAGATAAGAAAGAAAGATTAGAAAGAAAGAAAGAAAGAAAGAAAGATGGATTAGTTAGAAAGAAAGAAAGAAAGATTAGTTAGAAAGAAAGAAAGATGGATTAGTTAGAAAGAAAGAAAGAAAGAAAGAAAGAAAGATTAGTTAGAAAGAAAGAAAGAAAGATGGATTAGTTAGAAAGAAAGAAAGATTAGAAAGAAAGAGAAAGATTAGTTAGAAAGAAAGAAAGAAAGATTATTCAGAAAGAAAGAAAGATGGATTAGTTAGAAAGAAAGAAAGAAAGAAAGGTGGATTAGTTAGAAAGAAAGAAAGAAAGATTAGTTAGAAAGAAAGAAAGAAAGATGGATTAGTTAGAAAGAGAAAGAAGAAAGAAAAGAAATATTAGTCAAAAAGAAAGAAAGTTTAGTTGGAACGATATATAGATTAGTTAGAAAGAAAGAAAGAAAGTAGATAGATAGATAGATAGATAGATAGATAGATAGATAGATAGATAGATAGATAGATAAAGTTCATTAGTACAAATAGAATGGTAGTTTAATTGAGTCTAGGGCTTCAGGGAGTTTAGATTTGAATGTTTGTGTTGTACACTACTGGGCCACCGTAGTCTTGGCTCAATTTGAACTTTTGCAATGAAAGTCAATGGGATTTTTATGATTTTTAATATTAATTTGTAAGAAATCTGAAAGACAAATCAAAAAGATAAATAATAGCACACAAGTCCTTGAAAAGCTGAACATTTTGATAGTTGAATGGTTTTTGTAGCACAAAGTAGAGAGGAGAAGAAAGCGACCACGGAAGAATACGGAATAATAATAATAAAGCTTTGGATTTCAAGAGTGTGAATGCTTGAAGCATTCACACTAATAATAAGTATGAGCAATAACACTAATGTTGCTTTGCCATAGGCAAGCACCATTAACTAGAATGTACATTTCCAGAAGAAAATGTGAAATGGTGCTTGCAGTGGCAAAACTCGCCGCTCGGTTGCTAGGGTGTGGTACATGATTGCATACTAGCCAACAAACATGTCTGTACGATGTTCTGGTGCTGAGATATGGCTTATTCATGTGTTCAGGTGGTTGCTAGGTGGTTGCTAGGGTTTTCTGGGTGGTTGCTAGGGCATTGCTAGACGGTTGCTAGGGTATTCTGGGTGGTTGCTATGGTGTTGCTAGGTGGTTGCTAGGGTGTTCTGGGTGGTTGCTAGGTGGTTGCTAGGGTATTCTGGGTGGTTGCTAGGGCATTGCTAAGTGGTTGCTAATGTATTCTGGATGGTTGCTATACTGTTTCTAGGCGGTTGCTAGGGTGTTCTGGTTGGTTGCTAGGCGGTTGCTAGGGTATTCTGGGTTGTTGCTAGTGCGTTGCTAGGCGGTTGCTAGGGTATTCTGGGTGGTTGCTAGGCGGTTGCTAGGGTGTTTTGGTTGGTTGCTAGGGTGTTCTGGGTGGTTGCTAGGGCATTGCTAGGCGGTTGCTAGGCGGTTGCTAGGCGGTTGCTAGGGTGTTCTGGGTGGTTGCTAGGCGGTTGCTAGGGTATTCTGGGTGGTTACTAGGGCGTTGCTAGGGTGTTCTAAATGGTTGCTAGGGTGTTCTGGGTGGTTGCTAGGCGGTTGCTAGGGTGTTCTGGGTTGTTGCTAGGCGGTTGCGAGGGTGTTCTGGGTGGTTGCTAGGGCGTTGCTTGGCGGTTGCTAGGGTATTCTGGATGGTTGCTAGGCGGTTGCTAGGCGGTTGCTAGGGTATTCTGGATGGTTGGTAGGCGGTTGCTAGGGTGTTCTGGGTGGTTGCTAGGGCGTTGCTAGGCGGTTGCTAGGGTATTCTGGGTGGTTGCTAGGCGGTTGCTAGGGTATTCTGGGTGGTTGCTATGGTGTTACTAGGTGGTTGGTAGATGTCACAGATGGTTACTATGGAATTTGTAGCATTTTCTTGGCATGATTTAACACTTAGCTAATCAATATTAGCATGTAGCTATTCACTGCTAGCATGTGTAGCATGTAGCAAGTCCTGTTTGCTAGCATGAGTCAAAAGAGCCAACCCCCATCTCTATACGATGTTCTGATTTAGAGATATTGGTCTTGCAAAACGGTTGCTAGGGTACTATGTTTGGTTGCTAGGGAGTGGCTTGGCAGCTGCCAATCATGAAGCTTCAAAGTCAATGTGAATGTATAAACCAACCCCCATCTCTATACGATGTTTACATGTAGAGATATAGGTCTTGCAAAATGGTTGCTAGGGTACTCTGTTTGGTTGCTAGGGAGTGGCTTGGTAGCTGCCAATCATGAAACTCCAAAGGCTGCTTGTCAGTATGAATGATATAAACCAACTCCCATGCCTCTGTGACATTCAGAATGGAAGATATCCCTCTTTGGATTTTGGTTGCTAAGGTGCTCGATAATGGTTGCTAGGGCGTGGCCAGTAAGTGTTGAGGTGATTCAGGATTGGCTGTTTGCTGGCCCGAGTCAAACGAGCCCACCCTCATGTTTCTATGACACTTATATCCTGAGATATCCCTTTGATCTCTTTTAATGGAGGTCTATGGAACTTGTTGCTAAGGAGCTCTAAATGGTTGCTAGGGCGTGGCTTGATAGCTTCACAATGATCTTGAGACACTGATTGGCCGTCTGAGTAAAATGAGCCCGCCCCTTTGTCCCTACGACACTGTGATCCAGAGTTATGTTCAATATAAAAGCGGTTTCTATGGTGTAGGACGGCCCATTTCATGGGCCGTCCTACACCATAGTAAGTCTATGGGGGCAACTTTGGGCAGCTCCTGCCCCTCAGGGGTGCAACTTTTACCCAACTGTGAGGTATGTTCTTACAGAGCCTGTAAGCCTCTTCAAATGTGGCAAATCACACATTTCTGTGAAATCTGAGCTCTGAGCTATGACTCTTCAAAGTTTTTCACCATGTTAAGTCAATGGGGTTTTTTGGGCAACTTTGGGCAGCTCCTGCCCCCCAGGGGTGCAACTTTTACCCCATTTAGGGGTATGTTCTTAAAGAGCCTGTCAGCCTCTTCAAATGTGGCAAATCACACGTTTCTGTGAAATCTGATCTCTGAGCTATGATTCGTCAAAGTTTTTCCCCATGTTAAGTCTATGCGTTTTTTTTTGGGCCGTTTTTCGCCCCTGGGGCGAACATCGTACCCCCGATCGCTTATAAAAGTCATAGCACACCATTCCCGATCAGGCCGCACGTTTTGACACCTCATTCATGGGTCTGTGACAAAAACTGCGGGAGGAGTTACGCGCCGAAAAAAAAGTGGAAGAAGAAGAATAATAATAAGTATGAGCAATAACACTAATGTTGCTTTGCCATAGGCAAGCACCATTAACTAGAATGTACATTTCCAGGAGAAAATGTGAAATGGTGCTTGCAGTGGCAAAACTCGCCGCTCGGTTGCCTTGGGTGTGGTGCATAATTGCATACGACCCAACAAACATGTCTGTACGATGTTCTGGTGCTGAGATATGGCTTATTCATGTGTTCAAGTGGTTATTAGGTGGTTGCTAGGGTATTCTGGGTGGTTGCTAGGGCATTGCTAGACGGTTGCTAGGGTATTCTGGGTGGTTGCTATGGTGTTGCTAGGTGGTTGCTAGGGGGTTCTGGGTGGTTGCTAGGTGTTTGCTAGGGTATTCTGGGTGGTTGCTAGGGCATTGCTAGGTGGTTGCTAATGTATTCTGGATGGTTGCTATAGTGTTTCTAGGGGGTTGCTAGGGTGTTCTGGTTGGTTGCTAAGTGGTTGCTAGGGTATTCTGGGTTGTTGCTAGGGCGTTGCTAGGCGGTTGCTAGGGTATTCTGGGTGGTTGCTAGGCGGTTGCTAGGGTGTTTTGGTTGGTTGCTAGGTGGTTGCTAGGGTGTTCTGGGTGGTTGCTAGGCGGTTGCTAGGGTATTCTGGATGGTTGCTAGGCGGTTGCTAGGGTGTTCTGTGTGGTTGCTAGGTGGTTGCTAGGGTATTCTGGGTGGTTACTAGGGCGTTGCTAGGGTGTTCTGAATGGTTGCTAGGGTGTTGCTAGGGTGTTCTGGGTGGTTACTAGGCGGTTGCTAGGGTGTTCTGGGTGGTTGCTAGAGCGTTGCTAGGCGGTTGCTAGGGTATTCTGGATGGTTGCTAGGCGGTTGCTAGGGTGTTCTGGGTGGTTACTAGGCGGTTGCTAGGGTATTCTGGGCGGTTGCTAGGGCGTTGCTAAGTGGTTGCTAGGGTATTCTGGGTGGTTGCTATGGTGTTACTAGGTGGTTAGTTGTTGTCACAGATGGTTACTATTGGAGTTCCTTACATTTACTTGGCATGATTTAGCACTTACTTTATCACTATTAGCATGTAGCTATTCACAGCTAGCATGTGTAGTATGTTGGAAGACCTGTTTGCTAGCATGAGTCAAAAGAGCCAACCCCCATCTCAATACGATGTTCTGATGCAGAGATATAGGTCTTGCAAAATGGTTGCTAGGGTACTCTGTTTGGTTGCTAGGGAGTGGCTTGGCAGCTGCCAATCATGAAACTCCGAAGGCTGATTGTCAGTGTGAATAATATAAATGAACCCCCATCTCTATAAGATGTTTTGATGCAGAGATATAGGTCTTGCAAAATGGTTGCTAGGGTACTCTGTTTGGTTGCTAGGGAGTGGCTTGGCAGCTGCCAGTGTTGAATCTCTAAAGGCTTCTTTTCACTATGAGTGATATAAACCAACTCCCATGCCTCTGTGACATTCAGAATGGAAGATATCCCTCTATAGAATTTGGTTGCTAAGCAGCTCGACAATGGTTGCTAGGGAGGGGCTAGGAAGTGTTGAGGTGACTCATGATTGGCTGTTCGCTGCCCCGAGTCAAACGAGACCACCTTCGTGTTTCTATGACACTTCTATCCGGAGATATCCTTTTGATCTCTTTCAATGGAAGTCTATGGAACTTGTTGCTAAGGTGCTCTAAATGGTTGCTAGGGCGTGGCTTAATAACTTCACAATGATTCTGAGAGACTGATTGGTCGTCTGAGTAAAATGAGCCCGCCCCCTTGTCTCTATGACACTGTGATCCAGAGCTATGTTCAATACAAAATACCTATACAATGTGTAGGACTACACCATAGTAAGTCAATGGGGCAAAATTGGGCAGCTCCTGCCCCCCAGGGGTGCAACTTTTACCCCATTGTGAGGTATGTTCTTACAGAGCCTGCCAGCCTCTTCAAGTGTGGTAAATTACAAGTTTCTGAGAAATTATTGGTCAGTGCTACAAGTCGTCAAAGTTTGTGGCAATGTTAAGTCTATGGGATTTTTTTTACCCAATGATTTGCCCCTGGGGCGAACACCGTACCCCCCATCGCTAAGAAAAGTCACAGCACACCTCTCCTCAATAATCCGCACAATTTGACGCCTCAGTCAGGGGTCTGTGATGTCGGCGTGTATTTTTTAACAGATGATTACTATGGAGTTTTTAAAAGGAGTTTTTATAGAGGTTTTATAGAGTTATTTGGTATGGCACGAGCCTACGCCTCGTGCCTATCGCCACGGTTGCTAGGGTGCTGTAACTGGTTGCTATGGTGTGGCTATGAAGATTTTAGGCCATTACTTATTGGCTGCTTGATAAAATAAATCCTCTGAGGGAGAGAGAGAGGGCCTGACAGCAGGGCTGTCAGGCCCTTTTCTGTGGGTGTGTGTGAAAATGGCAGTTGAGATTTGAATTTTTGAAAGTTCCGCAATGTTAAGTCAATGGGATTTTTTTGGCCGCTTTTTCGTCCGCTGTGCGAACATCGTACACCCGATCGCTTAGAAAAGTCATAGCAAAACTCTCCTCAATGAGACGGTCGATTTGACGCCTCACTCATGGGTCTGTGACACTACTAACACATTCATTTCAGGGCCGTACTGCACCATTGTAAGTCAATGGGGCAAATTTGGGCAGCTCCTGCCCCCCAGGGGTGCAACTTTTACCCCATTGTGAGGTATGTTCTTAAAGAGCCTGTCAGCCTCTTCAAATGTGGTGACCCACACGTTTCTGCGATATTCTCGCTCAGAGCTACGAGTGTTCAAAATTCGCCGCAATGTTAAGTCAATGGGATTTTTTGGCCGCTTTTTTGCCCCTGGGGCAAACACCGTACCCCCAATCGTTTAAAAAGTCATAGCACACCTCTCCTCAATAGGCCGCACGATTTGACGCCTCATTTGTGGGTCTGTGACAAAAGCTGCGGGACAAGTTACGCGCCAAACTTTTGTCCGGAATAATAAGAAGAATAATAATAAGTATGCAAGAGAACACTAATGTTGCTTTGCCATAGGCAAGCACCATTAACTAGAATGTACATTTCCAGAAGAAAATGTGAAATGGTGCTTGCAGTGGCAAATCTTGCCACTCGGTTGCTAGGGAGTGGTACATGATTGCATATGAGCCAACAACCATGTCTGTACGATGTTCTGGTGCTGAGATATGGCTTATTCATGTGTTCAGGTGGTTGCTAGGCGGTTGCTAGGGTATTCTGGGTGGTTGCTAGGGCATTGCTAGACGGTTGCTAGGGTATTCTGGGTGGTTGCTTTGGTGTTGCTAGGTGGTTGCTAGGCGGTTGCTAGGGTGTTCTGGTTAGTTGCTAGGCGGTTGCTAGGGTATTCTGGGTGGTTGCTAGGGCATTGCTAGACGGTTGCTAGGGTATTCTGGGTGGTTGCTATGGTGTTGCTAGGTGGTTGCTAGGGTGTTCTGGGTGGTTGCTAGGCGGTTGCTAGGGTATTCTGGGTGGTTGCTAGGGCATTGCTAGGTGGTTGCTAATGTATTCTGGATGGTTGCTATACTGTTTCTAGGCGGTTGCTAGGGTGTTCTGGTTGGTTGCTAGGCGGTTGCTAGGGTATTCTGGGTTGTTGCTAGGGCGTTGCTAGGCGGTTGCTAGGGTATTCTGGGTGGTTGCTAGGCGGTTGCTAGGGTGTTTTGGTTGGTTGCTAGGGCATTGCTAGGTGGTTGCTAGGGTATTCTGGGTGGTTACTAGGCGGTTGCTAGGGTGTTCTGGGTGGTTGCTAGGCGGTTGCTAGGGTATTCTGGGTGGTTACTAGGGCGTTGCTAGGGTGTTCTGAATGGTTGCTACGGTATTCTGGATGGTTGCTAGGCGGTTGCTAGGGTGTTCTGGGTGGTTGCTAGGAGGTTGCTAGGGTATTCTGGGTGGTTGCTATGGCGTTGCTAGGTGGTTGCTAGGGTATTCTGGGTGGTTGCTAGGAGGTTGCTAGGGTGTTCTGGGTGGTTGCTAGGCGGTTGCTAGGGTGTTCTGGGTGGTTGCTAGGGCGTTGCTAGGCGGTTGCTAGGGTATTCTGGATGGTTGCTAGGCGGTTGCTAGGGTGTTCTGGGTGGTTGCTAGGCGGTTGCTAGGGTATTCTGGGTGGTTGCTAGAGCGTTGCTAGGCGGTTGCTAGGGTGTTCTGTGTGGTTGCTAGGCGGTTGCTAGGGTGTTCTGGGTGGTTGCTAGGCGGTTGCTAGGGTGTTCTCGGTGGTTGCTAGGGCGTTGCTAGGCGGTTGCTAGGGTATTCTGGATGGTTGCTAGGCGGTTGCTAGGCGGTTGCTAGGGTATTCTGGATGGTTGCTAGGCGGTTGCTAGGGTGTTCTGGGTGGTTGCTAGGCGGTTGCTAGGGTATTCTGGGTAGTTGCTAGGGCGTTGCTAGGCGGTTTCTAGGGTATTCTGGGTGGTTGCTAGGCGGTTGCTAGGGTATTCTGGGTGGTTGCTATGGTGTTACTAGGTGGTTGGTAGATGTCACAGATGGTTACTATGGAATTTGTAGCATTTTCTTGGCATGATTTAACACTTAGCTAATCAATATTAGCATGTAGCTATTCACTGCTAGCATGTGTAGCATGTAGCAAGTCCTGTTTGCTAGCATGAGTCAAAAGAGCCAACCCCCATCTCTATACGATGTTCTTATTTAGAGATATTGGTCTTGCAAAACGGTTGCTAGGGTACTATGTTTGGTTGCTAGGGAGTGGCTTGGCAGCTGCCAATCATGAAGCTCCAAAGTCAATGTGAATGTATAAACCAACCCCCATCTCTATACGATGTTTACATGTAGAGATATAGGTCTTGCAAAATGGTTGCTAGGGTACTCTGTTTGGTTGCTAGGGAGTGGCTTGGCAGCTGCCAATCATGAAACTCCAAAGGCTGCTTGTCAGTATGAATGATATAAACCAACTCCCATGCCTCTGTGACATTCAGAATGGAAGATATCCCTCTTTGGATTTTGGTTGCTAAGGTGCTCGATAATGGTTGCTAGGGCGTGGCCAGTAAGTGTTGAGGTGATTCAGGATTGGCTGTTTGCTGGCCCGAGTCAAACGAGCCCACCCTCATGTTTCTATGACACTTATATCCTGAGATATCCCTTTGATCTCTTTTAATGGAGGTCTATGAAACTTGTTGCTAAGGAGCTCTAAATGGTTGCTAGGGCGTGGCTTGATAGCTTCACAATGATCTTGAAACACTGATTGGCCGTCTGAGTAAAATGAGCCCGCCCCTTTGTCTCTACGACACTGTGATCCAGAGTTATGTTCAATAAAAAGCGGTCTCTATGGTGTAGGACGGCCCATTTCATGGGCCGTCCTACACCATAGTAAGTCTATGGGGGCAACTTTGGGCAGCTCCTGCCCCTCAGGGGTGCAACTTTTACCCCATTGTGAGGTATGTTCTTACAGAGCCTGTAAGCCTCTTCAAATGTGGCAAATCACACATTTCTGTGAAATCTGAGCTCTGAGCTATGACTCTTCAAAGTTTTTCACCATGTTAAGTCAATGGGGTTTTTGGGGAAACTTTGGGCCGCTCCTGCCCCCCAGGGGTGCAACTTTTACCCCATTTAGGGGTATGTTCTTAAAGAGCCTGTCAGCCTCTTCAAATGTGGCAAATCACACGTTTCTGTGAAATCTGATCTCTGAGCTATGACTCTTCAAAGTTTTTCCCCATTTAAGTCTATGCGTTTTTTTTTTGGGCCGTTTTTCGCCCCTGGGGCGAACATCGTACCCCCGATCGCTTATAAAAGTCATAGCACACCATTCCCGAATAATCCGCACGATTTGACACCTCATTCATGGGTCTGTGACAAAAAATGCGGGAGGAGTTACGCGCCGAAAAAAAAGTGGAAGAAGAAGAAGAAGAAGAGAAGAAGAAGAAGAAGAATAATAAGTATGAGCAATAACACTAATGTTGCTTTGCCATAGGCAAGCACCATTAACTAGAATGTACATTTCCAGGAGAAAATGTGAAATGGTGCTTGCAGTGGCAAAACTCGCCGCTCGGTTGCTAGGGTGTGGTACATGATTGCATACGAGCCAACAAACATGTCTGTACGATGTTCTGGTGCTGAGATATGGCTTATTCATGTGTTCAGGTGGTTGCTAGGTGGTTTGCTAGGGTATTCTGGGTGGTTGCTAGGGCATTGCTAGACGGTTGCTAGGGTATTCTGGGTGGTTGCTATGGTGTTGCTAGGTGGTTGCTAGGGTGTTCTGGTGGTTGCTAGGTGGTTGCTAGGGCATTGCTATGTGGTTACTAATGTATTCTGGATGGTTGCTATACTGTTTCTAGGCGGTTGCTAGGGTGTTCTGGTTGGTTGCTAGGCGGTTGCTAGGGTATTCTGGGTTGTTGCTAGGGCGTTGCTAGACGGTTGCTAGGGTATTCTGGGTGGTTGCTAGGCGGTTGCTAGGGTGTTTTGGTTGGTTGCTAGGGTGTTCTGGGTGGTTGCTAGGGCATTGCTAGGCGGTTGCTAGGGTGTTCTGGGTGGTTGCTAGGCGGTTGCTAGGGTATTCTGGGTGGTTACTAGGGCGTTGCTAGGGTATTCTGGATGGTTGCTAGGCGGTTGCTAGGGTGTTCTGGGTGGTTGCTAGGCGGTTGCTAGGGTATTCTGGGTGGTTGCTATGGCGTTGCTAGGTGGTTGCTAGGGTATTCTGGGTGGTTGCTAGGCGGTTGCTAGGGTGTTCTGGGTGGTTGCTAGGGTGTTGCTAGGCGGTTGCTAGGTATTCTGGATGGTTGCTAGGCGGTTGCTAGGACTTTGCTAGGCGGTTGCTAGGGTATTCTGGATGGTTGCTAGGCGGTTGCTAGGGTGTTCTGGGTGGTTGCTAGGCGGTTGCTAGGGTATTCTAGGTGGTTGCTAGGGCGTTGCTAGGCGGTTGCTAGGGTGTTCTGGGTAGTTGCTAGGGCGTTGCTAGGTGGTTGCTAGGGTATTCTGGGTGGTTGCTAGGCGGTTGCTAGGGTATTCTGCGTGGTTGCTATGGTGTTACTAGTGGTTGGTAATGTCACGATGGTTACTATGGACTTTGTAGCATTTCTTGGCATGATTTTAACACTTAGCTATATCAATATTAGCATGTAGCTATTCACTGCTAGCATGTTAGCATGTAGCAAGACCTGTTTGCTAGCATGAGTCAAAATAAAGCCAACCCCCATCTCTATACGATGTTCTGATTTAGAGATATTGGTCTTGCAAAACGGTTGCTAGGGTACTATGTTTGGTTGCTAGGGAGTGGCTTGGCAGCTGCCAATCATGAAGCTCCAAAGGCTGCTTGTCAGTATGAATGATATAAACCAACTCCCATGCCTCTGTGACATTCAGAATGGAAGATATCGCTCTTTGGATTTTGGTTGCTAAGGTGCTCGATAATGGTTGCTAGGGCGTGGCCAGTAAGTGTTGAGGTGATTCAGGATTGGCTGTTTGCTGGCCCGAGTCAAACGAGCCCACCCTCATGTTTCTATGACACTTATATCCTGAGATATCCCTTTGATCTCTTTTAATGGAAGTCTATGGAACTTGTTGCTAAGGAGCTCTAAATGGTTGCTAGGGCGTGGCTTGATAGCTTCACAATGATCTTGAGACACTGATTGGCCGTCTGAGTAAAATGAGCCCGCCCCTTTGTCTCTACGACACTGGGATCCAGAGTTATGTTCAATATAAAAGCGGTTTCTATGGTGTAGGACGGCCCATTTCATGGGCCGTCCTACACCATAGTAAGTCTATGGGGGCATCTTTGGGCAGCTCCTGCCCCTCAGGGGTGCAACTTTTACCCCACTGTGAGGTATGTTCTTACAGAGCCTGTAAGCCTCTTCAAATGTGGCAAATCACACATTTCTGTGAAATCTGAGCTCTGAGCTATGACTCTTCAAAGTTTTTCACCATGTTAAGTCAATGGGGTTTTTTGGGCAACTTTGGGCAGCTCCTGCCCCCCAGGGGTGCAACTTTTACCCCATTTAGGGGTAAGTTCTTAAAGAGCCTGTCAGCCTCTTCAAATGTGGCAAATCACACGTTTCTGTGAAATCTGATCTCTGAGCTATGATTCGTCAAAGTTTTTCCCCATGTTAAGTCTATGCGTTTTTTTTGGGCCTGTTTTTCGCCCCTGGGGCGAACATCGTACCCCCGATCGCTTATAAAAGTCATAGCACACCATTCCCGAATAATCCGCACGATTTGACACCTCATTCATGGGTCTGTGACAAAAAATGCGGGACTAGTTACGCGCCGAAAAAAAAGTGGAAGAAGAAGAAGAAGAAGAAGAAGAATAACTAGAATGTACATTTCCAGGAGAAAATGTGAAATGGTGCTTGCAGTGGCAAAACTCGCCACTCGGTTGCTAGGGTGTGGTACATGATTGCATATGAGCCAACAACCATGTCTGTACGATGTTCTGGTGCTGAGATATGGCTTATTCATGTGTTCAGGTGGTTGCTAGGCGGTTGCTAGGGTATTCTGGGTGGTTGCTAGGGCGTTGCTAGGCGGTTGCTAGGGTATTCTGGGTGGTTGCTAGGGCGTTGCTAGGTGGTTGCTAAGGTATTCTGAATGGTTGCTAGGTGGTTGCTAGGGTGTTCTGGGTGGTTGCTAGGAGGTTGCTAGGGTGTTTTGGTTGGTTGCTAGGCGGTTGCTAGGGTGTTCTGGGTGGTTGCTAGGGCGTTGCTAGGCGGTTGCTAGGGTATTCTGGATGGTTGCTAGGCGGTTGCTAGGGTGTTCTGGTTGGTTGCTAGGCGGTTGCTAGGGTGTTCTGGGTGGTTGCTAGGGCGTTGCTAGGCGGTTGCTAGGGTATTCTGGATGGTTGCTAGGCGGTTGCTAGGGTGTTCTGGGTGGTTGCTATGGTGTTGCTAGGCGGTTGCTAAGGTATTCTGGATGGTTGCTAGAGTGTTGCTAGGTTGTTGCTAGGGTATTCTGGGTGGTTGCTAGGGCATTGCTAGACGGTTGCTAGGGTATTCTGGGTGGTTGCTATGGTGTTGCTAGGTGGTTGCTAGGGTGTTCTGGGTGGTTGCTAGGCGGTTGCTAGGGTATTCTGGGTGGTTGCTAGGGCATTGCTAGACGGTTGCTAGGGTATTCTGGGTGGTTGCTATGGTGTTGCTAGGTGGTTGCTAGGTGGTTGCTAGGGTGTTCTGGGTGGTTGCTAGGCGGTTGCTAGGATATTCTGGGTGGTTGCTAGGGCGTTGCTAGGTGGTTGCTAGGGTATTCTGGGTGGTTGCTAGGCGGTCGCTAGGGTATTCTGAGTGGTTGCTAGGCGGTTGCTAGGGTATTCTGGGTGGTTGCTATGGTGTTACTAGGTGGTTGGTAGTTTCACAGATGGTTACTATGGAGTTTGTAGCATTTTCTTTGCATGATTTAACACTTAGCTAATCAATACTAGCATGTAGCTATTCACTGCTAGCATGTGTAGCATGTAGCAAGTCCTGTTTGCTAGCATGAGTAAAAAGAGCCAACCCCCATCTCTATACGATGTTTTGCTGCAGAGATATAGGTCTTGCGAAATGGTTGCTAGGGTACTCTGTTTGGTTGCTAGGGAGTGGCTTGGCAGCTGCCAATCATGAAGCTCCAAAGTCAATGTGAATGTATAAACCAACCCCCATCTCTATACGATGTTTTGATGCAGAGATATAGGTCTTGCAAAAATGGTTGCTAGGGTACTCTGTTTGGTTGCTAGGGAGTGCCTTGGCAGCTGCCAATCATGAAACTCCAAAGGCTGCTTGTCAGTATGAATGATATAAACCAACTCCCATGCCTCTGTGACATTCAGAATGGAAGATATCCCTCTTTGGATTTTGGTTGCTAAGGTGCTCGACAATGGTTGCTAGGGCGTGGCCAGTAAGTGTTGAGGTGATTCAGGATTGGCTGTTTGCTGGCCCGAGTCAAATGAGCCCATCCTCATGTTTCTATGGCACTTATATCCTGAGATATCCCTTTGATCTCTTTTAATGGAAGTCTATGGAACTTGTTGCTAAGGAGCCTTAAATGTTTGCTAGGGCGTGGCTTGATAGCTTCACAATGATCCTGAGAGACTGATTGGCCGACTGAGTAAAAGAGCCCGCCCCTTTGTTTTTACGACACTGTGATCCAGATTTATGTTCAATATAAAAGCGGTTTCTATGGTGTAGGACGGCCCATTTCATGGGCCGTCCTACTCCATAGTAAGTCAATGGGGCAACTTTGGGCCACTCTTGCCCCCCAGGGGTGCAACTTTTACCCCATTGTGAGGTATGTTCTTACAGAGCCTGCCAGCCTCTTCAAATGTGGTAAATTACAAGTTTCTGAGAAATCATTGGTCAGTGCTACGAGTCGTCAAAGTTTGTGGCAATGTTAAGTCTATGGGATTTTTTTTACCCAATGATTTGCCCTTGGGGCGAACACCGTACCCCCCATCGCTAAGAAAAGTCACAGTACACTTCTCCTCAATAATCCGCAAAATTTGACGCCTCAATCAGGGGTCTGTGATGTCGGCGTGTATTTTTTAACAGATGATTACTATGGAGTTTTTAAAAGGAGTTTTTATAGAGTTTTTATAGAGTTATTTAGTATGGCACGAGGCCTGCGGCCTCGTGCCTATCGCCCACGGTTGCTAGGGTGCTGTAACTGGTTGCTATGGTGCGGCTATGAAGATTTTAGGCCATTACTTATTGGCTGCTTGATAAAATAAATCCTCTGAGGGAGAGAGAGAGGGCCTGACAGCAGGGCTGTCAGGCCCTTTTCTGTGGGTGTGTGTGAAAACGACAGTTGGGATTTGAATTTTTGAAAGTTCCGCAATGTTAAGTCAATGGGATTTTTTTGGCCGCTTTTTCGTCCGCTGTGCGAACATCGTACACCCGATCTCTTAGAAAAGTCATAGCACACCATTCCCGAATAAGCCGCACGTTTTGACACCTCACTCATGGGTCTGTGACAAAAGCTGCGGGAGGAGTTACGCGCCGAAATTTGTGTGGAAGAATAATAATAATAAAAATAATAAGTATGCAAGAGAACACTAATGTTGCCTTGCTTTCAGCAAGCACCATTAATAATAAGTATGAGCAATAACACTAATGTTGCTTTGCCATAGGCAAGCACCATTAATAACTAGAAAAATTGCATTTCCTGCGGAACATGCGTGTGAATGCTTCAAATGCTGAGAAAGAAAGAAAGAAAGAAAGATTAGTTAGAAAGAATGATAAGGTAGAGAGAAAGAAAGAAAGAAAAGAAAGAAAGAAAGAAAGGTAGAAAGGTAGAAAGAAAGAAGGGTAGAAAGAAAGAAAGGTAGAAAGAAAGAAAGGTAGGTTAGAAAGAAAGAAAGGTAGAAAAAAAGAAAGGTAGAAAGATTAGGTAGAAAAAAGAAAGGTAGAAAGATTAGGTAGAAAGAAAGAAAGGTAGCAAGATTAGGTAGAAAGAAAGAAAGGTAGAAAGATTAGGTAGAAAGAAAGAAAGGTAGAAAGATTAGGTAGAAAGAAGAAAGAAAAAGATTAGGTAGAGAAAGAAAGAAGATAGATAGATTAGTAAAATAGAAAGAAAGATAGATAGATTAGTAAAATAGAAAGAAAGATCGATAGATTAGTAAAATAGAAAGAAAGATAGATAGATTAGTAAAATAGAAAGAAAGATAGATAGATTAGTAAAATAGAAAGAAAGATAGATAGATTAGTAAAATAGAAAGAAAGATCGATAGATTAGTAAAATAGAAAGAAAGATAGATAGATTAGTAAAATAGAAAGAAAGATAGATTAGTAAGAAAAAAAAGATAAGAAAGAAAGAAAGAAAGATTAGTTAGAAAGAAAGATAAGGTAGAGAGAAAGAAAGAAAGAAAGGTAGAAAGGTAGAAAGGTAGAAAGAAAGAAAGGTAAGAAAAAAAGAAAGGTAGAAAGATTAGGTAGAAAGAAAGAAAGGTAGAAAGATTAGGTAGAAAGAAAGAAAGAAAGATTACGTAGAAAGAAAGAAAGATAGATAGATTAGTAAAATAGAAAGAAAGATAGATAGATTAGTAAAATAGAAAGAAAGATAGATAGATTAGTAAAATAGAAAGAAAGATTGATAGATTAGTAAAATAGAAAGAAAGATAAATTGATTAGTAAAATAGAAAGAAAGATAGATAGATTAGTAAAATAGAAAGAAAGATAGATAGATTAGTAAAATAGAAAGAAAGATCGATAGATTAGTAAATAGAAAGAAAGATAGATAGATTAGTAAAATAGAAAGAAAGATAGATTAGTAAGAAAAAAAAGATAAGAAAGAAAGAAAGAAAGATTAGTTAGAAAGAAAGATAAGGTAGAGAGAAAGAAAGAAAGAAAGGTAGAAAGGTAGAAAGAAAGAAAGGTAGAAAAGAAAGAAAGGTAGAAAAAAAGAAGGTAGAAAGATTAGGTAGAAAGAAAGAAAGGTAGAAAGATTAGGTAGAAAGAAAGAAAGGTAGAAAGATTAGGTAGAAAGAAAGAAAGATAGATAGATTAGTAAAATAGAAAGAAAGATAGATAGATTAGTAAAATAGAAAGAAAGATAGATAGATTAGTAAAATAGAAAGAAAGATAGATAGATTAGTAAAATAGAAAGAAAGATAGATAGTTAGTAAAATAGAAAGAAAGATAGATAGATTAGTAAAATAGAAAGAAAGATCGATAGATTAGTAAAATATAAAGAAAGATAGATAGATTAGTAAAATAGAAAGAAAGATAGATTAGTAAAATAGAAAGAAAGATAGATAGATTAGTAAAATAGAAAGAGAGATCGATAGATTAGTAAAATAGAAAGAAAGATAGATAGATTAGTAAAATAGAAAGAAAGATAGATAGATTAGTAAGAAAAAAAAGATAAGAAAGAACGAAAGAAAGATTAGTTAGAAAGAAAGATAGATTAGAAAGAAAGAAAGAAAGATAGCTAGCTAGATAGATAGATAGATAGATAGATAGACAGATAGACAGATAGATAGATAGATAGATAGATAGATAGATAGATAGATAGAAATTAGTACAAATAGAATGGTAGTTTAATTGAGCCTAGGGCTTCAGGGAGTTTAGATTTGAATTTTTGTGTTGTACACTACTGGGCCACCGTAGTCTTGGCTCAATTTGAACTTTTGCAATGAAAGTCAATGGGATTTTTATGATTTTTAATATTAATTTGTAAGAAATCTGAAAGTCAAATCAAAAAGATAAATAATAGCACACAAGTCCTTGAAAAGCTGAACATTTTGATAGTTGAATGGTTTTTGTAGCACAAAGTAGAGAGGAGTTGAAAGCGACCACGGAAGAATACGGAATAATAATAATAACTAGAAAAATTGCATTTCCTGCGGAACATGCGTGTGAATGCTTCAAATGAAAGAAAGATAGATAGATTAGAAAGAAAGAAAGAAAGTAAGAAAGAAAGAGAAAGAAAGATTAGATAGAGAGAAAGAGAGAGATAAAGAAAGAAAGATTAGTTAGAAAGAAAGATATAGTAGAAAAGAAAGAAAGAAAGAAAGAAAGAAAGAAAAGAAAGAAAGAAAGAAAGAGAAAGAAAGAAAGATAGTAAGAAAGAAAGGAAGATTAGGTAGGAAAGAAAGAAAAGAAAGAAAGAAAGAGAAAGAAAGAAAGAAAGAAAAGAAAGAGAAAGAAAGAAAGAAAGAAAGAAAGAAATGATAGTAGAGAAGAAATAGTTAGAAAGAAAGAAAGAAAGAAAGATAAGATTAGATAGATCAGTTAGAAAGAAAGATAGATTAGATAGAAAGAAAGAAAAAATATAATAAAAGCATAAAAGTCCTTGAAAAGCTGAACATTTTGATAGTTGAATGGTTTTTGTAGCGCAAATTATAGAGAAAGAAAGATAGATAGATCAGTTAGAAATAAAGAAAGAAAAAAGATAAATAATAGCATAAAAGTCTTTGAAAAGCTGAACATTTTGATAGTTGAATGGTTTTTGTAGCGCAAAGTAGAGAGGAGTTGAAAAGCTGAACATTTTGATAGTTGAATGGTTTTTGTAGCGCAAAGTAGAGAGAAAGAAAGATAGACAGATCAGTTAGAAAGAAAGAAAGAAAAAAGATAAATAATAGCATAAAAGTCTTTGAAAAGCTGAACATTTTGATAGTTGAATGGTTTTTGTAGCGCAAAGTAGAGAGGAGTTGAAAAGCTGAACATTTTGATAGTTGAATGGTTTTTGTAGCGCAAAGTAGAGAGAAAGAAAGATAGACAGATCAGTTAGAAAGAAAGAAAGAAAAAAGATAAATAATAGCATAAAAGTCCTTGAAAAGCTGAACATTTTGATAGTTGAATGGTTTTTGTAGCGCAAAGTAGAGAGGAGTTGAAAAGCTGAACATTTGGATAGTTGAATGGTTTTTGTAGCGCAAAGTAGAGGGAAAGAAAGATGGATAGATCAGTTAGAAAGAAAGACAGAAAAAAGATAAATAATAGCACACATGTCCTTGAAAAGCTGAACATTTTGACATTTGAACGGTCTTTCTAGCACAAAGTGGAGAGGAGTTGAAAGCGACCACGGAAAAATACGGAATAATAATAATAACTAGAATGTACATTTCCAGGAGAAAATGTGAAATGGTGCTTGCAGTGGCAAAATTCGCCGCTCGGTTGCTAGGGTGTGGTACATGATTGCATACGACCAAACAACCAGATGTTCTGGTGCTGAGATATGGCTTATTCATGTGTTCAGGTGGTTGCTAGGCGGTTGCTAGGGTATTCTGGGTGGTTGCTAGTGCATTGCTAGACGGTTGCTAGGGTATTCTGTGTGGTTGCTATGGTGTTGCTAGGCGGTTGCTAGGGTGTTCTGGGTGGTTGCTAGGCGGTTGCTAGGGTGTTCTGGGTGGTTTCTAGGGCGTTGCTAGGCGGTTGCTAGGGTATTCTGGATGGTTGCTAGGCAGTTGCTAGGGTGTTCTGGGTGGTTGCTAGGCGGTTGCTAGGGTTTTCTGGGTGGTTGCTAGGGCGTTGCTAGGCGGTTGCTAGGGTATTCTGGATGGTTGCTAGGCGGTTGCTAGGGTGTTCTGGGTGGTTGCTAGGCGGTTGCTAGGGTATTCTGTGTGGTTGCTAGGGCGTTGCTAGGCGGTTGCTAGGGTATTCTGGGTGGTTGCTAGGCGGTTGCTAGGGTGTTCTGGGTGGTTGCTAGGCGGTTGTTAGGGTGTTCTGGGTGGTTGCTAGGCGGTTGCTAGGGTGTTCTGGGTGGTTGCTAGGCGGTTGCTAGGGTATTCTGGGTGGTTGCTAGGGCGTTGCTAGGTGGTTGCTAGGGTATTCTGGGTGGTTGCTAGGCAGTTGCTAGGGTATTCTGGGTGGTTGTTATGGTGTTGCTAGGTGGTTGCTAAGGTATTTTTGATGGTTGCTAGGCGGTTGCTAGGGTGTTCTGGGTGGTTGCTAGGCAGTTGCTAGGGTATTATGGGTGGTTGCTAGGGCGTTTGCTAGGCAGTTGCTAGGGTATTCTGGATGGTTGCTAGGCGGTTGCTAGGGTATTCTGGATGGTTGCTAGGCGGTTGCTAGGGTGTTCTGGGTGGTTGCTAGGCGGTTGCTAGGGTATTCTGGGTGGTTGCTAGGGCGTTGCTAGGCGGTTGCTAGGGTGTTCTGGGTGGTTGCTAGGCGGTTGCTAGGGTGTTCTGGGTGGTTGCTAGGCGGTTGCTAGGCGGTTGCTAGGGTATTCTGGATGGTTGCTAGGCGGTTGCTATGGTGTTCTGGGTGGTTGCTAGGGGGTTGCTAGGGTATTCTGGGTAGTTGCTAGGGCGTTGCTAGGCGGTTGCTAGGGTATTCTGGGTGGTTGCTAGGCGGTTGCTAGGGTATTCTGGGTGGTTGCTATGGTGTTACTAGGTGGTTGGTAGATGTCACAGATGGTTACTATGGAATTTGTAGCATTTTCTTGGCATGATTTAACACTTAGCTAATCAATATTAGCATGTAGCTATTCACTGCTAGCATGTGTAGCATGTAGCAAGTCCTGTTTGCTAGCATGAGTCAAAAGAGCCAACCCCCATCTCTATACAATGTTCTGATGCAGAGATATTGGTCTTGCAAAACGGTTGCTAGGGTACTATGTTTGGTTGCTAGGGCGTGGCTTGGCAGCTGCCAATCATTAAGCTCCAAAGTCAATGTGAATGTATAAACCAACCCCCATCTCTATACGATGTTTACATGTAGAGATATAGGTCTTGCAAAATGGTTGCTAGGGTACTCTGTTTGGTTGCTAGGGAGTGGCTTGGCAGCTGCCAATCATGAAACTCCAAAGGCTGCTTGTCAGTATGAATGATATAAACCAACTCCCATGCCTCTGTGACATTCAGAATGGAAGATATCGCTCTTTGGATTTTGGTTGCTAAGGTGCTCGATAATGGTTGCTAGGGCGTGGCCAGTAAGTCTTGAGGTGATTCAGGATTGGCTGTTTGCTGGCCCGAGTCAAACGAGCCCACCCTCATGTTTCTATGACACTTATATCCTGAGATATCCCTTTGATCTCTTTTAATGGAAGTCTATGGAACTTGTTGCTAAGGAGCTCTAAATGGTTGCTAGGGCGTGGCTTGATAGCTTCACAATGATCTTGAGACACTGATTGGCCGTCTGAGTAAAATGAGCCCGCCCCTTTGTCTCTACGACACTGGGATCCAGAGTTATGTTCAATATAAAAGCGGTTTCTATGGTGTAGGACGGCCCATTTCATGGGCCGTCCTACACCATAGTAAGTCTATGGGGGCATCTTTGGGCAGCTCCTGCCCCTCAGGGGTGCAACTTTTACCCCACTGTGAGGTATGTTCTTACAGAGCCTGTAAGCCTCTTCAAATGTGGCAAATCACACATTTCTGTGAAATCTGAGCTCTGAGCTATGACTCTTCAAAGTTTTTCACCATGTTAAGTCAATGGGGTTTTTTGGGCAACTTTGGGCAGCTCCTGCCCCCCAGGGGTGCAACTTTTACCCCATTTAGGGGTAAGTTCTTAAAGAGCCTGTCAGCCTCTTCAAATGTGGCAAATCACACGTTTCTGTGAAATCTGATCTCTGAGCTATGATTCGTCAAAGTTTTTCCCCATGTTAAGTCTATGCGTTTTTTTTTGGGCCGTTTTTCGCCCCTGGGGCGAACATCGTACCCCCGATCGCTTATAAAAGTCATAGCACACCATTCCCGAATAATCCGCACGATTTGACACCTCATTCATGGGTCTGTGACAAAAAATGCGGGACTAGTTACGCGCCGAAAAAAAAGTGGAAGAAGAAGAAGAAGAAGAAGAAGAAGAAGAATAATAAGTATGAGCAATAATACTAATGTTGCTTTGCCATAGGCAAGCACCATTAATAAAGATTTGGATTTCAAGAGTGTGAATGCTTGAAGCATTCACACTAACTAGAAAAATTGCATTTCCTGCGGAACATGCGTGTGAATGCTTCAAATGCTGAGAAAGAAAGATTAGCTAGAAAGAAAGAAAGAAAGAAGAAAGAAAGAAAGAAAGAAAGAAAGAAAGAAAGAAAGAAGAAAGAAAGAAAGAAAGAAAGAAAGAAAGAGAAAGAAAGAAAAAAAAGAAGAAGAGAAAGAAAAAGAATAGAAGAAGAAAGAAGAAAAGAAGAAAGAAGAAGAAAGAAATAGGAAAAAAAGAAAGAAAGAAAAGAAAGAAAGGAAAGAAAGAAAGAATTAGGTAGAAAGAAAGAAGAAAGAAAGAAAGAGAAAGAAAGAAAGAAAAGAAAGAAAGAAAGAAAGAAAGATAGAGAAAGAAAGAAAGAAAGAAAGAGAAGAAAGAAAGAAAAAAGAAAGAAGAAAGAAAGAAAGAAGAGAAGATAAGTAGAAGAAAGAAGAAAGAAAGAAAGAAATGATTAGTAGAAGAAAGATAAGATTAGTAGAAAAAAGAAAGAAAGAAAGATATAAGATAGAATAGATTTTAAGTTAGAAAGAGATTTTGAAAGTAGAAAGAAAGAAGATAGATCAATTAGAAAGAAAAAGATTAGATAGAAAGATAGAAAAATGAATTTAAGATTAATTAGCATAGAAGATCTTGAAAAGCTGACATTTTGATAGTTGAATGGTTTTTGTAGCGCAAAGTAGAGAGAAAGAAAGATAGACAGATCAAGTTAGAAAGAAAGAAAGAAAAAAGATAAATAATAGCATAAAAGTCTTTGAAAAGCTGAACATTTTGATAGTTGAATGGTTTTTGTAGCGCAAAGTAGAGAGGAGTTGAAAAGCTGAACATTTTGATAGTTGAATGGTTTTTGTAGCGCAAAGTAGAGAGAAAGAAAGATAGACAGATCAGTTAGAAAGAAAGAAAGAAAAAAGATAAATAATAGCATAAAAGTCTTTGAAAAGCTGAACATTTTGATAGTTGAATGGTTTTTGTAGCGCAAAGTAGAGAGGAGTTGAAAAGCTGAACATTTTAATAGTTGAATGGTTTTTGTAGCGCAAAGTAGAGAGAAAGAAAGATAACAGATCAGTTAGAAAGAAAGAAAGAAAAAAGATAAATAATAGCATAAAAGTCTTTGAAAAGCTGAACATTTTGATAGTTGAATGGTTTTTGTAGCGCAAAGTAGAGAGGAGTTGAAAAGCTGAACATTTTATAGTTGAATGGTTTTTGTAGCGCAAAGTAGAGAGAAAGAAAGATAAACAGATCAGTTAGAAAGAAAGAAAGAAAAAAGATAAATAATAGCATAAAAGTCCTTGAAAAGCTGAACATTTTGATAGTTGAATGGTTTTTGTAGCGCAAAGTAGAGAGGAGTTGAAAAGCTGAACATTTTGATAGTTGAATGGTTTTTGTAGCGCAAAGTAGAGAGAAAGAAAGATAAGATCAGTTAGAAAGAAAGAAAGAAAAAAGATAAATAATAGCATAAAAGTCCTTGAAAAGCTGAACATTTTGATAGTTGAATGGTTTTTGTAGCGCAAAGGAGAGAGGAGTTGAAAAGCTGAACATTTTGATAGTTGAATGGTTTTTGTAGCGCAAAGTAGAGAGAAAGAAAGATAGACAGATCAGTTAGAAAGAAAGAAAGAAAAAAGATAAATAATAGCATAAAATTCCTTGAAAAGCTGAACATTTTGATAGTTGAATGGTTTTTGTAGCGCAAAGTAGAGAGGAGTTGAATAGCTGAACATTTGGATAGTTGAATGGTTTTTGTAGCGCAAAGTAGAGGGAAAGAAAGATGGATAGATCAGTTAGAAAGAAAGAAAGAAAAAAGATAAATAATAGCATAAAAGTCCTTGAAAAGCTGAACATTTTGATAGTTGAATGGTTTTTGTAGCGCAAAGTAGAGAGGAGTTGAAAAG